>VXAY01006316.1:0-104641 GCA_013399855.1 Oxyruncus cristatus
TCTTAGAAAGATATGTACCCATTCTACCCTTTTATGCTATGTACCTCCTAGTTTCCAGAACCTTCCCTAGCTCCCTCTATAAAAGAGGGAGCATCCCCTTAATAAAGTGGATTCACCCCAGACCTCGACAACCTGCCAAAAAGAACCCTGTGAGTCCATGTCGTTTTTCCCTGGCGACACGCGTCAGTAAAACATGCAGTTATCAGTGCAAAATAAACTGTCATGCAAACTGTCACAGTCCATTAAATCTGTCCATGGCTTGATCACAGGGTGCTTCTTCATTAAGGTTTTCATCTAGGGTCTCCTGTAACCTCTGTCTCCATTGTTGAAACTTCTCATCTTCATCTTTTCCACCTCCCACAGTCCCTGCTGCCCAGGTCCATGTTGAGAAGTCCCTGGGTGACTTGTGTCCATGGAAACCTCCAAAACACCAAGATTCAGCCAAACCCACACCCTGCCACAGGAGTTCCCCCTCTCTGGTCTCTCCACTTCGTTGTTCTGGGGGTCCCCCCTTGTTGCAGAAGCAAATTGTACCTCTTCTGTGGGAATTTGAAGTCCTGGACTGTCTAAATGTGTGATAATATTTTTCTGAATCTGGCTCACTGTCATGACATCAGAGCCACCAATCACTATATCATCGATGTACTGATATACCTTAGTCCCTTCTTCAGGAGTAATCTAAGCCAACTCCTGTGCGAGTGCACGATGGCCAGGGTAGGGGAGTGTTGGTATCCTTGAGGTAGACAAGTAAAGGTACACTGATTATCCTCCCAGGTTAAAGCAAAACGATCTTGGTCTGCCTCCTGCAAGGGAACCATGAAAAACATATCTTTGACATCAACAGTTGCAAGGATTGGATGGGCCCTCCCCTGAATTGTAGCAATCAACTCAGCTGTGTTAGGGACAGCCGCTGGAGTTGAGGCGCCAATAATCTACTGTAAGCCTCCAATTTCCATTAGGTTTATGGACAGGCCATACAGGAGAATTATATGGTAAGTGTATGGGCATGACTACCTCTTGCTCCTGTAATTCTGCAATTATTGGAGCAATTTCTTCATGTGCCCCTAAAAGGAGCAGGTAAGGTTTCATGTTTGTTATTTTAGAAGGAGGCAGACTTGGAGCAGTTTGCAAAAGATGGACAGAGAGAGATGGGAGACCAAACACCCATTCTCTCCCTCTGGCGCCTGTCTAGGCCCACCCCTTTAACGGGTGCAAACCCCAGAATATTAGCTGGTAGAGCCCCACAATCATGACAGTTTCTGTGGCTGTCTCATCCCCAGGTAACCAGGATTTCACCCGTGTGTGTACTGGGGTTGGGATTTGCCAAAGGCATCAGTTACTCACATCCTTTTGTTGTCTGGCTTAATGCCACAATGAGTAGCAACTTCAGTTTGGAGTGCTGAGACCTGTGCAGCAGTATCTACCATGAATGTAACCAAAGATTTAAAAGGGCCTAGGGGAAAAATGATTACCAGATCTCCCTGGCTGTTTTCTGTGAGCAGCAAGTCCCGTTTCCCAACCTGGGACTGGTTAAACTGGTTTCTGGAGGGGCTGAGTGTCGGAAGTGGAAATTCTTGATTTGCAGGGAACGAGCATGGTCCGGAATCCCCTCCAACCCGGAGGGGGGACCATGCACTGTAGGAAAAATAACCTTGTTTCACCCTTTTAAGTTTGCAATCCCTGGAGAAATTAAATCTAGCGAAATTGAACCACTCATCCCTTCTCACAATAAAGTAAAGCGTCAAATTGCCATAGACTCAAAACCATCAATCCTAAGGAGAATAAAAAATACGTACCCCACAGCTTGGGATTCCAAACCCCCCACTAAAACTACTCCTTCTACCAAAATTACACCTAAATCACTACCTTTCCCTATGATCCCAAATTATATACAACCTCCTCAGTTTCAAATACAAACTAATCCTCGTTTAAAACAAATTGCACCTGACTCATCCATTCATCTTGACGCAATCACTGAACCCCCTATTCCTACCCAATTCCAATCTCTTGCCCATATTCCTTCTGTTACTTCCACTCATGACCCTAAAGTCAGCCTTTGGATCCGTGATAGAGACTTTTGGGTAGCCTTTTTTGCAGCAGGGATCGCTTCTTATCACGCCCTTGGCATCCTTAGCCACATGGCTTGCTGGATGGCTAAGGAGGCCAACATCACATCCATTACCCTTCAAGAATTGTTAGAAGACACCCTCACATTGAAAGGGGTTTCACTTCACAATAGAGCAGCCACTGATTTTCTTTTGCTTTTACACAACCATGGCTGCAAGGAGTTTTCAGACCTGTTGTCTGAACTTCTCAGATCATTCTCAATCAATTCAATCAAATATCAAACAATTACAGGATTTAGTTTCAAAAATACTTCAAGATCCGAAATGGCGGACAACAGACATCTTTGACGGGTTAAATTGGAGTTCTCTTCCAAATTGGACAAAACAGTTAATTTTAATCAGCTTCTCTGTCCTTTTCTCAATTCTTTTTATTGCTTGTATTCTGTCATGTATCTTTGCTTATCTCAAAAGGTACTGCTTTCCCAGAGCCCTTCCTGTGATCATACAAGTTCCACAAACTAGATACTCAATGAATATCAACGAGCTTCTAAAAAACAAGGAAGGGGGAGATGTCAGGAGTGGAAAAAAGCAAATAGAAGACTTCGAAAAGTGGAAAGAACTTTATGAACAATACAACAGAGACTAATTTATTAAAGGCAGAAAAAGGAACAAAAGAAAAGCTTGAGAACTTCACACATTATTCATTAGTATTTTGTTGTAATATTAATAGTTGTTAAGTCTAATTATAAGATTTTTTTCCCTCATAATTTTATATGTTATATTCCAAATTTGATTGGTTACAATTCGCTGCATTGCAGTCGTTTCCATCCATGTGAAAGTTCCTCCCCTGTTATCTCTATATGGTTATGTATCCTCCTCCTCATGTCCATGTTTGCACGACACCCACCTACCCTTTCCCTAATATGTCTAACTCCTCCCCTTTCTCCAGCATATTCCATAGTTCCCTCTGTAAAAGAGGGAGCTCTTCCTTCAGTAAAGGCTCACTTACTTCAAGCTCAGCACTTGTGAAGGACCCTTTTGTGAGTTGGGTTTTATCGCAACGTGTGATAGCTGAGGGGACCAGTGTCAGACTCCTGAGGGGGGCTGCCCCTAGGAGGTGACTCATGCTCTTTGATTTTATCCCAGTGCTTTACCAAGCCTTCCAGACTAGTGGTGGATAATTTGTCCATCACATCTTGAGGAATTCCTTTTGCAGTACCCTGCACACACAAACTGTACCTTGTTTGCACACTAGGTGCCATGTTTTGTTGATTACCTGGCAAGGGAGGTTTTCGGATCTTTCCTACACTTCAGATGTCTGTTTTTTGCTTAAAACCACTTGTATCAGAGACTCCCAACTGTTGACTAGTAGTTACTAATTCTTGGGCTACCTCCAACCAGGTTATTCCTGGTGGGGCATCCCTTCTTCCGGGCCTTGGGATTGCCCTTATATGCTCTTGTAATTGTTTAGTATGAATCTTTAGTGCATCAGGCAGGCCTCGGATCAAGACAGGAAATCTCTGTGGATCCGCCTCGAGTTCCAAGGAAGAATGCCATTGCAAGTCCAATAATTTTGTGTGTGTTAATTGGAGGCATGCATTTTTTTGTAGGCAGCTCTCTGGGTCAGGGACGATGGTGCTTGGTTATCATTTGTGGTCAGGAAGATCCCTGGGCCCCAAAATCCTTGGACCTCATCTTCGCTCAACAAAATTCGATCTTCCCCAGTATGGGATACCTTCCACACATATTCAGTCTCCAATTAATTGGCCTTATGGCTGGATTTGTCCTGAGGTTTGGCCAGGGCTCCCCCCACGTACGGGGCAGTCCCTGTGGTAGTTTGCTGCGCTGCCCCTGGGCCAGTGGTTTTAGTCTCAATGAGGGGACGCAAATGTATTACCTCATCCTCCGGATAACTTTGCTCAAGGCCTTCCAATTCCCCAGAGGGGTGCAGGGATTTATTAACATCCACTGGTCTGGGGTATTTTAAATTGATGTCCTGTACTTCACAATTTTTTGTTTCTAGTGCTTTTTTAAGCATTTCATTTTGCTCCTCCTCACCTTGGAGGGATGACTGAAGCAACAGATTAATTTCCCTTCCCCCCCCCCCACCCCACAGATTCGAAGTCCGCAGTTCACTGCAAATGTTCTTTTTCTAATTGCTCCTGTAATGCTTCATTGACTCTTGTAAAGATCTTATCACTTCACTTGCAGATTTATGAATAGCCTTTTTTGTTGCTCTAAGGACAACACCCAAAAAAGCACCTACAAGAAGTAGTCCTAATCCAAGGACAGACATCAAGAGGGAATAATCTCCATATAACTCACCTTGGGGTGTCATTCCTTTTGACTCAGCTCAGGTTAATGTCTTTCCCCTCCTTAACCCTCTGAGAGTCGGCTTGACTTTCTCCTGGAAAACCTTTCAACAGGTCCAGGTACCAGAGAACCTTTCAACAGGTCCAGGCTACCCTAGAAAGCCTTTCAATAGATCTGATGTGCCAGGGTAACACCAAGAGGAGAAAAATGATCACTTTAATTTCCTAACAAGGGGACAGTCACCATTTGACTTGCTCTCAGTATCAGTTTTGGACTACACCAATTACTCCACCACATCCAAAGGATACTGTCCATGATGCCAAAAATTCTGTGAACCGCCCCAGGAAAAGAGGAAGGGTAACCCAGGTCCTTATTAATAAATCCCTTGGGGTGGATTACAGTGAAAATGACACTGAAGAATCAGTGTTTGAAAACATATATAGGTGGGGTTTATTTTAGAACAATTTTGCTTCAAAGGCAAACAGGTACATTTGCCATCTATCATCTATAGCAATATGGCATAAAGATAACCTTTGAGGAAAATGCATAAGGGAGAGAAAGGGAAAGACAGGATAATGGTAAGGGAGAGTAAGAGAAAGAAGGGATAAAGGTGAAAAAATGTATAAAGTTACCGCCCACTGGATCCAGCGATGGAACTTGGTAGTCGTAGAAGCGATAGTCTTGATCTCCTGGGAATGGGGGAGGGAAGCCCCCACACTCAAAGAAGTTATGAGTTATTATATACTTCCAGAACATCTTGTACCCCCATGGAGTGGGGAGTTTTACCATGGATAGTGTTGTGGGTCATGCTACGAGCCTCCAAAGTCTCCTGGGCCTGCCCAGAGTTCCTTGTGAGGGGCACAGTGAAAGGGTTTTTCCCTCCTTTCACGATTGGCAGGGGGATGGGCTTTGATGTGCCATGTCACGAGCCTCCGACAGCCCAGGCCAGACACACAGGGTTCCTGGAAGGGCATGGCAAAAATGGCTTTTCCCACCTTTTTAGGACTTGAGCCCTCAGCAGCACTGGCAGGGGATGGGCCCCACTGGGTGAGCAGCCACCTCTTCCCAGCCTGCAGTCCCCTGGTGATCCTAGAATGGGTAAATCATTAATTGTTTCAGTTTCTGACTGAGGCCTTGGCCACAGAGTGTCAGGCCCTGGATCTGGAACTGAGCACGAGGCAGGCTGAGAGGGACCATTGGTGTGCCCGCAATCAGGAGCTGCACAAGCAGTTGGCTGAAAGCCAGGAAGGTACAGCCTCTTCTTTCCCACCCACTGCCCATCCTGTCTGGCCATAGGGGATCTCTGATGCCACACAGAGGAAAAGTGCAGTGCCTGGGAATGGGAGAAGAGGAAAACAAGCAGCAGGAGACTTCTCCTTAGAAGTCCCGGGGAAAGCTTTTGGTAGAGAAAGATCCATGGCTGGCAGTGCATCTGGCTGTGCTACAGGGGAACCTGTGCAGAGGTGGTGCCTTTCAGGTCCCATGTCCCTGCTAAATAGGTGTTGATGCCTGAGCTTGATGCCTCCAAACTCCAGGCCATCCCAGAGCCTCCAGGGCTATTGGCCTCTCTACAGCATGGCTGGACAGGCATCCCCGCTCCGTTCTGTGTCTTTGCCCACTCCGCACATCAGAACTGCATTTTCATCTCACTGCCTTGTTTCCTGTGTCTCAGACTCTCTCTCAGCTCTTCCTGGTCAATCAGTGCTGTTCTAGTCAGTCTTCACTTTTGTTTCTTCTTCCTTTTCCTTTGGGACCCTGGATTTGACTCTCCCCTCCTGTCTGTCCCTGTTTCATCCATGTCACTTCTCCCTGCGTCTAACACTGTGGCTGAGGTGCTGCCATGCCCTCAGCCCTGGTCTTTCAACAAGCAGAAGGGCAAACACACTTTCATGTTCCTCACATACTTGCCCCTTTCATTCTTCCTTTTTTCTCTGCCTGGAAGTTTCCTTGCTTCCTGTCAGCTTTGGAAGCCCTCGTGGGCTTAGGGCCTGGGTAACACAGACAGGCAGAGAAGACACTGCTGTTGTGTCTGCAGGATGCACATCAGTTTGGCTTTGCTTTGCTTTTCCCCTTCCCCTTTCCTGGTGCAGCGCTGCGGAGGGCAGAACACAAGAGGGATTCTCTAGAGGCTGCCCTGAAGGAAGAGGCCTCTGCAAGGAAGGAAGAGGCTGTGACTCTGCGTCAGGAGGTGGAGTGTCTGCAAAGGAAACTGGAGAGCACGGAGAAGCAAGGACAGGATGTGCTGGTGAGGCTGGCAGATGCCACGAAGAGCCATGTCCTAGCTTGGTTTTGGACCTTGTGTTTGTATTTTTAAAGAGCAACTTTTTCCAGTTTAACTTTTCTAATTGATATTCTAATTGAATAACCTTCTGAATAAGGAGGAAAAGATGTCATAGGCATTTCAAACCCAGTTAGGGCTGAGGGTGCTTCTTTTCCTTCATGCTGAAGTTTTCTGCCCTTTAAGCTTTACTCAAAATAATTTCTGTGCTTGTCTCTATTGGCATTGCATGGTCTGGGCAATTCCTTGTGTCCAAATCCATCTTCATATTTCAAAATATCTGGATCTGGAAAAAGGGGTGAGAGGACCAAGTTTCCTAATAGTCAACAGGTGTTCAACATTGGCCATCTGAGAGCAGACAGTGGGGAGAAAAGAGAGAAAATAAAAGTGCTGACACAGATAATAACGGGAGCCTGCAAAGGGAAAACTAGTCCTGATTGGAAAGCCAGACTGACAGACTAATCTGGCCATTGCTGCTTCAAGAGAGGACAGTGGGGCTCTAGGGGATGGTACCATGGCAACTCTCCACAGGAGAGGTTGAAAACCACTTCCTCTTGTCCCAAACCCAGCAAAGGAAATGTTGGGGTCCTTTGCTCTTCCCTTCCTTCCCAATGGAGAGCACATTGTCATGGCACTGTCTAAGTCATGCTTAGTCTGGACTTAAAATCCTGGCTGCAGTTCTGGCAGCTCCTCCCCAAAGGAACACCTGAGTAAAGCTCCAAGAGGTTGGGGAAGGGCAGAAGGGAAGCTGGGACTGGCTGAGGGAGCTGGGAAGGACGCAGCGTAAAGGGGGGCCCAGAAAGGGTTCTGCCTGTGCTGGGCACAAGCAATGTGGGAACACAGAGGTAGTTCTGGCAGGCTGGAGAAGGCAGCTTCACTTCAGCCAGTTCATCTGGTGTTTTGGTGCTGCACCATCAAGGATGTCTTTCGTCTCTCCTTTCCCTGTTTGAAGTTTATTGTTCTCCATTGGAATCTTTGGCTTTGTGCCTTCTGTTTCTGGTGTGTTTAGTCATTGAAGGAATTTCTCCTTTGTTCCTCACCCTTCTGCAGAAAGAAATCTATGGAACTGACCTGCAACAGCAGAAGGAAAGAGCACAACAATGTCAGGCTGAGAGGGAAGCCTTGTGGGAAGAACTGGAGTGTGTGGCTGCTGCTTTGAAGCAGACACAAAGCAGAGAACCCAAATGGAGAGAGAAGGCTCAAGTCCTGACAGCTGCCCAAGAGTGAAATAGCCAAAGGGACTCTGAAGAAAGAATCAGACATCCTGTAGAAAATGGTTTCAGAGCAGGACATGGATGGGTCTCATCAACAGGTAGGCATAGGATTGATCTTCGGTCACTTTAAACATCCGAAGGATTCCAATGATGTTTTCCTCCAAGAGGTGGGAATATAGATCCCCGTCAGTACAAGACCTATTTGGGCAAAGCAGCCAGGTCTGCAGCCAGCAGCCTTGTCTGTCTGGCTGGCTGGCTCCAGCAGAGACCGTTCACCTGTGAGAATGTTTCCTGGCAGGCCTGGAACAACTGACCCAACTATGGAGCTTGCTGTTCAGATCAGCTCCAGTCCAAAAGCTGGGCATGGGGAACTGGTTCTCCCGTGCCTAGACAAGCTCAGCCAACACATGGTGGCTTGGATTTGGCATGGAAAGGAAAGGGAGCTGCTGACTAGACTGATATAGTGAACAGTTGGCTCTCTTCCATAACCCACAACAAGTGCTTTTTTGTTCTCTGGTGCAATTAAGGGTCTCTGAGCAGAGATCTCCTTGCCTTGATGTCCAGAGGTCCTTTTGCCTTTTGGTGGCAGGTTTCTGTGACCCTTTCTCCCATTCAATGTGCAGGTAGAACCTGAAGGGAGGAGCATCAAGAGAGTTTTTAGGAGAATGTTTCCCCCAGATAGCATTATATTTTCTTCCTCAAAGTCTGATCAGGACAAGATGCCCACTTCTGGACAGGTGAGAACACAATCTTCCTTGAGTGAAGGAACAGCCCTTGACAAAGCACACATCTCGCAGAAGGCAGAAGCTCTGACTTGAGCTGGTTTTGCCAAGCCAGCCAAGCCCTGAGTTTCTTCTCTGCTCATGTGTGGGATGCGCTAAAGTCTGGGAGAGGAAGACATTGCTCCCTTTCCCTGGGCCAGCTGTCAAGGTGCTCAAGCAGAGCAGTTCTCCAGTACCCCGGGTAAGCAGCAGCCCTCCACAGCCTGTGGAACTAAGGGTTCATGGCCCAAAGTTGAAAATCAGAGGTGATATGGAACGAAAGGGTGGAGAGAGCACGGCAGGGATCGAAGCTGGGAGAGAGAATTAAGGAGGGAGGTTTGATTTGCTTGTTCCCTTTCCTGTCTTTTCTCTCTCTTCCTTTTTCCTTCCCTTTTCCCTTTCCTTCGCTTTTTCCCTCCAAAGCACTGGGACTGTGCCTGGACGCTCTGCGTTCCGCGGTGTTACTGCGACAGCCGGCCGGGGGCACAGCTCGGCCGCTCTCCAAAGGGCCTCAGAGCCCACCAAAGGGCCTTCGAGCGTACTCTCAACCCTCCCAGGCCGGTAAGGGGCGGGTGTCCCGGGCAGGCCGAGCCGCTCTCCGCCAGGGGCGCGCCGAGGCCGAGCCCAGCCCCGGAAGGACCGTTCCTGTTCCGGGCCGCGCCGCGTCATGGATTCGCTGTGGCGGCTGAAGCGCTTCGACGCCTTCCCCAAGACGCTAGAAGACTTTCGGGTGAAGACGTGCGGGGGAGCGCTGGGTGAGCGAGGGGCTGCGGGCGGCCGGGGGGCCCTGACGGGCCGGCGGCGGGCGGGCGGCGGCGCTGACGGCGGTTCTCCTCTCCCCGGCAGTGACGGCTGTCAGCGGGCTCATCATGGTGCTGCTTTTCTTCTCGGAGCTGCAGTACTACCTCACCAAGGAGGTGAGTCCCGGCGGCGGGCCGGCCCAGGGACGGCTTTGCCGGCGCAGCTTTCCTCCGGGGAACCGGCTGGCCTCCCCGGCAGGGCAGCGCTGGAAGCGCCGCGCCGCCTGCGAGCAGCCCCCCGTGCCCGGCCAGGAACAGGGAGCAAGCGCAGGACCCCCGGCCCCTCCCCACTTTCAGACGTTTCCCAGTTACTCTCTTCTTTAACCCCACTGCAAGTAGCAAGCACTGAGCTACCTTGTGGGCGGCAGCAGCTCAGGTGTCTGGCAAATACCCCGTCTTAAAAATGAGCTTCTGGGCCAGAGCACTCGAGGGAAAGGGGCCTTCTGATTTGCTTCCAAGTGAAATGGGGCTCTCTGTTTTTTCTTTGTTCCCAGGTTCATCCGGAATTGTACGTTGACAAATCAAGGGGAGATAAACTGAAGATCAATCTAGATGTTGTTTTTCCACATATGCCTTGTGCTTGTGAGTCAGACTTGTGAAAATTGAGCTGATTTTCATTCTCGGCAAGGGCTTAAGAGGCTAGATGCGCCCATAACAAACATGTATTTGTAGGCCACTGTCCTTGCTTGTTGGTTTCAGATCTGAGCATCGATGCCATGGACGTAGCAGGAGAGCAGCAGCTGGATGTAGAGCACAATCTGTTTAAACAGCGTTTGGATAAAGTTGGCAATCGTGTGACACCAGAGGCGGAGAGACATGGTAAGATGCTGTTCTGCCTGTCCTGGATGGGTGCTCTGGTAGTCTTCCCACTGTATGCCTGTTTTGAGATTCATAGGAGCAAGTGACAGCTGTAGTTTTTTTTAAATGCCACAAAGTCTTGGAGACTTTGTAGTACACAAATCTATTAAACTAATTTTATACTGCCTACTTTTGCAAAGAAATCTTTGCTTGGTCCCTCTGAAATTATGACAAAGGACCCATGGATGCATTTGAGGTATAAAGTGCTCAGTTAGTGGCCTTTTGTGACGAGAAATCAAGTAGCTGTTCTGACAATACTTTGCTTTGTTTATATTTTTAAATCACAGTAGATGGACAGATGGGACGATGTGGTTCGAGGAAGGAGGAATGCTCCAGTGACTTGACACTTAAGCCTAAACTTGCACATTATTAACTTTATGTGTGTTAATGGATACCTGATAAATATATTTGATTTATTGGTTACAAGCTGTAATAAGTGATCCTTGGCTTCATAAACCTTTCCTCTACGTTTTTACATATTATGACTTATTGTTGTACTTCAATACAAACTAGAAATGATTCTGGCAGAGCATTGCAATCTCACAGTAATACTGTTCTGACTTTCCAAAACATGAGCTCCTTATCCCCTTTTCTGGGAGTCAGTGTAGTTCTACGTATCGGCATGACCAAATGTGTAGCTTTTTATCACTCAGTTTTAACATTTCTGTTGTTGATACTGAAAGGGTAAACTGAGCCAAGAGCTGAACAGTTGTCATGGGAGTGTGGTGATAGTGCTCCTACTGCTGTGTCACGTAGCAGCCCTTGCAGGTTGTGATATTGCAAATTTAATGCCTGGGGACAAAAACTGTCCAATGTGTTGTGAAGCAGGTCCTGCATCAGTCATAATGTACTGATTGGGTCTACTTTAGACAATGTGTTAGGAAAGTCTTTACGCAAGTAATGTCTGATTGATGCTCCAGCAAGGCTTACAGTTAGCCAGTTTTTCCCGAGGAGGGTGTTCTTGAGATGACAAATGCTACACTCCTTCTTGTCTTACTTCAAACCTCAGCAGGCTCCGTACATGCCAATTCAGGTGCATTTTGGGTGCAGGATGTGCAGCTGCACATTGTGTGTGGAACAGTCATTGTGTGTAGAGCAGAACAAAAGTACAAGACAGAGTTTCTAGACATGCCTCATCACTTTGAATCCTCTTCTGTCTTAGAGCTGGGGAAAGAAGAAGAAAAAGTGTTTGATCCCAATTCTTTGGATGCTGATCGCTGTGAGAGCTGTTACGGGGCAGAGTCAGAGGACATTCGGTAACCTTTACAGCTTTTTCCTATCTTCTTAGCACTTGAATTCGTACAGGTATGTTGCATGTGTATATTTTTTCAAATGTCTGTGCAGGTCTGTGCAATGAAATCTTCCTCCTGGACGTGTGTTCAGAGAGTGATGAGAGCTGTTGTGGTTTGGCTATAGCTTTGAAAGCTGCACTCATGACTGTTAAGAAGGTGCAGTTAGATTGTCTGGATTGTCTACATGCCTGTTTAAGCAGCTTGTACAAGAGATTGTATCTCTTCAGATGAGATATTTTCTGAGTTTATTTGATGTCCAGAGGGGAGGTGTGTAAATGATTTCACTGTTTCATGAGTTGTCTTGACATAAAACCTGGTTATGGCCTTGCCTTCTCACTTCTGCTGCTGGCATTGCATCCTTACAGGAGCAAAGGCCAGACATCTATCACATGCGCAAACGAGTGTCTTTTGGTGTTTCTCATTCCTCCTACTTGTAAATTCCTGTAAGAAGGGATCCATAGTAGTCCATATGTTCTGGACTAACTTTGGCTATTTTTGGCTTGTTAGTAACTTGGTTTATCCCATCTGTCAAGTTGTGTCCTTCCTCAGAGATGTTTCCATTTTGAGGGATTCACGATTCCTGCCTTCAACTTATCATTGATCCAGCAAAACATGGAACCAAGGAAGAAACCTGGTTTTTTTTCTGGTAACCAAGTTGTTATCCAGAGGTAGAAAAGCACAAAGAAAGCTTGCTATTAAGCCTCCCTGTTAGCCCAATGTCTTGGCCTAAAAACAGAGGAAAGGAGGAATAGAAACAGAGAGATGCTTTGTTTACCTGAGGAAGCTCCAAACTGCCCATAGCTGTGGGATACTGATGTTGTTTATGTGGCCAAGGGCTACCTTGGCTGTGTAAATGGGCAGGCAGAGCCCTCTTCAGACTCCAGTCCTGCATTCAAAGAGCTTGAACCCTCACCTCAAAATCTCAAAAGGCGCATCAAAAGCTCAAGCTCCTTCAGGAGCATTAAGCCACCTTTTAATGTCCAGTCCCCAGAGTTTGCTTTATTGCTTTATTGAAGAAGGATCCGTCAAGGATTCAAGTCCTGAGCTGGAGCACCTCTTCTTAGCAATAAAGATGGTAAGACGGTGCTTGTGCTTTTTGCAGGTGTTGTAATACTTGTGATGATGTCAGAGAAGCATACAGGCGGCGAGGCTGGGCCTTCAAGAACCCGGATAGCATAGAGCAGTGCAAGAGGGAAGGGTTTAGCCAGAAAATGCAAGAGCAGAAGAATGAGGGCTGCCAAGTGTATGGTTTCCTAGAAGTCAACAAGGTGAGAGAGAGCTTTTGCTGTGAACCTGCTGCATGATGGTGAAGACTATGAAAAGACAGAGTTGGGGCGTTCCTCTCCTTTTCCAGGTTTAGGTCTGTCAGAGAATAACCTCTGGGATCAGCAAGATCCCTGTACCTGTCGTGGGGTTTGGGAGAAGAGTCAGGAAAAGTGGTGGGAAACTAATTCTGGTTTGCATTCTGTGGGCTGGTAGGAAGCGTGGCAGCTGGAAAAGTTTATCTTTTTCTCCCGCCTGGATACTGAGTCTTTTTGCTAAGATTTCTGGAGGAGGAGAGGCAGCTTCTTTGAGCTTGAATTGTCCCACCTGCCTTTCTAGTCTTAAATCGGATGCTGGAGATAGCAGGAACCAACAGCTTGCCCGTAGACATCCTGAAGAGTGAAGTGTTATCTTTAGAAAAACAGTGGAAGCAAAGCTATTGGAGTTGATTGTCAAAGCTGAAAATGCTTGTGAGGTGGTTTTTGCAAGTGATCTGTGAAAATGTACAAGATGCACCAGGTAACTGTGTAACCACCCTGCCATTTGGCAGGTTACCCAAACCAGAACACACAGGTTACATACCCAAGTGCCTTCTGGAAGTCAAACCTAGGCTATTTTTTTGTCTATTGTATTTCAAACTCTTTTTTTGTGTGTATATGATTGTTAGTAAGTGTCAGGGAGCATTGGCACCTAATATCCACATCCCTTTTAAAGTCCAGGATTAAATTTTAACAGTTTATCTTTTGGGGTTTTTTGTTTGTTTGTTTGTGTAGTTTTTTTGTTTGGGGGGGGGGATTTGGGGGGACAGGGCTTGGTTTTGGGGGGGAGTGTTTTGGTGTTCTGGTGCTTTATTTTTGCATGCAGCTTATTTTCATGGGTGTATACATTGGATCACTGTTGATTATTATGTTAAGTGTTTTCTTACCCTACTCACCCTCAGTTACTTTTTCCACTCCTTTCTTTGATACTGCTTTGGATTTCCTGCTGCTCCAGGCAGTTCCCTCCTACTGGGAGTTAACTCCTCCTCCCCATTTTTATGTCCACTGAATAATCTGCATAGAACAGCTGTTATCCACATCAGTATGTAATTATGGCTTTCATTGTCACTGCCTGTGAGGAGCAGGGGAAATTCATACCTCTCTTATAAATGTCTGCTGACACTGTCACCTATGAAAATGAGTTGTTTGATGTCTTAAAAATCCAAACACCAGCACGACGACTTTACTTACATAGACTTGGACCATTTAATGAAAGGTTACTCTTTCCTGCAGGTAGCTGGAAATTTCCACTTTGCACCAGGAAAAAGTTTCCAACAGTCTCATGTACATGGTAAAGTATTTTCTTTTCCTGCTTATTGTGACCTTTTGCTCTCAAGTGTGTCTGACCGTTTTCTTTTAATATCTTTGCATTGCTATACATAGTAACAACACCACTGCTTCAGTGGGGAGGGTGTTGAAGTTTTGTTACAGAGGTTTAGAACTATCATGGACAAACAGAAAAGTGGTTTCTAGAGATGCTGCCACATGAGCATGGAAGAACTTGGGAGGGAAGTTTCTGGGCAGTCTCTCAGTTCTACAAAACTTTGCTGCTCTGCAGTAAAACAAACTGAAGTGCGGTGTTCAGTCCAGGACCTGAGTACCAGTACCTCTGGAAGGGGTATTTTCTGCCATTTAGGACTTTCAGAGTAAAATTTAAGTTGTAAAGGGCTTCCTCAGATATATATATATATATATAAATACACAGTGGCTAGAACAATAGTGGTTGTTTATAGAATCATGGAATGGTTTGAGTTGGAAGGGACCTTTAAAGGCCAACTAGTCCAACCCCCCTGCAATGAGCAGCCTGGCCTTGAATGTTTCCAGGGATTGGGCATCCACCACCTCTCTCGGCAACCTGTGCCAGGGTCTCACCACCTTTGGCACATACAATTACCTCCTTATATCTAGTCTGAATCTACACTCTTTTAGTTTAAAACCATTGCCCCTTGTCCTATCACAACAGACCCTGTTAAAAAGTCTTTCTCCATCTTCCTTGTAGGACCCCTTTAGGCCCTGGAAGGGGCTCTCAGGTCTCCCTGGAGCCTCCTCTTCTGCAGGTGAACACCCCCAGCTCTCCCAGCCTGGCTCCAGAGCAGAGGGGCTCCAGCCCTTGGAGCATCTCTGTGGCCTCCTCTGGACTCGCTCCAGCAGGTCCACATTTTTCTTGTAGTGGGGACCCCAGAGCTGCAGGGAGCACTGCAGGTGAGGTCTCACCTGAGTGGAATAGAGCGGGAGAATCCGCCCCTCCCCTGCTGCCCTCGCTGCTGGGGATGAGCCCAGGATGCAGGTGTTTTCTGGACTGCACGTGGCTGGGTTGTGTTGAGCTTCTCATCCACCAGCACCCTCAACTCCATCTCCCCAGGGCTGGTCTTGACTTGTTCATCCACCAGCCTGTACTGATACTGGGGATTGCCCCAACCCAGGTGCAGCACCAGCACTTGGTCACTTTAAACCTCACAAGGTTCATGAGGCCCCACTTCTCGAGCTTGTACAGGTCCCTGTGTATACCATCTCATCCCTCAAGCATGTCAGCCTCACTAGTCAGCTTGGTATCATCGGCAGACTGGCTGAGGTGCACTCAATCCCACTGTCAGTATCATTGATGAGGATATTAAACATTACTGGTCCCAACAAGGATCCATGAGGCACACAACTTGTCACTGATCTTCATCTGGATGTTGAGCCATTGACCACTAACTACCCTTTGGATGTGACCATCCACTGAACCCATCAAATCCATCTTTTCTCTTGATTAAGGTTTTGAAGCTTAAACTTTCACGAAGGTTTCACAAAGAACTGTAACGTCAGCCTGGGTTTCTTCCCTTCTGTTACTCACTCCAGTTTAACCTGTACCACTGAGGTGAAGGTTAGGGGAGAATGCAATGTACTGGATGAGAGTAACTGGTGTATTTGGAGAAGAACTAACAAACTTTTGAGCACAGTTTCTACAGATGAAGAAGCAATTTTGTGCAAACAACAGCGAAAAAAGCCTGGTTTTCCCCACAATATTGATTGTTCTTAAAAAAGTATTTCATTTATTGTGGCAAAATTTGCATTGCATGCTTAAACTAGCATGACAACAGCAACCTTACTACAACCAGGACTGATGCTGTCACAGCATGTATGCAAGTGAAGGAGAAGTATCTCTGCATTGCATTTGCTCTCTGTAACAGGCAGGAATGCAGACTGCCTGACTGAGAGCGAGTACTTCATGTACAGAGAGGAGGGAATGAGGTCAGGAAAGCTCTCTAATTCCATGTTCCCCAGAAGTCTTGCACAGCTGAATTGAAAATTCAGGGGGAAAATATAGCTAAAACCCAAAAGGGCTGTGTAGTTACTGCCAACCTGCAAAACACATCCACTCATTTGCTTGCTCCACTGGCCTCTTCCTCTATGGGAAGAGAGTGTGTGGTCACTGCCTGCTCTCTCCTTGCCTCTCAGGAGGTCCTAGACCTTTCCTGTGCCAGGCTCAGGTCATGTCTTTCCCCAGCAGGAAAGTCACAGCTTATGCAGATGGTCCTTTGTGGAAGCCATTAGACCTCTGAGCTTCCTTGCAGGATTTCTCAACTCCTTTCAGTTCAGCTCTGTCTGCAGGTGCCAGACTGCACCCAGAATTAAGCTCCAGACTAAGCATGATTTAGGCAGTGGCCTAATGATTTTCTTCATTTGTTCTCTCTTACCTTCCTAGTTACTTGTAACATGTGATTTCCCTTTTTACCGAGCCTTTTCCTTGGCAGTGTTTTCATGGTACTAACCAAAAAACAAGGAATTTTCCCTGACTTGTAAGGGAAATGGGCAGCTGAGAGCTCAGTCATTTTCTTGTACATACTGCAGTATAACCTTTCTTCACAATCCTTGGGGGTTTTCCCCCTTCAATTACAGATAAAGAATTTGACTAATATTAGAGGACAGAGATGTGTGAGATATTTCCAGAACTCACATGGCAAGATCTCATTTGGATTGTTGTCCCACCCAAAAACTTAGATATATGTGATGTTTCATCCCTTCAGTAAGGTCTCCATTAATGTTCAGTCCTGTTAATACACTTGACAGAATGTCAGACAGGGTGAAGCTGAATGTCTAAGAGAGGTCTGAGTATTCCAGACTGTTACTGGCAGAAGTCACCTTAACAATACACTAAAAATAATATTCAGCAGCACTTGATAGATCTGACTGTAAATGTAACCTTGATCTGAGGTTCTGAACTTGTGTGCTTGGTGCTAACATCTTCAAACTTCTCTCCTGGGGAGAAGCAAGTTGAAATTGCTTTTTTTTTTCCGAGAGTAGAATAAGAAGTAAGAGAAGACACAGGACTGACACACATGCAAACCATAGCCAGCACTGTGTAAGGTGCAATTTTATTTCTGTTTAGTTATTTATCTTCAGTTATGTGTAGCACAATCTTTATACCTTTTTATTTGCATAAGGAGGTGTTGTGTTTTCAACTCTCCATTGGAGGCTGAGCACTTTACTACTGGAGGTATTTCTGCAGTATAGGCTCTGTTTATATTTTCGTATTTTCACTACTACTAGATGTTTTCATGTGTATTGCTACTCATTCCAATCTCAGGTTATCAGAATTGCCCTCTTTAGGATGATTCACACAACTGATCTTATGCCTTTATGCCATCTATAATGGTTAATTACCTTATAGCTGCTGCATAAATATAATACTTGCACTTCTTGGACAGATACTCCATCTCTGTGCTTCAAATGGTGCGTTCCCAGAGCATCCGAGCTGAAGCTTTGGAAATGTGTTGCTTTTGAAGCACGCAGTGAGGCTGACTTTCATCTCAAGTGAGTGGAAGCATTGCAAACTGGTTGCTATAGGCCTGCACTGTGATGCTACATCACCAGTGTCAGAGAAGACCCCCAGCTCCTGAATGTCACGCTGGCTGCAAATGGTCCTCTCTTGTTCCTCAGCTCATCTGTGGTCCAGCTGCACTGAGAATCCCAGGTCATTAGGAGAAGGATTGAAAGAGATTGTGAGGAGGACTGGAGCACTTCCAATCAGATTTTTTGGCACTGAAACTAGTAGTTCTGGCTCTCCTGCACTAAGGGAGATCCAGAGTCAATTACTGATATTTAGAGTCTTCTGTTCCAAGCAGCACAGCCTCAAACCCTTATTATTCATTTGGTTGTAGCTGAGGTTGGAGTTGTTTCACTGTTGTCTGTTTAGGCTTTGAATCCTAGACTGAGATTTTAGGAGAGAGAGATAAGGTTTGGTTCATGCATGTGCTACATGTTTTAGTGAAGTTCTGTCTTTCGCTTGTGCTTCTGTAAGGACAGCCTCCAGCTGTGCCTCTTTGTGACTGGATATCATGGCTGTTTTCTTTGCAGCAGCTCCTACCTTCTCTCTTCCCTTTCTGTCTCAGAGGAAAAAGGAGTGACTGGGAGCTATTGAAGCTCTGAGGTGTGTGTGGTCCAGGGCCTGCTGCCATGCCTGTCTCCCACTTCATCTGCAGTGCTTGGCAGCAAGTTTCCTGCATACAGAGAGTCCTTAGTAGTGGCTTCCTCAGGAGGCAGATATTCATATCACTTCCTTCCTCGTTGCCCTATTTCTTTTGGTCAAGGGGAAGCTGAGATTTCTCATTCTTCCTTTAGCTTATCTTTGGACCATTCTGTTGCTGAGGTGCCAACATCACTGTTTTTTAGAAAAGACATTGGCCATCACGCTTTTTTGACACTGTTTCAGGATTACTTAAAGTGTCTCATGAGATTCCTTCAATTCCTTAGAAAAGAAGCTGGCGTCGATGACAACATTCAGGAGATTCTCTGTCCTGAAGACACTCTCTCAATGTCTGTGGTGATTTCTGTGGGTGAAGCAGTCTGTGTGTGGTCCAGATTTTGTGGTTTTCTTACACCCTTCGTGGCCAACTGTAGGAACAAAGCGTTTTTGAAGATACTGTTTTTGACATTACCATTTGGTTTCCTCCTTATTTGTGGTGATGATTGGGGGAAGGAAAAATGCAGGTAATCTGCTCTTTGAGATGATGATGATGATCTTGGGAAAGGAGCTGCCTATTTGGAGCCACCAAGCTTTGCTTAGAAAGGTGTGGAGCTTTGTTAGCTCTCTAAGAGCACAAATCCACTGGTCAGTTGTACATCTTCATTGGTGTTCTGCTTATGTACTTAAGGGAGGGTTTATTTCCTTCTCTGATAGAGATTGACAGCCAGAACGTATTTGAAGGCATCCTTGGATACTATGGATGACCCCTAATAGCCTCTCTTATTTTGCATACTTTTAAATGTTTCAATTGCTGAATTGCAAAAGGATAGCAAGTCTTTGACTACAGACTGGTTGTCATTTTCCAAGTCCCTTGGCATCTTCTCAATGTCAACCAAGAGCAAGTGACACTAACTGTTTTTTTTCTGCAGAGACTGCAGCCTCCTTCCCTGTTGGTTTCCTGTAGCCCCACTAGTTGTGGGCCTGTTATTATTGCACAGGCCTCTACAGATACCAGTTCCTTATCTGAGCTCTTCTGACCATCAACATTCTTGAAAAAAAAATGATGTGGGACTCAGTTTCCATCAGTCAAGGACACCAGTTCAGAGGAAATCTAAATCCTCTGTTGATCACCTGTACAGTATCCCTTCCATAGAAGGAGCATGTGTGAGCTCATTCTAACTTCTGTCCCACAGTAGAGTCTGCTGGGGAACTGTTTTTATCCCCACATTTAATACAGGAGGCTGAGAGTCTTGCTTCATTTTCAGGATTGCTAAGGACCTTTAATGCTGGTGAACTCTTTTCAGAGTTTGGTTGTCTTGGTGCTGAAGGACACGAGGTCTCACCTATTTCTGGTGGACAAACTGTTGTCAAGTTTATATGAAGTCTGTTTTGGAGACCACAAATGTGACATTTTCATTTGTCACTGCACTGTCATCCGTCACAGCTGAACTTGTTGGGAATGCTTAACATTTGGCAAGCAGCCCTCTGGAGCAGCCGTACCTTCTCCAATCCAAACCCCATGCTATTGTAGAAGCATCACCAGAGATTTAACATGTGACAAAGGGGATCAGAATTGCTCTGTGAAGGATTTGGAGGCCCATATGTCTATAAGACCCTGTAAGGGTATGACAGTTACTGGTTAGTGTTGAATATATGTATTGCACCGTGTTGAATATACATGAACAGGCTCTTGAAATTAGAAAAAAAGGAGTTTACTTAACCTGCTTTGAGATACAATGTCCAAACATACATTTCCCCTGCCCCCCATCCTTCCTGGTATTCACCTTTGTTGGAATCCTGCAACAGAATGAACAAAACCAGCTCATGGTTTGTTACCTTCTGTGTGCATCAGGTGGGATGAAAGTAGCACCGGACTGATTAAGAATAAAACCTTGTTACCCAGCTTTGAATGTTAATATGTTGTGAATGTAAACCTTGAGTGCATTTCTGGATAGCTTTGTTTGTTCCTAAAATGACCTTGATGTTACCTTATGACTGAAAAACAATCTAAATATAACCAGCATTGTTGTCTGGCATGCTGCTTTAGAGCTCACTTAACATATATGCACATCCCATAGTGTTTTTCCTTTTGGTGATTAATTCCTTCATTTTGGGTTCTCTGTTGCTCTTAAAATGATTGCTTGACCATATACAGTCCTTTAGCTAGCTAGGGAGTCATTTTATATGGCCTAGAAAGTACATTAGCAAAGATGTTACTCTTCTCCTTTTTGGTATGAGTTTGAAATACTGCTCTACCTGAATCTCTGTATCTTTTATTATAAGGACCTGAACATTTCTCTTTTTTCTCCTACTCTGCTTGTTTTTGCAGTGCACGCTGTTGAGAGTAAGTGTTGCTGTATCCTTTTTTTCCTCCAAAACTTTACTACAGAGCTAACATTTCTGTTATTTCCTGTGCCCAAAAATCTTTGGGAGAAGCTGTTGATCTAGGCTGGGATTTGAGAAGATTTCCTGGAAGCTAAAAGGAGAGCCATTCCAGTTCATTCTTCTGTGGTAAATGAGGTGGAAAAGGTTGAGAATCCTTGCCTTAAATTGTTTTAATACCTCAGCATTGGGTTTAGTGTTGGCAAATGTTTAGCTGCACTGTGTAGATTAGGTGTTCGAGATGCTGACATGTTGGAGAGACTTCTGTCTTTTCCAGTCAGATGAGAGAATTATCTCATTTAATCTCATTTGTACAACAGGCTAGAGGATTTCTGCTGAGAATTCATGCACTAAGCCTGCTAATCTCTGAGTAGTCCATAGGAAGTTTTCCCAGAGTTTTTAAGTCACTGGATTTTTCTAAGGGTGATCAAGGTGGCTGCAGGTTGAGATGTGGTGTTTTTAGTAACATCTGGCAGAGGGCTCAGACTCTCAGCTTTGCTCACTCCTTCCCTGAGCTGCAACATTTTCTGTGTTGTTCCCTGCCTCATCCCCTCTTCAAGATGCATCCTTTTGCCACTCATCATCTTCCTTGTCATTGTGCTTCTGTAAGATGTTTTCCCTCCGTGAAATTCATCCCCAGTTTGAAAATTGGTGTCCTAGCTCACCTTGGAGCAATATGTTTGGGTGACTGTCTTTGGTTCTTTGGAGTCCTCACGTGTCTGTTGGCAGAGTCCTGAATGGCCATAAGTGCTGTTAATCCCCTTTCAGGGGTTCAGGACTGAATTTTGGAGTCTAAGGAAGCCTCTTGGTTGTTCAGGTCAGAAATGCAAGATGGGGAGAATTCTTCAGATAGCAGTTGTTAAAACTGTGTTACTAAAACAGTGAAGAAACCTTGGTTCTATAAAAACAGAGTTCTTGGCAAACGTAGGATGTTTTACAGGTCTCTTTATTTTGCCTAACTGGGCTAGTAGCTGTGGTTAGGGAAATGAAGAAATGTGTTTGTTTCTTCAGAAATAGTAGTCTCTGGTCCTTGGTGACAGTCTCTTCAAGATCTTCTGTTTCCTCCTCTCATTTCTTCTCTAAGCAGGCTAAATATCCTGTTGGTTTGTGTTATACAAGCTATGGCTAGCTAAACATTTATCTGCAACATAGAGTGTGTACACCCATGCTTAGCATAATCCTCAGTGATCAAAAATAAATAAAGCTGTGGTCTGGTGGAAGACTGTGTTAGAAACTCAGTGTATAAATCGCTTTATTGCAGAGTTGTAAATCACTTGTTGGAGAGGAGTTTTTAAAAAACTACTTAGTTGGTGGTTTATCTGTGGAAGGTATAGCAGAGCACTATGGGGACTTTTTTTTTTTGAATAGCCATAACTGTTAATATGGGTCACACACAGTGTAAAGCTAGCATAGCAGGTTAGTTGAGTTTGGTCCTTCCCAAGTGCTGCCCTGCAATTTCTCTGGTACTGTGCTGTTCCTGTAAGTTTTGCCATCCTCACTAGTCCTCAGCTCAACTTCATGTGCCAAGGCATGTGACTCCCTAGGCAGTGAAGCTGATAAACACCATGAACCTGCAGATCCCAGGCAACTTTCTTGCCATTTTAGATGATGATGGAAATTAGAGGTATACAGCTGTAATGTGATTGACAGATATGCTTGTTCTGACAATTTGAACTACATTGTTAAACTATTTCTCTCTTGCAGTTCATGATCTGCAGAGCTTTGGACTCGATAATGTAAGTAGTCCCCAGGTAGTGTTCTAGTTCTCTTAGTCTGTTTTCCTTCTGGATTTCCCTCCTGTTGCCACACTGACATCCTGGTGTGGTGACTGTGGCAGATTTGGCTTTATGGATCTGAGCAGAACCTGGGACCTGCTTTCACAGAGGGCTCTGAAATATGTTCTGGAATATCTGCATGCTGCTTGGCAAGCCTGTTCCCCTCTTCTTGAGCCTGCCTTGCTCCTTAATCTATGCTTCCCAGTTTTCTAAGGCTGACATTTTCACAACTGCTTCTGGATCTGTTGGAGTTTACCTTGTGCTGGGAGGAAAGCAGATTATGCCTGTGCCGCCGAGGCAGCTGACAGCATAGTGTGCCTGTGGCAGGGAGAGGAGTGGCTGGGAGAGCCTGCTCTGTGCGTGGGAGGGAAGGGCACTGGGATCTGGGGACTACCAGCAGGATAAGGAGAAATTCCACATCTTGAAATCTCCTATGAATAAAAATGAAGACCAAGTGTGTTACTGTCAGGATGCACAGAGGAGGACCTGTCTCTGTTCTAGAGCCATACTCAGAAAAATATAAAACCCATGAAGTTTAGGCCCCTTAGCTCGCCCCCCGCGTGCCGTGCAGTTGTTTGAGTTGTTAGCACTTCTGTTTCAGATCAATATGACGCACTATATCAAACACCTCTCGTTTGGAAGGGATTATCCAGGCATTGTGAACCCTCTGGATGGCACGGCTGTCACTGCACAGCAAGGTAAAAGCCAGCTGAGAGAAATCTCTTTTCAAGTGTCTGTATTAAAAAGTTCACAGTTTTAACAGGAACCCTGACAGTGTTATGTGGACTCCTCCACCTTGTGCTCTTTCTAGAACAGCTGTCTCCATTCACATGGAACAAATCTGCCAACATGTTTTGATTCTGTGACCTTTCTGAAAGATCTCTCTGTTCAGTGTTCATGGATGCACGGCAGGTACAGCGCATCATTATTAAAGGCCTACCTCAGGTGTAGTTCAAGGAGAGCCCTGTCTGACTACTACGTTCAGTAGGAGAGAACCAGAAGATTCAGGGCAGAGAAAACAGGCCTAATTAGTAGTTGCTGGAGAGCTGTGGTGTCTGCCTTACCTTGGCATACCCAACAGTAAGAGCTGAAAGAGCTGAAGTGAAGTTGAAATATTGCTGATCTTTTCTAGATTGCTCCAGATTTGCTGGCTTGACAATGAAAGGGAGTTTTCTCCTCATGCTGCTGCTGTGCGTGAGTTTGTTTCCACAAGCCTGCTTGTGTGCATTTTCTATGGAAGATTCTCACCTCACTTTACATGCCACTGCAGAGTTATTTTTTTTTAGATCCCCTGAAGTCTGCAGAGTTTGTTTTTTCAGGTACTTGCTGCTGTATGTAATAAAGCTTGGAGAAAAAAAGCTTTGAAGTGCTGGTGGGATTGTTAGTCCTACTTGAATCCTTTAAATTCTTCCTTTAATTCTTTTAAATTTTCCACTGTGGATTTTGATTCTGATACCCAGATCAGAGGATGGTGACTAAAAGAAAGTACAGAAAAATGAGAAGTGCCATGCTGCTCAGTATGATTATAATGCTGTAGTTAGTCTGTGGAGTACCAAATTCCCTGAAAGGGGACCTGTAGCTGGCTGGTAGAACTCTCTCTGTAAGCTCAAACTTTTCATCCTGAGCCCCAGAGAACCAGTTGGCAAATTCTTGAAAAATTAGGACTGAAGTGGGAGAAGTAGATAACAAGTCAAATTTAATGTGTATTGCAGCTAAAGATATTATATGTGAGAATTACTTCTGTTATAGAAATGGATGAATAATCTTCCCCTCTAGGGAATTTCATAGAAAATAGGTTTTCAAACTAACTCCTGCATTCCATTATCCTTAAGAGAACTAAAAGAGCAGGCTGGTCGGAGGCAGCAGACCTGAGAAAGGGTAGTCCTATTTTTTTCTTCACTGATCTCCCAATACAATAAATCCCAAGCTTCTACAGGAGTAAACTGCAATGTTAGTTGGAGTTGATATAGGATACTCATTTAGAGCTATGTTTTTTGGGGGCTATGTTGTTAAAAACAAGATTTTTCATGTGCTAGAATAAAAGTTCTCAAGAAGTTTTACTAGTAAAACTATAGCAAGATAATTGGTTTGTAGAAGGTTTTCCATTTAGTCGAAACCAAAATGCTGGTAGTTTTGGTTTTGGTTGGAACAGGAACGAGATTCACTTTGGCAAAAGGAAAATTCATGTCAGACAGTTCTGTCCTGGAAATCCTCCTGCAGCTGTTGTGCAGAAAGATGTTCCCTGACAAGCTGAACCAAACCAGTTTGTGTCTACCTGACCTGTCAGGGAAGCTCTCCAGGTTATTGTGGTTATTAATTGTGTCTCTCTCTGTCTTTGCTTACAGCTTCCATGATGTTTCAGTATTTTGTCAAAGTGGTCCCCACTGTGTATAGGAAAGTAGATGGTGAAGTAAGTACCTTTTTTCCTGTCATGTTGGCAAGTGAAAGTCTTCACTTTCCCCTCATATCCTTGATGCTGCCTGTAACTGGATCCAGGCATGTTGCCAGGTGAATACCAGGGACTGTGTTGTACATTCAGTACTTGGGACCCCCTAACGTGGAATTCGGCAAAGAAACTGGGATAGTATCTTTCTCAGCTGGGATCGTAATTTGTGTCAGATAGCTTGTTAGGGATATTAAAACATAATTTTGTCTTACAGAAACACAAGTTTTTTTCTGTAAGAATAGGAGTGATATGAACAACATGTAGAAGGATGGCAGGGCACAGAAGAATGCTGAAGGGTGATCTTAATTCATGTGAAGGTGGGCAATCTGTGTCCTGTAGCCCTGGCACTCTCCTGCCTTTGTGTATTATTTCCTTTTGTCTCACTCTTGAATAACTACAGTGTTCTGCCAGCACTCTGGGGCTGAGAGGGACAGCTTATGCCATTACTTGCCAACAGAGACCTAATAGTCCAGCCTGGGGACTGATGCATCCCTCATACTTTGGTCTGGTTGGGGCTTTAACTGGTAGCAAAAATAAACCCGATCCTGACAGAGCTCTTTGTGACTCTTTTGAACAGCTCTCAGGCCGCCCACAAGTGAGTGGGCAGGGCTCCACTGTGTTTTAGTGGCCTCTACTGTTCCCTGTTAACAGAAAAACACTTGCCATGTTTGTTTGCTGTGTTCTGTAGGTGGTAAGGACCAACCAGTTCTCAGTCACACGACATGAGAAAATAGCAAACGGGCTGCTGGGGGACCAGGGTCTGCCTGGGGTGTTTGTGCTGTATGAACTGTCGCCCATGATGGTAAAGCTGACTGAGAAACACAGGTAAGGGGCATTTCAGTCTAGTTCATTCACCCTTGGTTGATTTGGTCATTTTGCATAGCTTGAAACTTCATCCTCACTTAGAGAGAAGAGTGCAAATGCCTGAAAGCCTTCCGAGCCCCTTCCCAGCCGGGGGGGAGGAAGAGGTGCTCCCTGAGGCCCTTCCTCTCCGTGTGAACATTGATAAGGGATTGGGGCTTTTTCTGTTACTATGTGAAGCGTTTTAACCCAGTGTCAAGATGGAAAAGAAAACTGGTGCGGGGAGCAGAAGTCTGATGTAAGGGTTCTTGGTTCAGGCTAATTTTTAGTGGGAAGACTGGATTTACAGAGCATACCCATCTTACCAGCACCTCCAGCAGTACCCACACTGGTCCAGTGGGTTCCTTACTCTGCATTTGCTGTAGCAGCCAGTGTGGAACCTCTTCCTTCTCTTTGGGTTAATCTTTGGCGTGTAACTGCAGGGGAGTTGTAGCGCTCTGATATTTGAGGTTCGTAATGGGGGACAGACAATGTCTATATCTTAAAATATATTAACATTTAGTTACGGATTTAGTTTTTGTGTTACAGCAGCCCACTATGCATTCTGGCTGAGTAGGAATGGATAATGTCTTTGGGATTAAAAGTCCATCCTTTAGATTTATAAACTCAGTACTTGCTCTTCATGCTACTCAGTGCTGCTCAGTATAAGTATCAGTGACAAACTCCATTCTGTAGCCAATATTAATTCTTAAATCTGTGAATTTTCAGCTGTGAGTATTTAGGTAATGCATACGTCTGTGGTATGATGAATATCATGATAATTATGAATTAGATTTTGTTGGTGAATTGTTACATTCCTGAGCTCATGCTGATTGTTCAAATTATAGGTCCTTTACTCACTTTCTCACTGGAGTTTGTGCCATTGTTGGAGGCATATTTACAGGTATTGCACCTTTCAATCTTTGTTCTTTCTAAAGTGTAAACATTTGCTGTCGTTACTTTTTCTAAAGTCAGAATGGCTGGTAATAAATTCCTATTCGATGAGGAGAGATGATTTCAGCCTTCGGGAGGGGATATAGCGTGTTCTGCAGAGCCACAGGAGTGGCATCAGATTGTAATTAGCACTGCAGACTTACAAGATGCTGTAGATGATGTAGATCTATTATACTGTTCCATTTCATTAGACCTGTCATAATATTTCATTTTGATGCTCTACAGAACATTTTTTTTTCAAACAAAGCTGGTTTTCACACATTGTATGAAGGCGTCTGTGGTGTTCTCTTGGCCAGCTTGGGTCTGTAAGCAGACAGTTGGGTTCATGTGGAACCAAAGCCAGTAAAATCTGTGAACCCAGGTTGCCATGGGTTGTAATCATCCCAGAGGTTTCAAACTGTACTCCCAGACATAGGACCTCTGTAGGGACTGGACAGTGTCCTGTGAGGAGAGGCTGTTCCTCCAGAGCCATCTGAGTTGTCTGCACTTCATTCTCAGTGCTGGCTTCTGGAATAGCTAATCGGTATCTGCTCAGCTCCATGTGTGTATGTGTGTCTTTGTGTAGGGCCAAGTAAAATCACTTACTTATTCCTTGTATTGAGGTGTTGAATAAAAGAAAAAAGAACATGAAGATTCATAAAAGCACTGAAAAAAAGACTCCCTGGCACCCTGCGTTCCGTCCAAGGCAGGAGCTCAGGGTTCCTGTCCTGTAAAACGATGGATGCAGGATTGTCAGGGGTTTGTGGTGCAAACAAGCACTGAATTAATAGGCTTCTTCAGGGCTGGGGAGATTTGGAGAAAATACTGTAGAGAGCACTGAAGGCAATGGTTTGTTTTGCTTTGTGTCCTGGGTGGGTGTGCATTGCCATCAAGGGTAGCATCCAGTAGAGTAGTTTACTTTTAAGGTTACTGTGAAATGAGCAAGAAATGGGAAAAGTTTTCTTTCCTTGGGAGTTGTTCTCTCTTTGAGGCATGTATGGCTTGATGCATTTGTTTTTTCCCTTCAGTTGCAGGTTTCATTGACTCCTTGATCTATCACTCAGCACGGGCCATCCAGAAGAAAATTGAACTTGGGAAGACAACATAAATAAGCAATGACTTTGTCCCCCCAAAAAAATCCAAAACTCTTAAGGAGAACTAAAAAGGCTTTTTTGAAACACAAGTGATCTTCTGAGTGCACAGGAGAAAAGGTTTGGAACTTCCAGATGGCCCCGACCACTCTTGTATTACTGTCCCCTCATCCCTTGGCATTAATTTGTGGATGGAAGGCTTGAACCTCGCTGCTCTAAAGATTAGCCATTGTATCTGGCTGTGCAGACCCTACTGTAAAACCCCTTTTGTGTCAGTCCGTGTTCATCCAGTTCTGCCCCCCCTTCCCGACAGAGATGCTGGAGATGGTGCATTCTCTTTGCCTCCAGGAATAATGTACTTTATAGTTTGGAGACCTGCAATGGATTGAAGTTGCCATCAAACAAGCTTTCTAGCAACACCATCTGGGTTTTTTAATTTTTCTTACAGATGTTTCTGAGAGTGCTGATGCTGTGTACTAGAGCTCTGTGAAAATGTGCTGAATCCCATCCCAGTCTGGGCTGTGTGGGGAGCCCGAGCACTTGGGATGTGCTTTCTGTACTGGGGAACTCCCACTTGCTCTTCTTATGAAAGATGCAAGTTGACGTTTCAGGAAAAAAAAAAAGTGTTTGGAATTTTAATGGATTTTTAAATTGGATTGGGTTTTTTTCACTTCCCCTTGGTGTATATTTTGAAATAAAGTCCATCCTCTGTTTGTTTTGGTAAAGCATTTGGAGGAATAATTAAATTACTTGAACTCATCCTGGCACTGAATTGGAAATTAGAATTAAAAGACACACCTGCATTGTGGCAAAGTAGATAGAGATTGTGGTGATGATGATGGAGCTTTTTTGTTTTAAATAATCTACACAAGTGAGTAGAGTGCTTGGTACGTGAAACTATATTGGGTGAATTTTGAAAATAATGAGGAAAAAATTTTTTGGGATTCTTGCCTTAATTTGATGTAAACCAGACTGCTTTACACTTAAATCTCAGCTCTGGATTTGCTTTGGTATTGACTCTAATCTTGGTCCAAGCAAATGGTCCAGCAATGAACATAGAGCATGACAGGCACAGGATCAGATACTGCAGAGAGAAAGCTGGTTTATAATTCATTTGAAAGTAGGTTTGGTTGGTTTGTTGGTTGGTTCTTTTAATTACTTGAACTTACCCATAAACCCGTGAGTATAAAAAAATTGGTTTTGTCAACCAGGGAGAGCAGCAATTTGAGGTGTGTGTAAGGAGACTCATTAATCTCCAAGCTAGAATACTGAAAAACAGGTTTGTTTTAAATGTAGGGTTTTTTACAAGGATATTTAATGAATCCATTAGGTTGGGATCATATAGTACTACTAAAGTGGGAAGAAGGGAACGGAGTGTTTGATCAGGAACAGAAAGTGAACTGAGCAGCTTCCGTGGCTTATCAGAGCACTCAGCTTTGTAACTAAATTTGTAAGAATAGTCAGGAGGGGAAGATGAATAGAAATAATGCAGCAGGAGTTTAACCCAAGGTGAAGCAGTTATCAGTTACTTGCTTGTCCTTAATAAGAAAGCCAATTACTTGTAAACTTTAGAAAAGCACTGGAGAGCACCACCCAGGGCGCTGCTGATCACCTAGAGAAAATCAAGAGAAGGTGCAATACTCAGACTCAGAAAGGGAAACCGGGAAGAGTTGAGAGGAGAAATCAAAGATGCAGAAATGGAGATTCTACCTGGAGAGGTGGAAAATCAATGATACTAACAGGTAAATAATACAGGCTTCTGCTGTCAGTTGGAAGGGTATGAGCACAAGTGTTCTGGTGATTTTAGTAGACTGAAAGCCCAAGTGACTAATAGCCATGGTAAAGCTGGATCAAGGATGTTTGTGATAGTGATAAAAGACATCCTGCTGACCCTGCTCTGGAGGAGAGAAACCTCCTTTGGGGCACTCCCCAGGGTCTGCAGTCTTGTTCTGCAGGTGGGGCTGAAACTGTGCCCTTTTCAAAGTTGTAAGGGGTCAAAAAGTAAAGCAAATAACAGGTAAAATGTTAAGATAACAGATAAAAGGAAAGCAGATAACAGATTCACATGCGTTTTCAAAGTTTATTCAATGTAAGATCCCTTCAGCTGTGTTTGATTCCGTTGTCTCTGTCAGCATATTTGATTTTTTCCCTTGTTAATCTTCTTTGATACAATGAAAAAATTGTTTCCTTAGTTATAAAAAGACAGGAGGGGGAGATTCCCCCCTCACCCTGCCTAAAGAAGGACTACAAACCTCCCCGAGAAGTCGTGTGTAGGTGGAAGTGTCAGCTCTGTCATGCAGACAGTCACACTGTCCACCCCTGGCACCCAGTGGCTCCACAGCCACCACGCGACCAGCACGGCAGCTCCTGGGCCCTGTGCCCACCTCCAGCCCCACCAGTGCCCCTTCCTCCCAGCCAGCATGGGCTGAGCCGTGCCCACTCTGTGTCCAGCTAAATGCAACATCCCTGGTGCCACAGGACAGTGGCACCCACAGTGCCAGCTTAGTGGGACCGGCACAAGAAGCACCAAGACCCTGGGGATTGCAGGGTCTGTGAGCCCAGGTTGGATGGAGTGGAGCGGAGCAGCAAGCTAAAGAGCCAAGACAGCTGCTGGCAATACAGGAACTGCCTGTACCTGACCCAACAGCCTGGCTTCAGTTTCTTGGAAATGCCTCATTTGTAGAATAAAATCTTGCCTTCGTCTGCCAGTCTCTGAATAATGCTGAATTCGACGTCGGCGTCGTGGACCCTCGTCCTGCGAAAGGCCCCAGCCCTGCGGTTTTCCTCCCAGTAGTGGTGCCAGTTCCCTTCACTATCTGCTCCGAAGCCAAACACGGAGACCTGTGCACATGGCAGGAAGAGCCGTGACTGTGTGGGCGCTGGGGCACCTTGGGAGCCCACAGACGGGCAGAGCCAGGACAGAGCCGAGGACAGCGCCAGGCCCGCATGCTGTGCTCACCTGCTGGCAGATGTGCAGGGCAAAGAGCAGGGCCGTGAAGCCGGTGGAGGGGTAGCGCCCATGATGCTGTGTCCACTTGTCATGGATGTACTTGAGGAATGCTGGGCTCAGGATCAACACCTGAGTGGGGAGTGGAGGAGCCATCAGCTGCTCTCATGCTGGAGTGGGACAACTCAACAGCCCCAAGCAGTGCACCATCAGCTCTGCCCAGCAGAGCCCTGCCTGCCCCAGGAAGCTGGAGCCCACAGAGCCCTTACCTTGTTTCTGTCGGCTTTGATGAACTGTTGAACTCTCACATACGTGCTGCAAAAGCAGAAGCCAGCGGTGAGCATGTGGAACTGCTGCTGCTGGGGCTGCCCCTTTGTTCACAGAGGGTGTCTGTGTCCACCAGCACCCTGCCCCGTGGCACCCCCAGCCCCTTCAGCTGCCCCAGCAGCATTGCCTGGCCTGGCTCTAGGAAGGGACACATCAAACCCATGGCCCCACAGTGGGGACAGCTCCCTCCGTCTTACAGGGGTGTGGGACTGCAGGTTGTCAGAGCCCTGTGGGGACAGGTCAGTGTCCACTACCCCAAACTGCAGTGCAGAGGGATGCTAAGACATGCACCCAGCACCCTTTTTTCCACCAGGACTGTGGTGCCAGGGCTCCAGTGAGGCACCAGGGCTCGCAGACCACACTGTCGCATCCAGAAGGTCTCAAGCAGAAAAGATGCCATCCCCCAAAGCTGACATACCGTGTGACCTCTCCAGTGGAGAAGGCACTGGTCACCCACTGCAGGTCCAGGGGCTTGAAGGGGACAAGGACGAGGTGGATGCCAGGCCCGAGGTTCACTGCACTCTCTGGGTACATGAAGTGATGGGTTGTTCTTGTGCCAACATCCAGCTCAAAGCCAGCAATCTTTGCTCTGTTCATCCTAAAGGACAGCAGGATGGTGTGTCCCCAAATGAAGGTGCATGCCGTGCTGGTCCCAGGTTCCTGGTCCCACCAGGCAGGGGCAGCAGGTCACCCTGGTCAGCAGCAAAGAGTGGACATGGGTGACACAGAGCCAGTGTGTGCCCCAGAATGGAGGGCTCAAGGAAGCAGGGTTAGCAGTCACCCCCATCACAGGGTTTGTGTTTTCAGCACCATGGCTGGGGCATGCCAGGGTCCTGGGAAGACAGGGAGAGACCAAGTCCCTTCAGGTCACCCACCTCAGCACCCAGTCATGAGCATCAATTAGCAGCCCATGGCTGGAGCCCTTCAGCCACCCTGAGTTCCCCACCACCGCACAAGTCCTGCAGCGAGGGGCATCCCACATGTCACCAGTCGGGGCTCGGAGGACACTGAAGAGTTGCCGAATTATGGCCTGGAGCTGGACACCATTCATGGGACCCTGCAGAGTCTAGGGGAGCAAGCACAGTGACATGCAGCATTAGCCCCCTACCAGTAACCCAGAGAGAGACTGAGCCCCACTCCTCCTAGCAGAGCCCTGGGAAAGCACGGAAAAAACAGATGGGATATTAGGAAGAAGATATGGGACAGCACAGGGGACAGTGGGGGGTAAGGGGGAGGAAGAGCTGAGCTGGGATCTCTGCACACACTTCATTCCAATCACATCTGTTCTTGGCCCTTCCCTGCTGCAAAACAGATTCAGGGAACCTGGGAAGAGCCACGCCATGGAGGGAAGCGGCACGTCCGCAGACCTTGACAGAGGACATTGTACTTGAGAAGTTGAGATCGTACCCATGAGAGCAGAGAAGACACATAACAAGCTGGTGATAAGTAAGTCTGAGAAAGTTTGGGAAAGTTAAGAATACACAAAGACAAGATGTGTGCCTTTACAGTGCTAGCTGTGTTCATGGTGCAGGTGCAGATTGCTAATAATTACTATGTTGCAAACTTTCTAGGTCTTAGGAAAAGTAAAGCTTTGTTAGACAAAGTCACCAATAAAGAAAGTCTTAGTATGCTTTATGTAATAAAAATCCAATCAGCAAGTGACCCAGCTGCTGTGCATTCTGTATTAATATTGCTACCTGCTTTGAAATAAAAGCCTTTGGGTTCTGTTGTGGCACTACTCTGGAGTTGCTGTTTCTTTTTCGGCCATTCCCCCAGTGACAAATGGTGCCCTGTGTGAGGAGCGAAGACAACTGAACTGCAGGGTGAGGTGCAGGCGGGAACAGAGCTCCGTGAAGCTGAGAGCAGCGGGGTGCTGTGAAGGGGGTCTGGACCCATATTTCATGACACCTGAGGACAACAGGTGAGCCACCGGGAACGATTCGGGCACTATGGGGCAGACCGTGAGTGCAGATGAAAAGTGGGTGCTTGCTGCTTGGAATGCATTGCTCCTCTGTCGTGGTATGAAATACAGCCAAGGTCATTTGCGACGTTTGCTACATTGGTGTCACCAGGAGGGGCGAGAGGCCACAGTGCCTACTGCTTTTAGTATTTCAACCTTGGGGGACATTGGTAAAGCATTGCTGGATGCAATTGCACAGGGAGATCGTGATGTGGAAGGGCTTTTATCCACCTGGAAGTTGGTGCTTACCACCGTTAAGGAATGGCAGCAAGAATTGCAACAAAAAGAAAGTCAGGGGACAGCTGGGGGAAGGACTTTGCAAAATCGCTGGCTGAATTACACCTTGATGAATCCCCCTCTTCTCCCCCTGTCGGCGTTGTTTTCCCTGTGAAACCTCCTCCTCCTAGAAAATATACTTCTGCAGCTGTTCCTTCTCCACCCATACATTATCCCTCCCCAGCAGAACAACTGGCTAAAATGGAGAGTAAAAAAAGAAAGGACAGTTTGCTTCCTCTTGTTGACTTTTCTAAAGATGAGACTGATTTGCATCCTCCTTTATCTTCTTCCTCCTTGTCCTCGGACTCTGATGAAGAGAGCTCCCTTAAGGAAGCAGAACTTTTGCTTAGGAGGGATCGGGGGAAGAGGGAGGGGGCTAAGGGTGTGGTTTTGCCTCCTGCAAGAGTGAGTGTTTTGCCTAGAGATCCTGGGTCATTTTGGGAAGGTTTGCGAAGAGAAGCTGCTTGTACTGGTAATTGGGAGTTTTGTGAGAAAATAGGGTATCCTTGTTCCAGAGCAAAGGCTGAAAGCTCACAAGATGATCTCATACCTTTTCCTGTCTTAAAGGATATGCCTAATTCCGGGAAAGCTGATGAGCATCATGTGTTTGCATGGAAAGTTATTGAGGATCTACAGTTTAATGTTGGCAAATATGGTATCAATTCATCTCAGGTTATGAGGTTGATTCGGGTCATTAATGCTGATTTGTTAGCCCCATATGATATTACACATCTGGCACAGATAATATTTGAACCAACACAACTACAATTGTTCATGCAAAAATGGGCTCAAATAGCAGATCGTGCAGAGAGTGAAAATATGCGGAGAGCTGATGGAGACCCATTAAGGGGTGTGGGGGCACAGGCTCTGATGGGAGTGGGGCTGTTATGAGTGATCAGTAAATTTGCTCAATCAAACAGAAGTTGGTATAAGCACATTGAAATGGTTAAAAGTTGATGCTTTAATAGCAGGCCCAGACTTGCAAAAGGGAGGGGGAATGGGGGTTCTGCTTGCTGAATCTAACATGTTATGTTTTATCTTGTAATGTTGCAAATGACTAACCCTAGCGACAGTTGACCTTGTGATTCTGTAAGTTCTTTGTTCTAAGTATCTTAATAGAAATAGAATGCATTCACAAGCGAGGAGTGAAGGATTGCAACTGCAACAATTTATTGGAAGCTTCATGGACTAAACCCCCCCTCGGACTGAACCCCAGCAACGGGACCTGGCAACAAGGCCCAGCAACAGGACAAAGCCCGCGAAACCAGAACCAATGTTCTGGAAGCCCGCGAAATGGAGTCCAATAATAGATTTGAGGGAGGAGGAGAGTAAAAGGGGTATAAAAGATGGGTCCTGACTAGTACTCGGGGTTGACTGCTGGCGGAACAGGAGGTTCCCCCGGTCACCCAGCGCGCTGATTTGCTCATTTGTCTTTTTAATAAACTTTTCCTATCTTTTAAATTACAATATCTGGTCCCTTGACTATAACAGGGCCATTTGCTAATCCAGATCTTCAAGCCACATGGGACCCCACTGTGCTCCAAGAGGCTCAAAAATTGGGCATGACAGCTCTGCTACAAACCATGGAAATATCAGCCCCACGACAGCGTTACGCAGCCATTAAGCAGGCCAATGGGGAACGGTTTTTGCAATTTGTTGAAAGGTTGGCTCAATCTTTAGAAAAGCAAGTAGATGATGACACCCTGCGGCAGAAACTTTGTTTGCAACTGGCACGGGATCAGGCTAACACTGATTGTAGAAAAATCACTGACTCTCTGCCAGGTCAGCCTACTTTAACTGATATGGTAGAAGCTTGTTCTAAGGTTGGGTCAGTGGGTCATAAGATGTCTGCTTTGGCAGCTATCTTGCGTCCACCACAGAAATGTTATACTTGTGGACAGGAGGGGCACTTAAAGGTGCAGTGTCCTCAAAAAAAAAGGGAAATCCCCCAAGAAAAATGTTGCGGTTTTTTCAGGCACTTGTAATCACTGTGGTAAACAGGGGCATTTTGCAAAGTGGTGTCACTCTCGATACCGTATTGCAGGACATTCATTACCGGTAAACGGGAAGAGGAGCGCGATGGGGTGCACTCAGACACTAATGCCCCAGCAATAACTCAGGGGTCTGGCCAGGGTCCTCTAGCAATGACTTAAGGACCTTGTCAGGGTGCAATGGGAGCAACGATGTCATTTTTCTGGTCACAACCAATTTCTGCACAACGTCCACAGATGACCTGCACCCTTCGCAACCGACGGAGCTCAGCACCAGTCATCAAAGTGACAGGATGGCTTGACACTGGAGCTGATGTAACTATCATTCCACAGACATCCTGGCCAACCTCTTGGCCTTTGGCTATTGTGGGGGCCGGGGTTGTGGGATTGGGAGGTACTGCTCAAGAGTTTTGTTTCACAAGATGCAGTACTTATTACTAGTCCTGAGGGTCAAACTGCTACCATTAAACCATACGTCATTGTAGCCCCCTTAACCCTATGGGGTCGGGACTGTCTCTCTCAGTGGGGGGTGAAAATCACTATGGGTTTTTAACAGGGGTCACTGTACCGCAGGGCGTGACACAACCCACTATCGCTTTGGCATGGCTTACAGATTCTCCTGTGTGGGTTGATCAGTGGCCCCTGCTGTGGAAAAGTTGTTGGCCCTGCAACAACTCGTTAGTGAACAGCTTGCTGCTGGTCACACTGAACCTTCTCAGTCCTGAAACACACCTGTGTTTGTAATAAAGAAAAAATCTGGCAAATGGCAATTGCTTCACAATCTTAGACAGATTAATGCAGTGATGACTACTATGGGAGCATTGCAGCCTGGTTTACCAGCTCCCTCCATGCTACCTTCAGGATGGCCCATTGTTGTAATTGATTTAAAGGATTGTTTCTTTACAATACTGTTAGGCCCCAGAGACAAAGAAAAATTTGCATTCACAGTTCCATCTGTCAATCATGCAGAACCTTCAAAACACTATCAGTGGAAGGTTCTTCCCCAGGGCATGAAAAGTTCACCTACAATTTGTCAGTGGTTTGTGGCTCTAGCACTGTCTCCTGTATGTATGCAATTTCCTGATTGTTATTGCTATCATCATGTGGATGATACCTTGCTTGCAGCAGCCAGTGAGGATCAGTTGGGTGCGCTAGATGTTGAAACTAGAAAAAGTTGGCAAACATTTGGTCTTGTAGTTGCTCCTAAAAAGGTGCAATGAGAAGACCCCTGGAAATATTTAGGGTTGCAGGTCACACAGAAAACAGTTGCTCCTCAACCAATACAATTGACTGTTAAAATCAGAACCCTTACTGATGTGCAAAAACTGTTACGATCTTTAAGCTGGATTAGACCCTATTTGGGATTAACAAACACCCAGCCGACACCTTTGTTTGAGCTGCTCAAGCACTCGAACAACCCCCAGGAATCAAGAGAATTGACTGATGCAGCAGTTCAAACCATTCAGCAGGTAGAGCTAGCATTGCACTCTAAATTTGTCTCCCGCATTGATCTTTGTCAAATGGTCCAACTTTTATTCTGATAGATCATGTTGTTCCTTTTGGAGCATTGGTATAATGGTGTGACCAGTTGTCTGATCCACTGCACATTCTGGAATGGCTATTTTTGCCGTATCAGTCTCAGAAAACTGCTCCTGGATTGTTTGAGCTCTTAGCTGACCTTCTGATCAAAGCTAGAAAAAAGTGTGTAGAATGTGCTGGCAGAGATCCAGCTCACATCGTTGTACCTGTACAATCCTATTATTTTGAATGGTGTTTTGCTAACAAATACAAATTACAGGCTGCCTTAGCTGGATTTCAGGGTCAAATTTCTTATCATTTACCTTCTCATCCTCTTCTTAACTTTTTTTAAGAGATTCCAGTTGGACAAAAAATGCTACACAGTGATGTACCTTTGGATGGCCTTACCATCTTCACTGATGGGTCTGGAAGAACAGGAAAAGCTGCAGTGGTGTGGAAAACAGAACATGGATGGCAACAACAAATTGTTCATCAGGAAGGTTCTCCTCAAGTTGTGGAACTTTGAGCTGTAACCTTAGCTGTCCAACTGTTTAATGATCAGCCTTTGAATGTTATCATTGATTCTGCATACGTAGGAAATTTCTTAGTTTCTTGATCAAGCTGTGCTGTATTCTCAGTCTCCACTTCTTGTTTTTCATGTTCTGTTGGAGCTCTGGAGGATTCTTTTGCAGAGGACTGTTCCTTATTTTGTGTTACACATTTGTAGTCACACTTCATTACCTGGGTTCTTTACAGAGGGTAATGCTCGAGCAGATGCTCTTGTCTCTGCTGTTGCTCTAGGACCTGTTCCTAACACCCACCAACAAGCTGTGTTGTCAATCAGTTTTTTCACCAAGGAGAAGATGCTCTTAGACGTCAGTTTGGGTTGACTCACTCTGTTGCTCGCTCAATTATTTCTTCCTGTCCAGACTGTCACAATGCACACACTCCTTTGTATTTTGGTACCAGCCCTTGGGGCCTCAGAGCTTTACAAATTTGGCAATCAGATGTCACACACATTGCTGAATTTGGTAACTTAAAGTATGTTCATGTTTAAGTTGACACATTCTCTCATGTGGTTGTTGCTACTGCACACACTGAAGAGAGGAGTTGTGATGTGATTCAACACTTTCAACATGCCTTGGCTACGTTTGCAGTGCCAGCTCAGGTGAACACAGACAATGGTCCATCTTATGTTTGTAAATCAGTACAAGATTTTTTTGCTTTGTGGGGGGGTCACCCATGTAACTGGAATTCCACACCTCCCTACAGGTCAAGCTACTGTTGAACGGATGCATGGTGCTCTGAAGCAATTGCTTCAAAAACAAAAAGGGGAATGAAGGGACAACCCCCTCAGGCTAGGTTAGACAAAGTTATATATGAGTTAAACTTTCTAACCTTCCCTGGTGATTCTTATTCACCTTCTTTTTTGCATTTTTCTTCTCTTTCTTCAACTCAGCCACTGTCTACTAAAGCTCCTGTGCAGATACGGGATCTTGTTTCGGGTCAGTGGTCTGGTCCACATGAGTTGGTAACCTGGGAAAGAGGATATGCTTGTGTTTCTACAGGTGATGGCCCTTGCTGGGTACCTGCGCGACGTGTGCATCCTGCTGTTGGCCATGGAAATCATCAGTGCAGTTCCTGATCCATCAAAGCTTACACCATGGAACAGTAAGAACATCTGGGTGACACTGACGAAAGAACTGAACCAGACAACCTTTTGTGCGTCACTGGCATATCCGGAGCATCCATTTCACACCTGTCTTGTTGGTATTCCTCTGAATGGCACTGAAGCATCATTCCTGGAACAGGATGTCATCAGGCTTCGCAATCTGCTGAAACGGGACTGTAATAATATGCGCAGCTGTACTAAAACTATTGATAGCTGGGATGATGCATTACCTGTTACTGCCTCAATTCAAGAGCTATAGATATTTTAGGATCGCTGTCTGCAGAAAACTGTGTATATTTTAACTATCGTGTGGGTCATGACACAGAACGAGCAAGTGGTGAACATGTAGTACAGGATGTGTCCCCTGAATCACTGTTTTACAAAAATGATTCCTCCTGGTGCAGTCACTTGGGTAGGAATCAAACATGAGGTGCTCCAGCAGTGAGTGTACCTCATCGATTACCTTCAGGGTTGTTTCTTGTATGTGGTGATAGAGCCTGGCCAGGAATTCCTGCACAGCCAATTGGGGGATCTTGTATGTTTGGAGGTTGGGATTGTTAACACCCACTGATAAACTAGTGCTTAATCATTCTCTGCCATATCAACGAAACCGAAGGGCAGTACACCTTACTGAACATTGTGATGATGACACACACCTCTGGACTTATGGACAGAGAGTGGCTGCTTCTGCTTTTCTTTCTTGGGCAGCTGCAGGCAAAGCCTTAGGTACTTTAAATAGAATGGCCTGTTGGATGGCAAAGCAAACTAACAAAACTTCTAAAATATAACAGCTTGCAACTGATGTTGATTCTGTCTGCCAAGCTACTTTGCAAAACAGAGAGGCTATTGATTTTTTGCTTTTAGCTCATGGATATGGATATCAGGATTTTGAGGGAACGTGCTGCATGAATCTTTCAGATCATTCTGAATCAATTTATAAAAGCATTGCTGATTTGCAAGCAGCGACACAAAAGATAAGAGAAAGCACAGGATTCTTTGGATTAGAGGATTTGTTTGGGAGATGGGGAACACCTGGGTGGTTGGCTTCACTTTTTAAAATGGGATGTTTAGTACCTATAGTGGTTGTGGTTGTGTTGCTGATGTCGCCATGTTTAGTGTCGTTTCTGCAAAGGGCCCTGCAGAAGACGGTACAGGCAAAAAGGGGGAATTATGGAGGGAAGCAGCACATCCACAGACTTCTTGACAGAGGACATTGTTCTTGAGAAGTTGAGATCGTACCCATGAGAGCAGAGAAGACACATAACAAGCTGGTGATAAGTAAGTCTGAGAAAGTTTGGGAAAGTTAAGAATACACAAAGACAAGATGTGTGCCTTTACAGTGCTAGCTGTGTTCATGGTGCAGGTGCAGATTGCTAATAATTACTATGTTGCAAACTTTCTAGGTCTTAGGAAAAGTAAAGCTTTGTTAGACAAAGTCACCAATAAAGAAAGTCTTAGTATGCTTTATGTAATAAAAATCCAATCAGCAAGTGACCCAGCTGCTGTGCATTCTGTATTAATATTGCTACCTGCTTTGAAATAAAAGCCTTTGGGTTCTGTTGTGGCACTACTCTGGAGTTGCTGTTTCTTTTTCGACCATTCCCCCAGTGACACCGCGCTCCTGCCCATGGCCCCACTCACCAGCCACCACTGAACCACGTCTGCAGAGAGCTCCTGGGCTGCACCCGTCAGCAGGGGCCGTATGGCCTCGTCGTAGCGGTCGTGGAACCATGCGGAGCTGTTGGCTCTGGAGGGGCAGTGGGCACCAGGGCTGTGCAGGAGGGAGGGAGCCCAAGGAACAGGGCTGAGGCCATCCTTGAGGACTCGGAAACATTGCCACAGGGCCAGCAGCAGGCACAGGGCCAACACCAGCTTTGTGCGCCTCTGGTTCAGCATCCTGCATGCCACCTGCAGTGAGATGTCACAGAGACCGCTGGCAGTGGCACCACAGGAGCCCTTCTCACCCACCATCCCTGCCCAAGCCTCCCGGGTCACCCCTTGGCTGCTCACCCACCCCGAGGGAACTGAAATAGCCTGGTTTTTGTTTCTTTTCAAACAGTTCAAAGGCATTATTGCTGTGCTCTGCTGATGCCACAGCCACCAGTTACGTAGGGCTGGGCAGGTCTGACTGGCAGCATGTGCTGTGTGAGGGGCTGCTCTCTGCCTGCAACACTTCTAGGGTCTGCAAGCTGACCTGTGAACAAGCTCCAAAGCATCATTGCCTTGGCCACAAGCCAAACCCCACCTTGCCATCACCCACCCGCCCCAAGTGTGTCGAGTGCTGGCAGTGGGGACCCTCCCCACCAAGGAGAGGAGCCAGGGCAGAGGAGCCCCAGGGGCTCTGCCCCAGCTAAGCACACACAGTCACAGTGCAGCTCCCACCCGAGCAGCCCTGGGGTTCTGCAGCTCCAGGAAGAACATTTCTGGTCTCAATGTAAAAGCACTCACATAAATGTAAAGCCTGAGGGAAAAGGGTTTTCTTGTCCTCAGGGAGTTCATGAAGTGAACTTAGGACTCAGTGACTTAGGACTTTGCTCTTGAGGGCTAAGGCAAGAGTGAAGAGCAGGGCTTCATGCACAGCCTTCATCCCAGGGTCAGAAGAGAACACAGCAGGTTTATGGAGGTGTCCTCTGTGTACTAGGAAAGCTGAAGGAAAGAAAACTCCTCCTGTCCTCACAGGAGCACCCTGTGCCTCCCCCAGTTGCCTGGGTGGGGCCATGTGTCAGCGCTGGTTCCATTTCTCCATATGAACCATTTTCTTCAGCTTCTGCAGCATGGATATCCCTGCTCACTGTGGTGCCCAAGCTGCTGCACTCAAATCTGACCCCAAGGACGTGCCCTAGACAGCAAAACTGCTGCCCTGGAAGATCCAGGCAACAGCAGAGATGGAACAGGACGGGACAATTTGCACCATCCCAGGTGGTTGCAGCAGGTTGTGCTCCCTTTTTCCTTCCCAGAAGACACTAAATAGCCACTTCATATTGAAAGAGAAAGCACAAACAGGTCATCACCAGCACTCCGGAAACACAGATGTATGTTCTCCCAAGCAGGAAGCTGCCATGAAATGCCAGTTGTTCTCCCCTCAGGGTCAGGGGAACCCTGACAGCCCTGGCACCTTCCCTGCTGGCAGCCACAGGTCCTTGTGACTTACTCTTTTGCCCTCCTGCAAACAGCCACAAGCATTTGCCATGGTGGAGGCAAAGAGCATCCGTCTGATGTACTGGTCAGGCCAGGCACCTGCCATCTCTGGGCTGGTTCAGGCACTTAAGGAGCCTCAGGGATTTTCAAGCCGCAGCTCCTGGAGGGGTGGGAGTGGGCAGGGGGCTGCATGACCAGCACCAGCATCTCCAACAAGCTCAGAGCCAGGGGACCCAGCCCAGGGAATATTTCATGCAGTTTGTTGCAGTCACCCATGACTGGGGCAGGCAGGGCTCTGGCCAGGCAGAGTTGAATGGCCTCGTCTCCCTGTCTGTGCCCCTGTGCAGCCCCTGTTCCAGGGATGGGACCCCTCCACCTGCACCCACTCTCCCTGTGTCCAGAGGTGCCCTGGACTTGGGGTTCCCCAGCCCAGGGACACTGGCCACAAGCCACCACACGCCAGCCACGTGGCCCCTGCATTAGGCTGCACTCAGAGCCCACAGACCTGCCTGTTCACACTCAGCCCCAAGGAACACTGCCAGGAGCTCCACAGTCCCACAACAGGGAAAGAGCCTCTCCTGATGTCATGACCTCTCTGTTCCCACCAGTTCCCCAGGACCCCTCACCTCCTCGGAGGAAGCGCCGCTGAGCAGGGTGATGCTTCCGGGCTCGGTGGCCTCTGCAGGGCTTGTTGCAAGAGCAACAACTGCCACGGGAAGAGGAAGTGTTGCACCATGACGTGGGGGAGAACAGAGAGTGGCACAGTGAGGTCAGGGCTGCTGTCCCTTCTCCAGCAGTACCTGCCACTGGCGTCCTGCCATGGCCCCTCCACACAGCCCTGCACTATGGCAGCTGCTGGTCCCACTGGGGCTGGGTGCCCTGGCCATGTTCCCAGGGCCACATCAGGAAATTAATGATTAAAAAGTTCCTCTGAAGGTGGGAGCAGCTGCTTTGAGCAGAATTGCCCTCCTGCCCTTGTGTGTCCTGCTGGGATGGCTCACTGACATCAGCAACATGGAGCTCTCAACAGCCCCGTGCATCCAGCACCTCAACAGGTTTCTTTTGCTCACCTGGATGGGATTTTGGCTCAGAGAGGACAGAGGACTGTGAAATGTGCCTTGGCAACTAGAAAAACACAGCCAGTGGAAAAGCAGTGCAAGCTGAACTGTGAATAATTTTATCCAAGGGGAGGTCAACACTCTGCTTTGCAAGGTTTGGTACCTGAGGTTTGGTGCAAAGGATCTAGAAATTCAAACTAGAGCATCCCTGCAAAATACAAAAAGTCAGTATTTATTGGTGACAATCTCAAAGGGCCTCTGCACCACTTCTGGGGAGCCAGGCACTGGAGGGGCAGTGCCCTGAGCTGCCACAGAGCATATTTTCTGGATCGCACACAGAGTGAAACATGGGTAGGAGGAATTAGGGGCAGCACAGGCTCTACGATGCTGGCTTAACAGCACCTGTTTGCATTCCCAAGGTCCAGCCCCCCGCAGCTCCCCAGCCCAGCAAGGCACAGCACTGCTTGCACTGCTCTCGCTTCCATTAGCACTGGCAGAGCAGGGAGCTCCAGGGAGCAGAGCAGGGAGACCCAAAGGATGGCAGCATGGACAGGGAAAGGGAGGGCCTAGGATGGGGCAGCAGAACACACCAGGGCTGGTCTGTGCGTGGGGCCGTGGCAGCAGCACTGCTGTGGAGCCCGTGGGCTGCTGTGTTCTTGCCTTTGGCTGGCTGAGAGAGTCTCCGAGAGAGCCCAGAGGAGGGGTGGGCAGGAGGATGAGTGCTGGGGCAGGAGAAGTGAGTGCAGATGGTAGCTTGGAGAACTGCATTTTAAGCAGCTGATCAGATCTTCCCTCTTGAATTGAAGCAGCTGCTACTCGCTGAGCACGTGAATGAATGATGCCAGGAAGACACCTTGCCTCTGAGGCTGTCCTTCAATCCACTCTTTCTGTGGGGAGACAAGAAGGAAAAGGAGCAGTGAGCACAGCACAGGGGCGTTCAGGTGGATGAGGAACTGGACCCATAACAGCTCCCTTTGATAACCAAGGAAAAGGTGGAGAGACAAGATGCAGAGCAGGAGATGGCAATGTGTGCAAGAGTCATTGGACAGAGGCAGGAAATGTCTGGAGAGGGGATCATGTGCACCCAAGTGCCAGTTACATACCCAGGTTCACTCACCCACCAGTTGCTGTCCTCCTTTTCAGACAGCACAATGACCTCACCTGTCACCTGTGGAAGCTCAGCTCATCCTCCTGGTCAGCATCACAGTCATAGAGAGCGCGAACCCTGCAGAGCAACCATTGATTCTGTAAGGACAGAACTTCTTCAGACACAAACTAAAATGGAGCCACTGTCCTGAGCCCAAAGGAGGTGTGAAGAGCAAGGATGAGAGACTGGAAGATTCCCTGTGCAGAGAAGAGTGCAGAGGTAGCAGATCATCTACTGGGAATTTGGGTGGGACAGGGGCTCCTTCTGCTGCAGCATCCTTCCAGAGGCAGCTGCTCCTCTGCCCCAGGACTGTGGCATGTGCACGTGCAGGGCATGGGGTCCCTGTTCTCTTAGGGCAGGTCTGTGTGAGCAGTCAGCAGTGCTGCTCACCACAACTCTAAGACCAAGCAACCCAAGCAAAGTGTCCCTGATGAAGGGGCTCTGCCTCTGCAGTATCATCAGGGAGAAATGTGCTGCAGCCCAGAGGGGCAGGGCGAGTGTGGACACTGCCCTCTTCTCTGTGTCTAAAACTGCACTCCTTGACCTGACAACCTGAAATCACAAATAAGGCAGGGGTAGTGTTCCCAGCACTTAGCAGGGAGATGTCAATGCCAGGGAATCACGGAAATGCTGGAAGGAGAAGTTGCTAGGTCCAACAGCAGCTTGGGTCAAAACCAAACAGGATAAATACTGGCCGATGTGGGAGCTGAGCTGACCCTTGCCACCTACCAAACTGCTCCTCTGAGGAAGTTGCACATTCCAAGCATGGCCAATCCATGGATCTGGCTCCTGGAGGGATCGGCGTAGACCAGGCTGTTCTACTTTGCAGGGGCCAGACATGCAGAGGGGGTCCATGGCTTTCAGGGCACCTAAAACACAACCAGGCTTGTTCATCTGCTCACACCTTTCATCAAAAGTGGAAAACAGCAACCACCACTGTCAGGCAACATGGTGCAACATGGTCCTCCACGATGATAGAGTGTGGGCAGCAAGTACCCCATCAGTCTGGGAGCTGGAAAAGGGAGGGACTGGGGACAGGGGAGGGACTGCAGAGAGTTGTGTTGCTCTTCAAAGCATGGATCAGTGCTAGGTCAGACCAGCCAGTACAAGCCAGCCTTGGACGCTGAGGAACAGAGGCCCAGGGCAACCCATGGCACCAGACAAGCCCTCACACCGTGTTACGGCCCAGTTCCCTCCCAGAGCCACCTCTGCCAACGGGGCCAGGCTACAGCAGCAGCAGCTCACCCTACCAGCCCCCACAGCACCCCACCACAGCCTCTCACCTGGCTTCGCCTGCTGGGTCGTGAGTGGAGGTGGATGGGAGGGGGGCTGTGGCAAATCCAGTCCATGTAGGTGGGTGGCTGGTGAGGGGCAGGTGTCCAGCCACCCATCCTGGGGCACTGCCTCTGCTGCCTCTGGCCTGGGGACAGAGGCAGGGGGATGGTAGCAGCTCTGGGAATGGGCAGATCCCCACTTCTCAGGACCCATCTGGGAAAGGGGATTTGCAGGTTAGATGGAGGGTGTACAGCTGGGAGGAGCACTTCAGTGCAGGGAGCGAGGCCACAGAAGCACACGTGGCCCCAGCCCAGCCCCACCCCTCTCAGCATCTCACCTTCTCATCCAGGTCTTCGTCACTCTCAAACATGTCATCTTGTCCCAGCCAACACTCGTATTCCACATGGATGAGGGGGTTGAATTGATTGCTCTGGACCTGCAGCAGCTGGGGCACAAAGGAGCTCCCTGAGGACCCACCAGACCTGTCCTACCCCACCAGCTCCACAGGCCCCATATCCTACCAACCACCCAGCAGGGCAACCTCTGCAGCTGCAGAGAGAGTGCCTCAGCAGCAATGGGCCATTGCCAAGATCTCCAAATGCACAAATCAGGACATGGAAAAGCCAAACCTGGACTTGCTGAGGAGATGTACAGCCCCAGTACAGATCCAAGTCCCTCTTCATGATGCAGCCCCTGCCTGGCCTGTACTAAACTGCCCTGCCCTGCGGGACCCTACAGGGCCAGCACCTGCCCTCACTCCTCTGCATCCCACACTCGCACTGGAGGTGCTGAGGGGCACGGGTGGCCCTGTGGACATGTCCACATGGTGTGGGTTTCCCACTGCTCTCTGCTGTGGGACATGTCCTGAAACAGGAGGGGTGGTGAGACAGTGCCTTACCAGCTTTTCACACAGGGGGTGTCATCCTCCTGGCAACATCCAGGGCTGTCTCTCCTGCTTTGTTAGCTGTGGGGGAAGCAGCACCTTGAGGTCCATGAGCCCATGCTGTGCTCAGTGAAATGAAGAGCCATGCTTTTTTTGGGGTATGTGGCAAAATAATCCTAAAAGAAGGGACAGCCTATAACCAGGAGCAGAACAAAGGCTCAGACCATTGAAGGATGGTGGTGGGAAGATGAAGAAAAAAGGAGCTGAGATATGCAAATAAGGAGAGAACGGAGTAGGAGCAAATCGATGACTTGCAGAGATGGGACAGGACAGAGAGGATAGAAGGACAGAAGAGCCTCATTGCCAGAGCCTCGAGTCTAGAAACCGGAGGAGGAGGCCATAGGCATCCTTTGTCCTCTGTGTCACCACAGGGAGGTTTGGGCAGGCCTGGTGTGTGTGTCTTGGTGCCTGATGGACACCCAGGTCCCTGTGCTTGCAAGAAGGGTGTGAGTGCAAGTGCAAACAAGCCACAACCATTTTACATCACTGACTTTAAAAAAAACTCCTACCACTCTTGGAGGTCTGAGGGTGGGACCTGTGATGGTGTTGCTGTAACGCAAAATCCCTCCTTGCAGAGAAGCAGCATGACACTAGCTGGGGTCACATGGCCTGGGAGGGCTCTGGGGAAGGAGGAAGGTGGGAGAAAGGAACAGCAAGAGGTCTGTACCCAAAGGGATGGCAGAGCATCCTCAGACCAGTGGTGGGGCCTGCACTGTGGACTCAAGGTTCTTAAGGTGCCAGCGTTAGTCAGTAAAGGCGAGTCAGGGGCAACTGTGCTCAGCACGGCCAAGGCAGTGAGAAATTTGGCTGCCAAATCACTGTGCAGCTGGGGGACACACACCCAGCTCCTGCTGGTCTCTTTGTCCTCCAGTGTTCCTGTGCTGCCTGCAATGGGAAATGGGATCATCACAGGAGTATCCCAAGAGGCAAAGCTGAGTGCACCTGCCAGCTCGGCTGACACCTAACTGTGGGGAATACTTGTACCCTCCCTTTTCACCCAGGATCCTAGTTTTTAAGCTCACTTCTGTGATGTGAAGAGGAGATTTATGGGCAATATAAATGGTTGGACCTGTGATCTGGGCACAAGAGCACCAGCACATACCATCTCAGAACCAGTTCTTTGACAGTCCTCCTGCCTGTGCTCCAGCATTAAGGTGCTGGCTTTGGAAATTAGTTCAGTGCCCGTTTTGGCTTCTGCTGTGCATGTGCCGTGTGTGGCTGAGCAGCTCAGGCAGCGTTTACCTCGCTGGACTCTGCCAGCTTGGTGAGCCCACCCCTCTGCAGTCCCACCAGCAAGGGGGACAGTGAAGTGGGGCAGAGGCACAAGCTCCCTGGGCCAGAAGTACCCCAGAGCAAACTGTTTATTCCCTGGGGAGCGGAGAAGACCATCCCTTGCTCACCCCTGGAGAACAAAGCCACTGCTTCTGTCCCAGGCTGTCGAGAGCAGGAGCCTGTGAGATGTGGTCACCCCACTCATGGAGGGCCACGTGCACCTCAAAGCAGTTTATGAGGGCTGCTGAACCTGGAGTGCCAGCCCAGAGCAGTGTCAGAGAAGGGCACCTTGCTGGACATGGGAAGAGCCTGGAGCTGATGCTGTCACCCTGCAGGCTGAGCTCCCCATCAACACTGCCCTCAACCTGCCTGCCTGCAGCCACAGCCAGGAGTTCTGAGCACTCTAACAGACCAAGAGGGTGTTTCCAGAGAAGAGCTGGGCAGACATTTTGTGTGTGCACACAGGGCATGAGATCCTGTGGCCACTTACTGATGGTGATGTTGGCCTTGACCTTCAGCAGCAGTTTGACACACTCAGGTCTCTTGTGAGAGCAGCGGTAGTGCAGCACCGTGTTCCCCTCCACCGTCTGCTGCACAACGCTCCCGCTGCAGCACAGGGGGGACAATGATGAAACTGCTCCTGAAGAGAAGTGACGGTCTTGGGAGGAGCCTGAGCAGTGCCATGGTGCTGACCACTGCAGGGAGCACCCTGCACTGTGTGCTCACGGGCATCTGACCTCCCACAGAAAAACAGCTCTTGCAGAGCCACTCACATATCACTGTGAACAGTGGGCTTCAAGGAAAGGTTGTGGAGATTTGCTTCCATAACATTGTTATAGCCAGAGTTGCCGATATTCCTCGCCAGTTGCAAAAGAGCCAAGAAGAGGTGACGTGGGACACACAGCAGCCAAGGAGAGGGAGCTCCAGGTTGAGATCCTGGCCAGGTATCAAGGGCATGTCAAGGGGTACCAGGGTGTGTGTGCCCAATGGCTGGAGGCTCGGCTCTGCCTTCTGCTCCCAACTCCAGCAGTGCAACCAACCCCAGCGTCGACCCCTGGGCTCAGAGCTGGGCAAGCAACGATCCCAGCAAAATGCCCCTTCTGCCCTGTTCCCCAGCAGCAGCTCCCCTCACAGCTTGACAAAACCCTTGAGCACAGAGAGAATTGTAGCCCTAAAGCAGCCCCATGCAAAGTCCCAAGCCCCTGTCTGCCCCATGCCCTGCCCTGCTCCAGGTCAAGCTTGTCCCTGCCCTGGGGGACACAGATGGGGAAAGGGGACTGAGAGGGATGGGTGACCCAAAAGAGCAAAATGACTCCTTCATCTCCTCCTTGAAGATGACAGGTCCTGACACAATAACCACTAAACCCTGGGAATTACAGGTGGATGCGGATCCGTTTAACAGGTAAAAAAACCCACAGAATTAACTTAGTTTTAGAGAGGCCCCAGCAGAAGCAAGAGAGGCTTGAGGACAGAGCACTCTGGCAGCATCTTACCAGCAATTCAGAGGTTGCCAGTTTGTCCAGAGACAGCAAGTGGTTGCAGGAGAGGTGCACACCCACCTCTCTGTGAATCCCAGAGCACTCACTGCAGAGCAGGATGCCCAAGTTAACGGAGAGCCAAGAGGGATCTGCAGGGACAAGACCACAGGGCTTGTGTGCATCTCTTGTCTCTCCTCCCTGCTGGCCCACCACCACCTCGTGGCACAAGCTCCCTACCAGGACAGAGGGGAGAAACACGACCCCAGATGCCTGCGGGTCTTCAGGAGCTGGATGCCTTGGGGCAGGGCTCCTGTCCAGGAGGAAGGAGCACGGGGGGCAGGGGGAGCCTCAGGACCATGGGCTGGCTGTCACCTGGGGCAGAGCAGTCGCAGCACTCCCTGTTCCCAGGCATGCCTCTGAGCTCCTTCATGATGGCCTGAGTCAGCTCCTCCGGACTGCTCTCCCCTCCACCCTGGGCCTTGCTGGAGGCCACGTTCAGTGCCCCCTCCTTGCTTTTGCTGAGGATGGACACCCAGCTGCAACAGCAGGAAGCAGATGAGGAGCAGGGTCCCACGGGCCTGTGCTCAGACTGCAGGGCAAGAAGGGCAGCAGGGCTTGTCCCACTGTCACAGGGGAGATCTCAGTCTGCCCCGGTCTGCCCCAGTCTGCACAGCAGCCACCGCACACGGATATCCTGCCCAGGACTCCACCAGCAAACTGGTTGCCACGAGCATCCCCCAACTCCATGTCCTCTTTGTCACTCGCAGTTCCCCTGGAGAGACTGGGCATGGTCAGGATGCAAAGGGCATCAGCCAAGGGGTTCCCCATGCTGATCAGTTAGCCAACAGCCTAGCTTGTCACCAGAGCCAAGGCGGTGTTTTTTGGCGCTGGCAGGACTTACATGACACAATCCTAATCATACTCGGCCCGGAAGTGGAACGTGCGGTTGTCTGAAACACACAGAGCCTCCCCTGACACCCTGCTGGTCCACCTTGCCCGCAGAGCCTTCAGGGCAAGGCACAACACCCCTGAGCTGGGCTCAGCAGACCTGGGAACAAGCTCCAGTCCAGGCAGCTGACCTGACAGCCGCTGCCCAGTACACCCCAAGCAAAGAGACCTGCTCCTGCACGAGGAAGGAAGGATACTGGAATTTGTTAAACTGCAGCCCAGGAACTACACTTGTGTGGTTTCTAGGCACCCTGCACTGCCGCACAGCAGTGTTTTCTATCTCACCCCCCATGTGTGCATCACTGCTCCTAAGCAGAGCTGCCTCCTGGCACAATTTCCCCAGGGTAATCCCCAAGCTGGCCCAGAACTGCAGAGTTTCTGCTCATCCCTGCACACACCGGCTCTCTGAGTCCCAAGCATTGTCCCGGCTTCAGGCCTTTCCCAATGGATCCATAGGGCAGGTGCCAGCATTCACGGGAAACTAGATCGAAGCATTTCTTTTCATCCATGTTTGGCTTCACTTGGCAGGTCAGTAAATTTAGCTTGACTGGGGGGCGGTTGAGCTGCAAGCAGAATGAGGAAACACTTCAGGGCTGTGGTGCTGTGGGAACAAGCACCACCTGGCTCTGGAGACAGACAAAGGACTACCTCATACCCAGCACTTTGGCTCAACTCTCAGGAGCAATGTAAGGAATAGAGACAGAGACCTTTTCTTCCCCAACAGCCACCCCATGCTTGAAGCCAGGTCCCCAGGCTAATCCCCTCCATGCACAAAGGCAGACAAATACCTCCTCTGTTTTTCTAACACTCTCTGGGTTGCAGGGACTTCAATCTCAAGAGAAGGGCTCCCATGCCAGGGCAGTCCAGCAGGGTAAGTAGCAGACACAAGGGCCCTGACAAGCCCCAGGAAGCTGCTGGAGTGCCCAGTGGCAACAGGCTTTGCAGACACCGAGGGGAAGGCAGCAGCTTCCAGTAGGAGCCGAGTGGAAGAAGCAGTTCCTCCCATGCTGTGAGAGATGGTCAGGTAGCCATTGCTGATGGTGCATTTCTTCTTCTGCCAGACTTTTCTCAACCTGGAAGTGAGTGGGTTGTGAACTGAAGGACATGCACGTGGAGGAGAAGCCGTGCAATGCACTGCAGCCCTGACAAAGGCAAGAGCCATGCAAGGCCCAGCACAGGCCCACAGCTCTCAGCAGACACAGCTGAGCTTCCACAAACTGGATCTGTTTCTCTCGGCGTGCTCTGAGCTGAGAAGGAGCTGTGATGTGGCACAAGGCAGGTTTGTACAGACGGGCAGCTCCCCATACTGCAGGGGTGGTGATAAAAGAGCAGAACGGCAGTCGGGGCAGCAAAACGTCCTAGCAGAGCATGAAGCCTTTGCAGAGCCCTCAGCAAACATACAAGCCCTTCAGCTCCAAACTGACCCAAGGTTGCTTTCCTGTGCCTGCCACGCAGGGCCCACCGTCACACAGGGGAGAGGTGGGAGAGATACATCCACAAGGTGAGGAGATACTTCAGCTTGTGTTGAGGGAGAGTGCTGAGGTCATTATTTTCTGTGCAGTTTCAGGTTTTTCTAGGGTACGTCATGGTCCTTTCCAGGTATGCAAGTCTCTCAGCGTAAGATCGCTGTGATTCCCAGCAAGCATTCTGGTGGGAGATGATCCTCTTTTCAAAGACAGTGGAGTGCTTTCCAAGTGCTCAGGGAAGAGTGCCTGCTGGATTTCTACCCTCTCGCCCTCAATGCCCTCTCCAACACTCACGCTGTGTCTAAGTCACACTACATTTCTTCTCCTTCCCCTAATTCTCACTGTCAGGGATCTGAGACCAGTGTTGAACTGTGAGGGCAGAGGGGCCTGAAAGGCAAAGGTCAAGGCTGGGGAGGATGGGAAGGGAGAAGAGAGCATAAACCATCACCAGGACTGTATCTAAACCCCATGGCACCCCTGAGCATCTCCCACCCAGGAGGGTGGAGGGCTCAGGTCTCCTCATGCTGGAGCAGACCCTTGCTGTCCCTGCTTTGATAAAGGAGAGAAGTGCAAGACTTCAGGGGTTGGATGAAGGCAGTAGGATCCCTGCTTGAGGGAAAGCCAGCTTGTTCTGTCTTCTCACAGTGTGTCCAGGGGTACTCATACCCAGCACTTGCACGGTTTGAGAGGACATTGCTCAGCTTCAGGGGAGAGGAATGTCCTCAGACCTAAAAGATGGACACGGGCTGCTTGGAGCTTTGTGTTGAAAGCTGTTGGAGGCTGGGACAGTGTCAAACACACGTTCATGAGCACCTGGCCTGTTCCTCTGCCTTGTGGCCAGGGAGAGGAGGCCATTTTCAACAGCCTAATCAGTCACCAGGTCACCAAAGTACAATTGAAAGGGTAATGTTGATCCAACTTACCCATCACTTTTCCTAAGGAGGGTCCCTGACCTCTCCGTGCCTTACTGCTTGTTCCCTTGCAGCTGGTGCATGTTGTATCCTGCCTGCCTTTACCTAGGGTCCTGGGCAGAAGGAGAGAAATAGCAGCAAGACCCTACCCCAACAGACCCACTGCCAGCCAAGAGTGTGGCCTCAGAGGATGGCCAGGGACCCTGTGCTCCCCCAGAGCTCACCAGAAACCCCACAGCTTTTGGTATCAATGGGCAGACATTACATAAGAAGCTGCTGTGCCATGAAGGATCAGACTTTACCTCTTTCTGCTCCAGCTGTGATGCCATTTTCAGCTGATGCCGAAGGCAGCAGAACTGCTGCTTCCTCTCTTCCTGCCTGATTTTTATCTGAGAAGAACTGGAGCACAGTGAGCCTTTCATATGGTAGCAGGAGGCTCCTGACTCAGCTGCTCCAACTCCTCCTCCTGGGTTCAGCAGAGGTGCTCCCACTCCACACTCTGCCCTCACTGACTCCTCAGTCTGTGGGACTCACTGAATCCCATTCTTGCGGTGGGAGGTTCTGTTCGTCCCCTGCAGAGCCTTGGTATATGGTATGTGAGGAGGAAGGTAGGTATGTCCCAGCACCAGCACTCCCGCAATGAGACCACAGGAGAGCTGTCTACATTTTCCTTTGAAAACAGCTGTTTGCAATGTAAAAGCAAACAAGAACCTGAAGGTCACACTGTAGTGGCTGTTGATATTCTTTTTTTTTTTCCTCTTGGTAGCATGAGGAATTTCAAAAATGAAAAGGTCTTCAAGTCATCAAATGCTGATAGAACTTGGCACTGGAATGTGCCCTTGAAGCAGAGAGTGGGGGTTTGTCTGCATGATGGATCTGTAAGATGCTGCTTGCTGTGCTTAGTTACCTTGTTCTGGGGTGGTACCTCCCCTCTTTTTTGTTATTTACCTAATGACTTTTAATATAAATAGTTACAAATTACAGAACAAGCAGGGTAACACACCTGGAGCAGACTGATTCAAACAGAGCAGCAGATGCCCAGAGGAGACCTGTACTACAGGACCAGGAGAAACGAGTACAAGTGATGGTGATACAGTATGTGGATGAGGACCATATCCCAGGCCTCTGCAAGTCTGGAGTGTGGAGGAGGGTGAACAAACTGGAATGGAAGTCTAGAAATGCTGGGAAACCAATATAAATGCTCTGCTCTACTGGAAGGACATCCTAACCCCTGGGAAATTACTGTCTCTGAAAGCCTTGCCACTTGGAAAAACTTCCTCCTGTCTCCAGGCCACTGATGATTGACAGCATGCAAAGTGAAATGCTAAAGGTCAGGAGGCTTACAGGACCTGGCCCCGAGGAAACACATTAAGAGTTTCAGTTGGCAGCAGCTGGCATGGAAAGCTAAGAGCATAAATGAAAACCTGGAGCTGTGCAGAGCAACTGGTAATCTGGCAGACAAACAGGCTTGTGCATCCCTCGTGCCCATGTTTACATTTTTTCCTTCTAGTCTGTGTCCTGGGGGATGGCCCTGTATTTTTCCTGCTCCCAGAGATGGCTGCTTTTTCCCCTTTGTGGACAACTATGCATCAGGAATTAATGATTAACAGTCGTGAAGAGTTGCAGAAATCATCAGTTCTACTTCTGCAGAGGAAGAGGAGGCCCTGGGAAAGATCCCTGCTGTCCAGCCTGCTCCTGCTCACTGCATCCACTTTCAGATGAATACTCACCCTCTGCAGCTCTGGGATGAGCCTCTCTATAAACTTCTTAAGTGAGCCTTGCTCACCCTCTGCAGGCTGTTGGCAGTGGCCTTGCAGCAGCCCGTGTGGCTGGCGAAGGCAGAGGTGGTGGGTGAAATGAAGTCCTCCTGCGTCTCCTGCTAACTGAGCTGAGGGCAGCCACGGTGGGGAACCAGGAAGGGAAACTGCCAACAGCAGCTGCGCTCTCATCAGGGCTTGGTGGGGTCTGGGGTCAGCAGCAAGGGCAGGGTTGAGCCCCTCGCCTTGCAAACCCTCACCCTGAACAGACACACCCCCACCCTCCCCCTCAGTGGGAACACACAGACACAAACCTGCACACCCCAGGGACAATGATAAACTGAAATATTTTGAGGAACCCTGAGGCAGATGCACTTTTAAATCACAGGGAGCCCCAGCCTGGTGGTATGGTGGGAAACACGTTTGAGCGTGGCTGAAAGAGCCAAGGGGCTGTTTTCGGGGTGTGCATTGGGTGTGCTGGGGTGCACTGAGTTTGTTTGTATGGACCAGTCACTGCTGGAGTGCATCAGGTGTGCGCTGGCATGCACTGGGCACAGCTGGGGGGGACTGGGCACTGCTGGGGGGAGACAGGGGACTCTTTGTAGAGGCAGAAAAACTGGGGGTGACGCAGCACTGTCACATCCCAGGGCCTTGCCGTAGCCCCAAGCAGGTGCATGACTGAGGCCTTTGACGCCTATTTCACCCCCACTTAGAAACCCAGGGTTCCCCTGGGGGAGAGAGAGCTCCCTGTTTGCCATTCTGGGCACCCCAACCTGTGGCTACTCTGGTCCCCACTGGGAGAACACCATTTCTGTCCCACGCTCACTCCTGGCTTCATGTCCAACCAGAGTCCTCACTTCCTTCATCCCTACCTGCCTGCCTCTGCCCAGACAGTTTCCTCCCCAGAACCTGCTCCATTCTTGCCCCAATCAAAAGGCAATCAGGTAGGTGCCTTTGCTATAAGACCCCACTGTCAGTTAATTTCTTTAGAAATGCAGCTGCCCCACTGAGCATCTTCTCCTGCACCAGGAGACTTCTCAGAAGGAATCCATCCTGTCAAAACCCTGGGTGAAACACCTCCACTAAATCAGATCATATCAGGGCTTGTCTGTACAGATGACAGGAGCCCTGGGGCACCAAAAACCACACTGAGAAAAAGTCTCATTTAATTTACATCAGCCCAGCACCAAACAGATTCAAGCTCATGACCCCGTGCTTTCCCAGCATCGTCCTCACTGCTGTGCTGCTCAGGAGGAAGGGTGAAGGGGCAGTGGGGACTGAAGGCAGCAGCTTGTCCTCCAGCTCCAGAAAGCAGCTGCAAAACACAAACAGCATCAGAGAGAACAACCAAGGAGCTTTTATTCCTGAGGAAATGAAGACCTAAAATGAAGATGAAGCAAGCCTGACTCCAACACAGCACATGCAGAAAAAGCTGTTAAGCAGCTTGTAATGAGTTACAACCAGAAAGTCCATATCCTAGTGTAGTGGTTTTGATTCCAGGCCTTCCTTGGTAACAAGGTTGCAACCAAGGAATCAAGGCCACGTTCCCCATATTCCATACGATTTTTACTTTAGCAAGGGTAGAAATAAGAAGGGAGAGGAGACTCTCGCTCTCTTCTCCTCTGGTGATCTGAGCATGCAGGTTCTCTTATGTCAGTCCTGCTCGTGTGGTGGAGTGAGGCCTAGTGAGGCCTCGTAGGCCTTGGGAGGCAGCGGGTGCCAGCAATCTTTTGGCACGATTCTCATATCTCAAGGAGAGTAGTAAGCTTTCTTTCACTAGTTCTTTATTTGTTGCTCCCGGGTTTTGATTGTGTATATCTCTTTTCCCTTTTTCCTTTCACTTTTCCCTTTCCCTTTGGAGGGGGGTGTTTGGGGTTCCTGTTATTAATGTACGTACTATTCTAACTGTATATAACTGTAATGTATGTACAAATATATATTTTGATATAATTTGGTTGGGTTTTGGGCTCTTAATTTTCTATAGATTTTTTGCCTTTGCCCTGGGAGAAGAAGGGAGGGGGAGGTTTCTTCCCTGTGGGTTCAGACAGTTGGAGGGAAGCCAACACACCTAGAGAGCGTTACCACACCCAGGGCCAAATCCAACACCAAGAGTTTTTCCTGTGCTCTTGGCAGAGCAGGAAGCTTGTGGCTACCTTGTCTCTGTCATCCTTCTCCCTGCGCAGCTCCATTCAAAGGTCTTTTGAGTCCTATCTCCACCATGACCCCACACCAAACCTGCTCTCTCCCTCTATACTGTGTTTTGAACTCTCCAGGCAAAGGTCTGGTAAATGCAAAATGTCAAGCCAGGTCATCAGTGGTTCTGTATGTCCCCATCTCTGCCAGAATCACCCACAAAGGTCATGGTTTCAGCTGCCATGCCTGTGCCCAGCAGATTCCCTCTTCCCACCCTCCCACTCCAGTCCCCCAGTGAATAATTTTTTTTTCCTGAAGCTGAAACTGTCTTCCAAGGAGTTTGCCTAATTTAGCAGGTTGGTCGCTTCGCATCTCATGGGTAAGTATCATGAAATGTGACTCCCAGAGAAAGGCTGCTTCTGCAGGTCTCTCACCCTGAATTTTGCCTCTGGACCTGCAGGGTTTCATTTAATTTTCTGGTCCAATCTCAATTCCTGCCATAATAACCCTTGTGTCTGAGTAGTCCTGTGGTGGAGAGCATTTATCCATTGATGATCTTCTCGCTGATGTATCCAGGCATGGTGTAGATCAAAAGAACCAGGAAGATGGTCAGAACAGTGACAATGAACAGCACAATTATATATTTCTTGTACCGTTTCCAGATGAAAAACACAAAGGTCTTCATGGGATTCACAAACCAGTTGAAAGACGTCTTTGGCCGGCTAGAACAGGAAGGGAAGAATAGATAAGCACAAGCTCAATCCACAGAGCAGCACACTGACCCCTCTGCTTGGGTGCCCTGCTACTCTCATGAATGCTTCCAAGAAGGATCCCCTCCGGAGCTGCAGTGCCTGTGGAGGCAGCAGGACGGGATCCTCAGAACAGCCCTGCAGAGCTGTCCTGCACCCACATGGCCAAGGGGTCCCTGCACCTGAACAGAGCTGCCCATTTTACAAGCACATTATGGCACAGCTGCCTTAAGTGTCGTCCCAAGATCAGCCCCGGGCCAGCTGCTGCAGCAACAAGTCACGTGAAACCCACTGGAGCTCTGGGAAGCACTGGCAGTCCCAGTCCTGCAGACCCCACTGCCCAGGGCCCCAGTGATTGCTCTCAGGTTCCTGAGCAGATGCTCCCAGTCTCCATGCAAAGAGCTGCTGACAACACAGCACTGTCCATCCACACTAAAGATGATAAAACAGATACTCACTTAGGCTTTTCCAGGGGTTCCGGCTCTTTCCGGCCCAAACCAACAGGACTTTTTTCAGCCTCTTCCACAGTCAGCAGGTGGAACTCTGCTTCTACCTTACCCTGCAGGGGGAACGTGTCTGAGCCACAGCTGCCTATGTTGCTTCACAGACCAGCCTGCTGACCATCCAACCTGCCACAACTGGGTATTTTTCTCCCACTTCCACTTACAGAGGCTAAGAGTTTTTTCTTCATTAGCTACAGAGTCTCTTACTTCACAGCCAGTGGGAACTGTGGCCTGGTCAGACACTAACTGTTTTGCACCCAAGGAACTGTATTGTAATGAACTCCCTAGGTACCTGGATCTGCCTGCAGCCTCCCACAGTGGCACTGAGAAAACTCACCCTTTGGGACACAAAGGCAGGAGCAGAGGGGATGGGTACATGGTCCGGGGTGTTTCCCTGAAAACACTAAATTGAGGAATACCATTCCTAAACAGTGACAGCACCTCTTAAAGAGCTCTGCTCTATGGGAAGCTCAGAGGAATACATGAATTTGGATGCTCCTGTATGCCACAGCATCTGGCACTTCTGGGTAAACCAAGTGCTGGATTTGTAGCAGATGGAAGAAGTCTTCAGGACCCTGCACAAGGCAGGTCATTCTGTAGGTTATGTGCATGCAGAATAGGTTGCCATGTCAAGGCAAGAGGCCAAACACTGGCTCTGCTCACCAGTACCAGCACCAACACCTTACCGTCAGTAGGTACTTGTTCCCACTGGAATCTGTGAATTCCATGTCCTCTGGTTTGACTGAGGTGTTCCACTTCTTTTTCTTCTTCTTCTTGTACTCCCTCTCCTCTCTCTCCTCATCTTCTTGATCTTTGATTTTGATGAAGGGCCACCAGCCCCTCATGCGCTTGTTTCGAAAGATGGAAAAGCGAGGTGTTGCGTTCTCCTTGGCCATCCTGATGGTGCATTGCTCAGAGCTCTTGGCTGCCCTCACCATGTCATGCAGCTTCAGCTCGATGGAGCCTGCAAGCACAGTGGAGAGGAGATTTCATGGTGAAACCCCGAGCTCAGCCCCACACAACATTTGGCCTTCTGTCTCCACCACACTCCCACAGCCATAAGTAGGCGCCAGCTGCTGCAATGATCCAGCACAATTACAGATGGAGAACCTGAAGCTTTGCATAAGAAGAAACTAACTCAAGAGTCAGAGGAAGAGGCAGAAGTCCCATGCCTGTCTCATCTCTGATGCAACCAGTTTGCTGCGCATGTGGTAGAGGGTGTTCTTTTCACTCCTTTACCATGTCCCACCCTGGTCTCCTCACACGTCCAAGCTCATCTTCCTCTCTCATTACTGCAAATGTCATTTAAAAACTGTAAAATCTTGGAAATGCTTTAAAGGTTTCATATTTGTCTTACATCTGCAACAGTCTCAGTTTATTTCCCTGTTTTGCTTGGAATGAGCTCCTGTTCCACTTTGGCACTGAGCCCTTGCAACAAATCAACATTATCATGTCCTGTGTTGGTAAAAGCAGCCAAGGTATATGTGTGTTCTCTGCTCAGCTCCAGTGAGGTAGTGCCTAACATGAGATAGAGTCCAGAGGCTGAGACAGCCAAGGCTGGACTCTGTGCAACAGCAGGAGGACTTAGAGGCGTGTATGTTCAGCCCAGAGAAGAGAGGACAAGAGGAGACCTTACTGCTTCTCCCACAGCCTAATGGCTATAGAGCAGATGGAGCTGGACTTTTCTGAGAAGTGGGAAATGAAAACACATGAGGCAATGGACAGAAAGTGCTGCAAGTAAAAAAAAAAAATGGTCCCAGAAGGATGCTGAGACCTCCAGCCTTGGAGATACTCCAAACTCACCCAGAAAGTATCCTGAGCAACACAACCTACTACCTGCTTGGGATAGGACGTTGCAATAAACACTGCAGAAGCCCCTTCCTGCCTAGAAGTTCCTGAGATGGTAAATCCCAAAAATCATTGGAATTGCTATCTAACACTTTCTTCAGTGCCTGAGTAGCATGGGTGAACCACTGGAAGTGCCTCATGGTGGTAAAACCCCTTAAATACAGTAGGGAAGTCTGAAGAATAAAGAGAGTTTTAACCTGCCCAAGAGACTAGGGCAAAAGGCTGATTTTTAATGGGGAAGTCAAAGTTTGAAAAAGGGACAACTTAACAGAGTGCTACAAAGCTGGGGAAGTGGGAGAGAATCAGCAGCACTTATGTTAGCATAGGGTGGGTGGAATCATAACTAGCCCAGCTTCAACACCAGGCCTTGCTGTGCACCCAACTCAGCAGGTCCAATTACTGGGAAGTACCAGAGCATCCAGGGAGCTCTGAGTTCCTGGAGTTGGGATGCTGCAACTCAGGCAGAAATAGTCTCACAAAGTTTGTAAATCCCTATTCTGGCAGCATAAGCGCCTGGGAAAACTGCTGCTTGGCCCAATCTTTGGGATCTGCAGATCTAAGTAAGAGGGGGAAAATGAGCAAGTATATTGGAAAGGTATAAAGGAAGCGGAATCTGGAAGTCCTGTAGTGCAACAGGCCCTGAAAAAGGACACCAAGGCCTTGTGACAAGCATGCAAGCATGTTTGCGTAGGAGATGTGTGTATCTCCAGGCTCTGTCTCTAGCTCACAAGTGAGACACCAGCTCAGGTGACTACTGATCTGACAAGCTTGATCTGAGGCTCCTGGTGTCCCTTCTTAGAGAACCCCAGGGAAACACAGTAATACTCCAGAAAGGTGAGGGACAGGTCACCCCATACCTAGAAAGTCATTGGCTGAAATCCTGTCATAATCCCAGACCTGGAGGACCAGAACAGCCGGTTCCCGAAACTCTGACTCCTCCACAGAGAAGACAGAGTCCTTCTTCTTGTAGGTGATTTCCTTCTCGGTTGGAAGGTAGTTGAAGCGGAAGATGAACCTCCAGTTAAAATTGCCTTCCCCGGTCAAGGAGTTAAAGTGGACATCTGTCTCCTGCTTGTCATGGTCAAGACCCTTTATCCAGCTGCAGGAGAAACTCAGTTACCTCTGTCAGCCAGCCCCAAAGGCAGAGCAGAAAGATGGAAGAGCTGAACTCCATGGGGATATCAAGAAAGGAAGGACTGAAGAGTCAAACCAGATCAGCATCTCTGGGGATACAGCAGAGGACTGGAGTGGGCACCTCATGCCAAGGCAGGGAGGTTCAGAGGTTCAGAGAAGGCAGTAAGGGTGTGGGTCAGGGAGGGTTCTGGCCTCGCCCTGGATCCCATCAGACCTTTTCACGTAGATATCACTGGAAGTCTCTCCTGTTACTGGGTTGACATCATCAAGAATTACATTGTCCGTGTTCCAGATGATCACACGCAGCTCGTAGCTGTGGGAAGGACACAGAGATAAGTGAGCCACGTGCTCTTGTCCTCAGTGCCTGGGAGGGCAGGTCAAGCCCACAAGGGCAGAGCAGTAGGACATGAACCTTCCTAGCACTGTGGTTCCCTGCCAGGTTCCTCTGGTCGAGCACTGCCCAGCAGTCTCACTGCCAAGCATAGACCCCTTTCTGAGCATTACAACTGTACAAGACAAGCACCCACAATCAATACAGGCAGCTTTTGCAAAGCAAATCCCTTGTGCATGGGAAACACACTCAGCACTACTAAGCCATAGGAGCACAGAAAGGCTTAGGCAGGAAGGGACTTCTGCAGTCTCTTCTCCAACTAACTTCAGAGTAAGTCAGATTTCTCATGGCCTTGTCTGCATGAGTTTTTAACATCACTAAGGAAGGATATTCCAGCACATCTCTGAGTCACTTTGTCCCTACTCCAGGGTAGCTTCACTGGGAAAATGTTTTCCCTATAGGCATTTGGAGTGTTGGAGGTTCCCTTGCTGCAATTTGCGTCCATTATCTCTTGTCCTTTCAAGTGCACCTCTGAGAAGAATCTTGACCCCATTAGATCCTTGAAAACAGCAGATTTCCTCCTTCAACTTCACTTCTCTATGTTCCCAGAGGACATCTGTCCACTATCCAGAATAGATTCAATGAGTAGCTCTGACTTGCGTTTCCACCACATTCATGTCCAGCTGTAGAGATATTAACCTGCCCTTCCCAAACCCTTGTGCAGCTCCAAGTGCTTTATGGCTCATGCTGATACACTCAAGGGACCATCCTGTGGTCAGAGCTGGAGAAGAGAGGAGGGCTGCGTGCCAGGCTAGCCCAGCCCCTCAGCCTGTGCAGGGCCCCGTGGCACATCCCACCAGCCATGGCAAGGGACAGTGACCCTCCATGCAGCCCCAGCCCCACCCTCACAGGCACTACCTGACAGGCAGTCGTGGCTTGATGTTGACAGGCGGCGGTGCAGGGATGTCATTCGGAAACATGTCAATCCACATGTGCAAGGAGCCCTGATGAGAGAAGACAGCAGAGAGACTTCAAAAGACAGGCCACCCTCCAGCTCTTCAAGGAGCAAGGATATAATCCTGCACAGAAAACCCTCACCAGAAAGCCACTGCTTGGTTCTCTCCATTCCCCGCACTTTAGAGTGACCTGTGATTGGATTTTAGACTGGGGAAAAATTAAAACTACCAAAAATTGCTTATTTCTGCTCCCAAGGAAAACCATTTCACCTGCACTGAATCAATTTCAAAAAGAGGCAAACATGTCCCTCTGTCTTAATAAGGAGCAAATGGTGATGTAATGCTTAAGCAAAACCAAGAAAACTAAAAAAGGTCTGACTCTGCCACATGCATTTCCACTGCCAAACAAAGCCAGCACAGTTGCAGAGCTCTGCTTTGTGCAGACCTCCAGCACCCGAGGAAACAGGAGATGTTCAGTGTAGGATTTTAAAGTGCATGAAAATGCAGTTAAGATGACTGCATTTCATCAAACCAAGGGTGGAAGTTTCTCCTCCAGCTCACAGTTACGTCATGCCCCAGGGACAAGCCAAGGGGGCAGAGCGAGGCTCTTGCATAGGGGCAAAACAGCAGTGAATAGGGACAATGCAGAGGAGGAGGCAGGGACACCACCACCCACATGGCGGCAGGGCTCAGAAGGAAGAGCGGGTCTACTGCCTCCCACAGAGCGTTCTCCTCAGAGCAGTGCTACATGGCCTGAGGAGACAGGGAGGGCTCTGTGTACCACCACTGTGAACACAACTTCCATGGACAGGGATTCCTTGAGGAAAGGGTGTTCAGAAGCACTGTGAGAGGTCAGAGGGGGAATCTGAGCAAAGGACAACCAAGTCCTCACTTCATAGTAGAGCCAGCCATCCACAGATAGAGCTCTGGTCACCCACACAGGAAGGAGCAATGTGTAGGGTTCATGCCATGGTGAGGAGACAAAAGGACAACAGGAGACCAGAGAGGGAGAAAGGAAGCGGCTGCTTAGAAGGGCCTTCCCTGGAACAATATCTGGGTTGGGCACAGACACACACCTCACCTGTACAAGGCCAGGGTTCTCCGGTTTGTACAAAGACCGGATTTCCACATGCTCTGGTACCAGTTTGTACCCATATCCTGGCATCTCTTCCCAGTGCTGCAGGACGTACAAAGCCTTATGTTCATCATCCACTGACCAGTTCCCATCTGCCACTCCTCTCTTGTTCCTCACAGAGGCCTCTGCAGCAGGACATAGCCAGGGAGAACATGAAGGTTTCTGGCCAGCAAAGAGTCATGTCACAACATTAGTCACCAGCAGAAGTAACGGAAGGTGATGGACTGTAAAAAAAAGCACCTCCCCAGAAAAACAAATGGGGAGAAACAGCAGGGCAATGATGAAGGGAATGAATTCAACATGTTGCAGTGATGAGAGAAATGGTAGGCAGGAAGACAAACAAGTCAAGAGAAATAAAAGGAAAAGGGCAAAAAAGAATTTATTGTGGCCCTGGGTGAAATGTCCACAGGATGTGGAGAAGGATGTAACCCTCTGGGGAAGTCTCTGTGGTAGCACCAACAGATCCATGGATGAACTTTTGCCCTAGAAGTGCTCCAGGAAAGCATTTCTTTTCATTCAGCAGGACACTCTGTGCCGTGCAAGAACATCATCCACTGAAACCTGGGCACTGAACAGCAAGGATGGTCCCCGTGGTGAATCAAAAAGCTAGGCCATGCAGGGCACAGAGTGGGGGGAGCCAGCCTGGACACCTCAGGAAAGAAAAGCTGGTGGCTGCCAGACCTCCCACCAGCATGTGCACTGCTGAGCACAGGCAGCTGTTCAGGGGAGCCATCATTGTTCACAAAGCCCTCTGTACCTTCAGGAAAAGCCTCTGGTGGGACCTTGAATATTTTATTGTCCACTTTGACCTCCTCCCATCTGTACTCTGGAGCAGGAAGCGCGTTCTTCTTGCATAAACTATCCAAGATCTGTGTGGGTTTGAAAGCATCTCGCCAAGCATTGTAGCCATTTCTGCATGGAAGGGAGAACATCAGAACTTCTTCAGCCTAAACACAATAGGGGTTTTTTCTTGGCTGTGAACAACAAGTTATCCCTGCAACACAGGCTATTCCACTGGAGCCCTGCTCAGATTTTCACTGGGGAAAATCCCAGGTGCACAAAAGCTTGATGAATGTAAAGATTAACAACTCTCTCCCAGAACAATCTGGACTTGTACCCCACAGAACCATTAGCTTCAGAGCAGCAACAGGAGCAATCCCAGCTGCAGTTCTTAAGTGGGGAAGAGGTTTTAGCTGAGGACCAAACTCCATGCCCACAGTTAATCATCCAGTTACGATAGGAGAAGAGTTGTTTACAGCACATTGGCCAAAGACACGAGAGAATCCATATGGAATGAAGCCAAAAGAAACCAAATGTTCTGAGTGTGAGTGCTCACAAAGTCAGCTACTGCCAGAGAAACTGCCATATTTTCTGAAGGAGGTCAATGTCAAGTAAGCACTTGTCTCAGAACACCAATGTGTTAGCATTAAAGAATTTTTCTGCTATTTTATGCGAAGTATATTAGTCTGAAGTAGGAATTAGAGCTATCAAAGGAAGTGTAGCAAGTAGGAGTCTAAAGAGATGAAGTTATCCATGTAACTTGATCAGAGGATACTGCAAAAGCATGTTCTGTCCTGCAGAACAGGAGGAGCTCTGTTACGCACACATGGCAGGTGACAAGTCTCACACCCTAGGGTGTCCCACCGGTACCTACATATCATACTGAGCAGCCACTCCACAGTTGGCCCGGTGGTTGCTGTAGAATCGATTCTCCAAGTCAATCTTGGTCTCCCCAATCAGATCATCAGATCCAACTAAATCATGGTCAAATATTGCCACGGTGAGTTCTGATTCCATGGGAAAGGAGACTGTCAGCTCCACAACTCTGGACAGAAGGAAAGAGGATGGAAATGAAGCACGTGCTCTGCTTTGATCACCCCACACATTTACGGACTGTACTTGACAAGTCAAATGAGAGAGATTATTTCTCTCTATGTTTAGTGTGTGCAGTTCGCAGTGTGCACGTTCAAAGTAGTTACTTTTCCAGGAAGGTATGCCCTTGGATAGAGGGCCCGGAGCTAAGGAAAAAGGTCTCCAAAGCTCATCTTTTGCCTGGCTTTCCACTTTCAAAAAGAGCTGGCCTCCTAACCCAGAACGTGTTGGCTTCTGAGTTAGCTGGAGGCAAAAGACACGCCCAGGACCTTTGTATTAAGCACAAGATTGTCCATCCGAAACAAAGAGAAGACCACACATTCTGGGCCACATTCCAAGCCCCAGATTTGCACTATTCCTATTGAACCTGATAGATGAATACTTCCTGCATACTCTCCAAAAACAGGATTGAGCTGCTTCGGGATGTATCGCTCCTTTGTGTCCTTCTGCTCCCGCCCCACCGTCACCACCACATAGGGGTCTGCCTTGCCATTGGGGTCTGCTGGAGACAGGTTGGTGGCCTGGAAGACAGCAGAGGTCGTGCTGTACACGGCTGGGGAGAGCAGCCTGCACCAGGAACACCGCGCAGGCCCCACACCACCCGAGAACGCCCGGTCAGCGCCCTCCCGCTGCTACTCCGGCAGTGACACAGGCACCTGTTCCCACACAAATTCTCACTCAACAAGACCCTGATGTCTCCATCTGTAAGGCCCAGCTACTTGCTTGTTGTGGATGTGAGGAGCCAAAAAAATGCACATCTGTGTATTCAGCACCTCCTGAAACTACAAACTGTGGAAGACTCTTCACGAACAGGTGAAAAGGGCTGGCAGAGGCTTCAAGTCAGCACAAAGTTTTTCACAAGTGCCACTGCTCAGATTTACTGAGCAGAGAGTGGCAGGACATCCACAGGGAAGGGAGAGACCTCCAAGCATTACTGTCACAATCACCAGAGCCTTACCTTAACAATGTAAACTCTTACAAGAACCTTGATGGGTCTGTTCCTTGGAACTCCACGGGAGACCTTGGGCTCTGTGCCAGCTTCCTCACTAGGGTAGACATAAAAGGAGCCCTGTAGAAAAGATATTGCAAGTAAGAGCTAGATAAAAAAGGGAATATCTCAGATGGGATTGGAGCCACCAAGACCAGCTTCACCTGCCAAGTAGAAAATCAGAACCATGCAGACCACAAACACCCTGTGCCCATGGGGGCAATCCTTCCCGCCATGTGTCCACATGGTCCAGGCAATCCCTGCATGCAGTTTAGGTTGCAGTCTATCAGACTACTGCCAATGCCAGATCTGAGCATCTCCAGCCACTTTGGGCTGCCAAAGAGAGGGAACACCAAAGGTTTTCTAGGGACATTTTCAAATCAGCTTGTGTAGCTGATATTTCAGAGTCCTCAAGAGCTCCTGGCTGGGAGGATGATGCCTCTTTTAGATAAGTTTTGCTAATTTTAAAACCAGTGATGCTCACTAGTTTTTATGTGCATACTGAATATACCCAGAGGCCCCAACCAGAATCTCAACCAGAATCAGTCCTTTATGCTTTCTCTTTGCAACAGTCAAATAATCTAGATCAGATGGATTTGTCAACTAACACAGAAAACAATTGCTTCAATGGGCACCAACAGCTCCCTGGTCATGCCACAGCACAGCCTCTTGTCACCCTGCAAAACCATGCACTCTCCAAGGCTTTCCTGGCACTGGCTTGCTCTAAAATACAAAATGTCCTAAGGATTTTCTTCGACCAGCAGCACAAATGTCATCCAAATGCTACAGTACCTTGTACTTCCCCACAAAATGTTCATCCTCATTTCCATCGTCATCTTCACTGGCTTTGCCACGATGAAGAGGGAAAATACACAACCAGTCTTCAAAATTACCAAACTCATTTTCCAGCTCAGACTTGTACATCTGAAATAAGCAGAAAAAAATTTTTATCATTTTCCTGCCACCTTAAAGGGGAGGAAAGTCCAAAAGACCATCCTTTACTTGCTTCAGTCTTTTCACCTAATCCTGCCTTACGCCTGGATTACTCAGTGCAGGGTGTTAGGGTTTTCCGGTATCCCCCTGGGGCCAACCTCGGATGTGCACGCACATCCCACGAGGTCCCACTAGATGATCCAAAGCCCACCAACAACAGAGCCTCAGCACACACTTCAGGTTCTTCTCCCAGTCTAACTTCCACTGCAGGAAGGTGAGGAGGACATAGACAAAGAGCCAGGGTTGAAAGAGACGAGGTCATCCCAATTATCACCTGAAGGGTGGCAGTGAGCTTCCTCTTGGGTTGAGCAGGTTCAGCTTCAATCACTTCCTCCTCCTCTGCTTCCATTTCAATGCAGGATGCATTTAAATTCCCTCCATCTAGAAATGGCAGTAAGAGATTAGGAAATGCTCTGATTTTGCAAATTATTTCAAGTGTCTGTCCATGAAATCACCCCAGCCAGAGATTCTGCTTTCACCCAAGGGCTTTGACCCATGCCAGGGCAACTGGAGCTATTGCTGTTTTTAACAGGTGCCCCTGCAGCTGCTCAGCTTTCCCAGCAGTGCTTGGCTGGATGGAAGCAGGGACAGAAATTGCCTGCATGCATGGCTGCTGTTCAGGGAGACAGCAGAAACCAAACGAAGGCAGGTGGCTGGACCAGGCCACAGGTACTGTCAGGGAAGGCACACTCTCCTCTCTGGATGGGTGCTTACCTGCAGGACTGCTGTTTTGGGTGGCTCACTGAAGCACCACTGCCACTTTGGGCACAGGCAGCTGAGCCTGAAAAGACTGTGGCTAGACCTTTCTCAGGGGGACAACAAAACCAGGGACAGAGTGGGTGTGTTCTTGCCCCATTTCCCAAGGCTCCAGATCCCTTGAGCAATAATGGCATGCAGGTACCCTCCAGCCCCTCCCTAAATAGGATTTACCTCATTTCTCTAGTTATTTTCTAACTTTCCCAGATCATTGCTAGGTGAGTGACTGCTGACAGCTGTGCCTTCAGCTGTAACAGTGTTCTCAGATCATAAAAGATCACTACTACTGTCTTTCTGTTACCTCAAAGGGAATCCTGTACCCTGGGTGAGTGTCCCATGGGCATGAAGTGATGCCCAGCTCCCAGACAGGGCCTGTCCCCATCTTCTCTCCCTCCCCTCACTGCTTCTCGGTGACAATCCCATGATTCCTGCAGTTGATTTTTCTGCAGGTTTCTGCTCACTCTGGAAGGCACTTGCTTTAACACGATTTTACATGACTCCACTATTTTACAGGACTTTTCTGATATTTTCCCAAACTTTTCTGAGGAAAGTTTGGTGTTTTCCCTTGAAATAGCTTTTGTTAGTCCTTGCTAATGTCTCCAGCCTCTCTGCTCATGTTTGTGTTGTTTTTGCTGAATGTTGCAAGGCTATTGTCTGCTCAGATACAATTTCCACAAGACCAGCACCCTCTGGGGTAGTGTAAATTCCTGCTTCTCCCCACAGAAGAGTTGGGTTTTGCTAGAGGACTCACCTACATCATTCAGGTCATCATTCTCAGCATCTTCTTCATCGCTGCATGTCTGAAACACACGCAAGCAGTTACCCCAGACCCCTGAGAGCAAAGGCTTCCCCTTCCAAGCACAGGACACTGACAACACTTTCCTGCCAGCAGAGTCTGGCCTGAGATCATCCACCAATAACATCATTGTAGGGCAGTATCTAATGAGTGTCTTAATCATTTTTATTTCTCCCCAGATCCTCCTGCTGACTTCCTTTGATTGGGATTGGAGCGGGACAGGCCAAGGAAGGAAATTTGGAGCAGACCTGCTCCCATAACACATATTGGGACATAACCAGGACAGAGTAAGCAGCATGAATGCTCCTGTTAAACTCAGCATTGTCACATTTTCAACTAAAGCTGTCTCATTCTCACACCACTTGGGCGCTCAACCTCAGGGAAGTTTCGATATCCGCTACCTGCTGAAATCAGCCCAACTTGCAGATGCTTGTTACCTGGCTACCTTAAGTACGCTTGACACACAAATGCCCACATCTTCCTGCAGAATCCTGCATGCCAGGAGAGCTCCTGTGACACTCAGCATCGTTGAAAACATCTTCCTCATGCCAGTGCAGCCTCTTTTCACCCCTGTTGGCAGCTGTCACAAAATACTACCTGGTTATAGAGCTCCTTCAGGGATGCATAGTACTTGGACCACCAATCCAGTTCTTCCACTTCTGGTTTTTCCTCTTCATATTCATCTTCCTTCTCCATAAATTTATTAATAGGAATTTTCTTCAAAGGAGCCTTTAAAGAAAGGAGAAAAGGATTCAGATGGAGGAAATGGCCACCCAGGACACCCAAGCACCCTTCCTCCATGTCCTGGGACCCTCTGGCAGAGGATCAGATTTCAGGCAGAGCACAGGAAGTGCAAAGCTACCTGTGGCTCCAGGTTTGTGCTCTGCTATAAAAGCAGCAGCTCTTAAGGCACAGGACATGTCTCCTCCACCATCCCGTGCCAGAACCACAGCACGTGGCAGTGCCAATGTACAGGCAGGAGTGAGGAGTGCTTGGCTCCAGAGAAAAACCTGGCGGTTGAAACATCACTCCAAACTTCTGAACTTCCTTTTTCGTTTGTAACCTTCAGCTTGGCTTTCCAAACTTCAGAACTTGTTGGGCCCAACCCATCACTCACCTTCGCCAGACGAAGGGGGTGAGTGCTGGGACCTGGACCAGCAGCTGCATTTCCAATATTTACAACAGTCTGAGAGGGAAGACCGTGGGAGGAGACTTTCCGAGCTGAGATGAAAAGAAAGAGCTTCTTGTTTCCATGCATTTATTTCTGCCACTGCTCCCACTTTTTGGTGACAAGAAAACCCTCCCTGTTAACACACTATGCTAACTTGATTGATTTTAAAGCTTTTCATAGCAGACTCTGCAAAAAAAGTACTGGAAATCCAAATAGAGTACTGAGACTGGCCACCATCACCAACAGGCTTGTTGCTGACTCCCAGGAATTCAGAACTATGAGATATACCTTCCCTATGCAGAAAGGACCCCAGCTGGATCAATCCTTTGCTTCTTTCCTTTCATGCTTCCAGATCAGGAGCTCTGGCTGTTGTTACCCCAGAGCTACTTAGCAAAACCTTTACCCAATGAACAGACCTTGACCTGACAGTGTTAGAGAACTGAAAACATATCAATCCTTGGTCCTAGTGGACGAGCTCCCTAAAGATGGAGGTCTCACTGGGTAAATTTTCCCCTGGGAGGCCCTGGTGGTGAGGCCCTGGCAAGGGCTGCCCAGAGCAGCTGTGGCTGCCCCATCCCTGGGAGTGTCCAAGGCCAGCTGGATGGGCCTTGGAGCAACCTGGCCTAGTGGAAGATGTCCCTGCCCATGGCAGGGGGCTGCGACTGGATGGTCTTTAGGCTTCCTTTCAACCCAGACAATTCTGTATTTCTATAATCTTGGGACTCTGGGGAGAGGACTTTTCTGCCTGGCTAGGAGGGAACTGAAGAGCCAGGGATCTTTGCCACTAGCAAAACCTGCCTGTTGTCTCCACGAGAACCTCTCCAAGCACCTTACCTCTGGGCACATCCTCTGGTTCCTCCTCCAGCTCTCTGGGAGAGAATTTCATCACATCAGACAAAACATGGCTCCCCACCAGCACGGTGCGCCCAAACGCCCGCTTTTCCACCACGAAGATGCTGAGAGGAGGGTGCAAGTACACCTGCTCTGGGAGCTCCTGCAAAAGAACCGTGCATGGGGTTCACAGGAGTAAGGAAGATCAAACTGTGTTGGACTGTCAACCTGTGGCAAATGTGTGTATCAACACATGGACAAGCCTGACAGCACCTTGCAGCTCTGCCCAAAAACCAGGCCATGGCTAAGACAGCTCTTGGTGGGCCATTTCACAAGTGTTTTGATTTGCAGTTGAATCATGTGGCCCCAGAAGAGCAAAATCCCGGAGGTGGCTCCCCTCCTGCCACCTTGGCCCACGCAGAGAGGCACTGCATGAGTGCAGAGTGGGCATGGTGCACCCTGGCACGGCAGGATCCCCCTTCCCACTCACCACATCCATGTATTTGACCAGCTCAGTGAAGTTGGGGTTCTCCTTGTAGGTCACGATCACCTCTGACTCCACCTTCTTGCCAGCACATTCAATGATCACCTGGGGCTCAACTACCTCGAACAAGTTCACCCTCTTCAGGTCCCTCAGGCCCCAGAACAGGATCTGAAGCACAACATGAAGTTGCTAGGCTGCTCGAGATGTGCGAGGCCCAGCAGAGCCCTGCGTCCTGCACGCTGCCCGGGCTGCCACCCCCCTGCAGGACACAGCCCCCCAGACAGCAGCTCTGCCTGTACAGCTACTGAAACAGTTCCTCCCTCATGTCAAGCTATCCATTTCTGGCGCAAGCTCAGGCCTCACTGGCACATTTGAGGTCTAAACGAGGCTGCCTCCCCAAGCCCTGCCCTGTGCCCAGCCCTGGGGGAGGCCAGTGCAGCAGAAAGCAGCTCACCTCTATGCGGAACTCCTTCAGCACCGGGCGGACGCCCTCAGGGATGATAAACCTGCCGGCACGGGGGTCTCCCATGTAGTCAGGCTCATTGGGCTCCACGTCCTCAGACACTGATGGCTGAACAGGTGGACCCAGGACACACCAGGTGATTAAAGTAATTTCTAATCCACGGCATGCCATGCCATGCCCCCTCTCCCTCTCCTCTTGATCTGTTATCACAGGCTGTCCCTGCAGCCTCCCTTCAGTTAAAAGCCAGATAGGGTCTCCAACTTGGAACACTCTGGTGGGCCCTATGCAACTGCCTCCTTACCCACACAGCTCTCCTCAGAGAGCTGGCAACAACATGCAGTTTCCTACAAGGCCGTTACCTCCAAACAGCCACTGTAATCCAGCTCGATCAGCTCAAACGTGGCAATGAGCTCTCCTGCTGGTTTGGTGCCTCTGTAGAAATCAAAGAACTGCAGGGCAGGTTTGGTGTATGGCTCATCCACCAGCTTCACGTGTGGAACAGCCAAGGCCTGGCCAAGGAACTCAGGAGAGCCCTGTGGGAAAGAGGGGTACAGGTGTGTTATCCCTGTGTTACTTCAAAGAACACCACTAATTCCAGCCAGTCTGGGACAGCACAAGACCAGTCTGCTACTCCTGCCATCCTCTGCTTTGATTTTCTCAGCTCCATCCAGAGCTAGGAGCAGATAGGGCATGCCTGCGGCAGCTCCTCTTAGCTCCCAGTCCATCTCCATGCAGAACTGGGTGAACAATCTGGGACAATGCACCAGAGGACATCAAAGCTAGATCCAGTTTTTCAGCAAGGGAATATCTTTGAATATCTCCAAAGACGGATATCCCACAAGCTCTGTCAGCTCCAGGCCCAGCATTTGAACAACGTCTGTGGGAAAATTGCTTCCTTATATCAAGTTGGATTTGCTTCTTGTTCCAACTTGTGCCCATTGCTTCTCATCCTGTCCTGGGTACTTCCATGAGAAGTCTGAGCTCACCTTTTCTACCCTTTCCCACCAGGCAGCTGCAGGCAGCAATAAGACAACGGCTCTGCCTCATCCTCTCTTGGCTGAATATTTTCAGCTCTCCTCGCTCTGGCCTGTGCTCCAGCCCCAACAATCTTGGTGGCCTCCTCTGGACTCACCCCATTATGACAGTGTCTCTCTTGTACTGGGACCCAGGAATGGACCAAGGAAAGCTGCTGAGCTACACAGGAGAACCTGGTGGGAGTTATGTCATTAGCCTTAGGATAACAAAGATGCCCAGGGGAGGAGTGTGACTATAACGCACTGACGAAGAGAGAAAAGAAAGGACTGAGGAGTGATAGTGGATGTCACCTCGTGACAGAGGGGAAAGAACAGCTCGAAGAGATATATCATTTCCGCCACACTAAGAGTCCTCTGCAATGTGAGCCTGCCTAGGAAGTGGGGCAAAAACTGAGAGAGGCACAGTGCTTCTCCAAAAAGGAAAGATCCTGGATCCAATGAGCACTCGTCAGGCCCTCCTGGTTCAGAGCATCTTGGAGCCAGAAAGTCTCAACCTCAACCACAGTCCCCAGGAGCCACAACTAAGTTGAGTCATGGAAAAAAGAGGTAAGGCAGCACTCACACAGAGCTCCTCTGCCTGCCCTGTTCTGGAAACAACAGGAGGAGGACAGCACGGCCATACTTACAAATTTATTGTGGCTGAAAAGGTTGATTATAATTATGGGGGTCTCTGTTTTTAACTCTTCTTTTTTCCCATCAATAATGAGCTGATCAAAGAGAAGTAGCTCATTCCACATTGGACACAGTGTCTCCTCCAGCATCTGTAGGCAGAGACAGGAGACCTGAGTGTTCCACAGCCAGAGGAAACAAACAACATGCACTTTGTAAGTAAAGTGAGGAATCGAGGGCTGATCCCCTCTCCCACGCAGCCACATGCAGCTGGTGGCTGGCAGGAGGGGAGGTGGTAAAAATGTGGAATAAGCATATACCAATCCACTTTTGAGACCGTGCTCAATAATTCTCAGTTTTTCCTTGAACACAACCACACTGCCACAGCACTGGCTTTCAGCATATCAGTGACGGCAGGGTCATTTTTCTCTCCCCAAGTTCCTAAGATGACAGAGGTAAGAGTTTAAGTGGTCTCACCCTGGTGGTCTGGCAATGAGTGGAAAACACCACTCTCGCAAATGGATATGAAAGGCCGTTGTCATCTGCAGGAAGGATCCCTCGAGCCTGATACAGATGGGCTCGGAGCTGGAAATAGCTGAAATCTGGTAAGAAAAAAGAAGAGAGGTCCCCACTCCACTCCTGTGTGAGGCCAAAGAATTGCAAGAAGGAGAGGGCCAGCCAAGTAGGAACAGGCACATTCTGTGAGGAATGGGTAACACTTCTAGGAGCACTCAAGCAAGTACATATCAATAGGTTCAAACAAGAAAGCCAAGTTCAGTGGGCTCCTCAAACACCTCTGGGAAGGACATGATATGTGAAATGTGCGGTGTTCTGCTGGAGGGGAGCACCCTCAGGCCCCAGCAGAAGGGCAGACCTCATGCCCACTGCCAGTTTGGCAGCACAGTCAGCGCCTATGAAGCAGCCATCCTGCCTGCTGCTCTAGCTGTGGGTGTGCAGATACATCCTTGTGAGGGCAACAGGACATGCCTGTCCCATCACACCTGGGGATGACACTGAGATGAGAGATCAGGTCCCATTCCTCAGACATACTGTAATTCTCAGATGATACCACCACATGATATAACCTGCAGGCAGGACATCTCACCTCCCTGCTCTCCTGCTTGTAGTTAAGCCGTGGAGAACTGGTATCTGCACTCACCATCCCTGCTGAGCCAGCTGGGAGGGCTGTGTCTTGGGAGCTGGCCTATCTCCTCTCCAATCTCAGAAAGGTGCTTGAACTCCTCAGGCAGCTCTGCCAAACAGTTTTTCGCGTATTTGGTTACTCCAAGCCACATGTAGATTTCCAGTTTGGCAAAAATCTCACCAGTGTGTAAGCCAGGGACCTGAAAACACAGAGGTTTATCAGGTTTCACACCTCAGACCAAGACGATTGCCGTCAGCCAGGGACCAACCAGAGCACAGTGGACAGAGCACCGCAGAGGTAAGAGGAAGTGGTGGAGCAAGAGCTGTGTTTCCTTGTTAACTCCATGATTTTGGGCAAGGAAAGAAAAAAGTATTAATCAAGAAAGAGCATGCTGTTTTGGTATAAACCCTACCTTCAAAAAGACAGTCTGGATCTTTGCACAGTCCTTGCCTTTCTCCTCCTCAACTACTGAGTAGAGGATATTTTGTGCAGGAATTCTGGCATATGCCACCCGCCTGTTGTTGCTGAGCATCCAGATGAGTACATCAGGGAGAGTGCACTGGGGCTGGAGGAAGGAAAGGGAGGAATGTAACAGCATAGGAACACCATATGCCTTTTCCTCCCTCCACTGACACAGTGAAAGCTTCTTCTCCTCACAGGAGGGACTGCTGGCTGCATGGTGCTTTGGAGATCCAGAGGAAAATGAAGGGCCTAACGCTGGCCACGTGTTTCTGAAAGTCAACCCTGCAATACTGGTTTGCTGGTGCTGTGTTTTAACCCCAGGTGGCAACTGAGCCACTCACTCACTGCCCCTCAGAGGGATGGAAAAGAGAACTGGGGGAAAAAAAAGTGAAAAAACCCATGGGTTGAAATAAAAACAGCTTAATAGGGAAAGCAAAAGCTCCACATGCAAGCAAAGCAAACCAAAGAATTCATGCCCCATTTCCCACGGGCAGGCAGGTGATCAGCCAACCCTAGGACAGCCGGGCTCCACCAGAGTAAGAGTCACTTGGGAAGACAAACACCATCACTCCAAATGTACATCAGTCAACCCTCACACAGCTAAAGGTGTGAAAATTATTTGACTTCACTTCATGAAAGACTTCTCCAAACTCTTACAGCATCTCTCCACCTAATGTCAGCAAATATGGCATTCTGGTTGACACAACACAACACACTGATTTTTATCAGTTACTTATAACAGAGAAAATGAAAGTGAATGTGGATAGTCTCTGCTATGGATGAGAGACCTTGTTCCAATGCAAGCTTGATTTTAGAGAAAATGTCCATGGTCAGTCTCTGATGTGGGTGCAGGCAGCACAGGCAAGGCTGTTTTGCCAAGCGGGCTGTATGCTGCAGGCATGGCCTCGATCTGGTGGGGCAGAGAGGCCCAGGAATCCTGGAGCTGACCCAGATCTGCCTCCAAGCCACCACTGAGCTGCTTGGATCTCTGGTCTGCCACCAACGGCTCTGCAAAGCTGCCTCCAGCCACATCCCTCGTCAGAGCTGTTACAGGAAACATGGTATCTTCCAGCAGGAAGGTAGGATTTTACATAGTAGGGAAAGAGAGCAGAGGAGAAGCCCCAGTTCGGGCTGGTAAGAGCCCTGGCAGCCAGCCCAGCACCCGCTCCCTACTCTCCGCTCTCCCACCCAGTGAAGCCTTTTCCCAGGAGCAACTGTACCTCTCTAGCCATGAAGCGCAGCTTTGCCAAGACCCTCCTTGTCTCCTTCACCTTGTCCTTGACATTGTCCCGAGTCAGCCTCCGCCTCAAACGGAGCCCCTGCTTTGCACTCAGGATCTGAACAGAAAGCGCAGCAGTGACCGACTGCCCCCTGCCACCCCCATCTGTGTGCTGCTCACACCCAGCCTGCCCCCGCCTGCAGCACGGCTCACTGCCTCCTTGCTGAGAGCAAACCTCTGGTAACCACTCACAGGCCATTGAGGGAAGGGTGCCAAGAACTGGGGACTCCACTAACTCATCAGCTTTGCCAATACCAGCCAGTAACAGATGTCCCAACGAGCTTTAAAATCATTTGGGGCAGAAAGATGTCTAAGGAGTAAACATTTCAGAAGATGGTGGTCTAAGGCTCCAGATAGTGCCTGCGGGAGACTTTGCCCAAGGAGCAGCCTGGGGCCACAGAAGTTTGGGAATTGAAAGATGTTGAGAACTGGAAGACAGGGCTGGTCTTTTTCCTCCATTAGTACACATCTGAGATAACGTACACATCTGAGGAAAGATTTTGGGATGAACAAAAACTAATAATGAATTTCAGAAGGAATTCAGGGTGCAGATCCAATACAGACTGATAAGGCCAGGAAATTAATCTCTTGGACTGGTTCCCTCTTTTCCAGATTGTCTCAGGCTTAGCAAAGCTCAGGTGAACACATGCAGGGAGGCAGAGGGAAGATAGCTGGGATCCAGACATGCCTAAATTTTACTTTTTGCTGCTGTCATTGCATTCTGTTACTGTAGTTTGATGGGAACAGCTGTATTGCAGGGTATGTAACTGCACTCTCATTCAGTCAGCTGGCCTTGTCTGCAGGATGTAAGTGCCCAGGTGTTTCCCCTTCTGAGGGAAGGCAGATGGATGGCTGATGTATACCTGCTAGATACATAGCCAGCCAATGGGCAGTGGGTCTCAGGGAGTCCTCCCAGAGCTGCCTGTCAGAATATCACGCACCTAAAGGCCTCCAGCAACCTCCTGGGCAGCAACATGGATATGCTCAGCCACGTGTGCCCCACAGGAGACGAAAGAAGCCATCAGTGCACAGCATCTGCATAAAACTGGGGGCAGCCATGGCCATTCCCTGCCTCTGTTCCCTTGCGAGAAGGTGAGTTGCTCTGAGCTGAAGTTGGGAGATGCTGCAGTAAAAGCCTATGAGTGCTACCACGAGTCTTAGCCCCAAGTTTCCTTCTTGGCATCAATTCCTGCTGGTCCTCCAGAAGCATCCTCCAGAGCAGGGGTTGCGTCGGCTCCCACCACCCACCACCCAGCCCCACAGCTTACGATGTTGCGCATCAGGTATTTCATCCGACATCTGTCCAGGTTGTTTGGATATGCCATTGTTTTTCTCTCTGCCCAGAGTGAATATTGCCTGCAATGAGAAAAGGAGCACAGGCTCTGCATCCCCTGAATGCAGCAGGCTGAGCACAGCTCACAACGGGGCACAAGCTCCAAATCCTGGTACCAATCCCGGTGCATCAGAAACCCCTTTTTCTGCAGTGCCCTCTCTTCTGCAAGCTTGCTGATTCACAAGGCGCCCTGGGAATTCTCAGCACCTGAGGTTCCCTCTCTCCTGTTCCACTGTGGACTGAAGTGCCCACGGGGCAGTCACAAGGATTGAAACACTGGTCCTTTGATGAAAAAGAATGATGAAAAAGAGTGAAGGAAATGTCCTACATATTTAGGAAACACACAGGTGTCCAGGAACATCCAGGCTGCTGTCTATGACCCCGGTGATTCCCAGGACAGGACCAAGGACTCCTCTCCAAGCTTGAAGAGCTACAGGGTCTTTTTCTGAAGTCATCCTCATTCCCTTCTGCTCATCCACCTCAAAAGGATGAGAGAGAAGGCTGCACACAGCCCAGGAAGATATGACCTCCCAACCTGAAAACAAGAAAGCCCAGGAAATCAGGGACATGCCAACCTGCATCCAGCTACAAATTCCTCTAACACCTCTCTGAGCTGCTCTTCTGCTTTAGCCTTTGGCCTTCTCAAGAGCTTCTCCACATCATCCAGCCCCTGCTCCTGTGGGAAAATCACAGTGTTCAGAGAACTTGCACTTTGCTGAGGGGTCAGAGTGAAACCTGGCAAGGATGCATTTGCCACAAAGGCTTTTGCCTTTTGCAGAGCAGGGATTCATGAGTGCTGCAGGGCAGCACTGTGCTGCCAAGGACTCTCCATGACCTGGGGATGACCTTAACACTGGTTGTTAAAATACCTTTCGTCTCAGTCCTTGAGCAGCCACTGACACACAGTCTCTGGGCAATCTCTGCTTTCACAGTGATTGCAATCTCTGCTTTTCGCATTTCTAAGCCGAAAAGGGAAAAGCAAGGTCCTGGATAAAGGTCCTGCATTTACCTGATTACAGCCTGGGGCTGAGAGTCTGCTTGCAGAAGCATCTCCCCAGTGCTCACACAGCTCAGGACTGGCAGCAGGGGAATTTTGTCACAGACATCACACCATGTGTCTCACCCCTCCAGGAGCCACCACCAGGAATTTGCACAGCACAAGCCCAAGTCCTCATGTGCCCCACCCCACCAAAGTGTAGGTAGGACTGAGCCCTGTGAGAGACATGGACTTGCATGGGCAGCGAGGATGGCAAACGTCTCACAGAGCAACTGCCCGTGCACCAAGGAAAACACAGCGGGAAGCAGTGTGCCACAGACAAACACCCTGAACACGCTACCAGGCGCTCTGCCAGTTTGACAATCCAGTTGGAAATGCAGAGCCTCCAGGCATGATCCTCCCAGTAGCTCCACACATATACGCAGGGCTTCTCATGAACCATGGGCAGGCAGCTGTATGACCTAAGGGCAGCAAGCAGGGGAGGTAAGAGCTACTGCCTGCAGAAAGCACATGCCACTTCACAACACAGCACTGGCACAACCAGCACAGGAGCAGGGGCTGTGCTCTGTCCCCTCGCAGGGAATTGGCTCTTTTGGGTTCTGCACCATGGGCATGGATGCAAACTGCTGGATCTGCCCTCTGCCATCCCGAACTTGCACATGGGGTTTCCCACAGGGACAGCACCACATACTCCGGTGAATGAGGCTGACAGGAGCATGGGATGATACCAAGATTTCTTTTTGCTTTGGGACTGAGTAGTAGCAGGCACAGGCCTCCCAATACAAACACCAAGTCATTTCTAGGCCTGTGGGACAAACTAGGCATCATTCCCAGAGCAAACATATCATCAGGAGAGCTTGTGGAAAAGAGGAGACTGAGGAAAGATCTCACAGCAGTTACAGCTTCCTCATGAGGGGTAGTGGGGCAGGGGGGACGAGGGACAGGACCTAGGGAATGTCTGGAGCTGTTTCACGGCAGGGTGCGGTTGGATCTCAGGAAAAGGTTCTTCCCCCAGAGGGGGGTTGGGCACTGAACAGGCTCCCCAGGGCAGTGGGCACAGCCCCAAGGCTGACAGAGCTCAAGGAGTGTTTGGATGATCCTCTGGGGCACAGGTTGTGATTCTTGGGGATGGGCCTGTGCAGGGCCAGGAGTTGGATCCTCGTGGGTCCCTTACAGCTCAGCATATTCTGTGATTCTGTATGTGTCCTGCCTGCCTAAAAAAGGACACCATATGCCAGAATACTCCTCTCCTTCCTCCTCATTGGAAACAAGCCCCTAGGTTGCTGCTTGTTAAGCAGAAAAGGGACAGATGTTACGGAGAGGTCTCAGTTTCCCTGGGACCCTGTCCTTGGCCACCTGCACACACCAAGCAGACACTGTAGGGCTCGTAGGGCTAATCGAAATACCAGCCAGCTAGGACATGGCAAGCTGCAGGGCTGCAAGGAGGAGAAATCCATGACAAATTGCTGAGCAGACCTCTAAAATCACCTGGAACAGCCAATCTGGGGAGGTGGGAAAAGCTCCAGGAAAGGTGACCCAGAGAGACAAAGAAGACTTACTTACCTGTCACGCTCCATGGGCTCTGGTCTCTGGCTCTTCGTCACTGACTTGTTCCGTGCTGCTGAATCTGGGCTCAGGACTTCAGCATCCATCTCACCGTCTGAACCAGCATCCAGCAAAGGCTTCTTTTCTTCTTTCACTTCTCCCTTTTCCACTTTTTGCCATCCTTTGGTCACAGCCTCTTCAGATTTGCCATAGTTTCCTTGAAGTTAAGAATTAAATGGTAAACAGTTAAGTGAGATTGCTCTTATGCAAGTTTTCTAGCTGGCAAAACCAGAGTGCAATCCTCCTTCCAAGAGAAGCACATAGGTTTGTACTGCTTTGTGAACTGTGTCCAACCATTGGAGCATCACACGGACAACCAGGAGGTCCGAGAGGGAGAAGGGCAGGTGCAAGGAGGTCCTTGTGTATGCCTTCAAGTTCTGCCAACTCCACCAAGTGCCTGCTGAGTGCCATCTACACCACTCCACTGGGGCCACCAGCAGCCCCTCCGAAGAGGTCTCAGCATCAAGCATTTCCACCTGTCCAGATTACCAGGTGGGGGCTTTGAGCCACTCTCCAGCCAGTGTTTCCCCATCACCTTCTGCCACAGCCCCTCAGTGCTACATGCCCAGTCCCAGCATCCCAGCTTCCTTTCCTTTGTTTCCCTTTCTTGCTCCCAAACCTTTCTACTTCTCTGTGCCCACAGTTCCCAGGAGAGTTTCATCTGCTTTCCCCAAACAAGCAATTCATACAAATAATGCAACCTCCAATCCCATAGGAGAGCATCCAGACTTTTCAGGTAAGTAAAGCACTGTGCACACTTCCTGGATTCACTCCCCATCCTTCCCAAGTTCCCAAAGGGCTGGCGGTGCTGACTTGGGCTGTTGGAGAGAGAGTTGCACTGTTCCCATACTTTCTGGGCATGGGGCCCTGGGGAATACCCACCTATAGAGATTTCAAAGCTGACAGGTTTAGAGCTGAGAGAGGAGTCCATCATAGTGGCTTCAAAGAAGGCAGCAAAAAGGAGGAATTCTTCCTTTCTCCCCAGCACATTCTGAGAAAGGAGACACAAATCAGCCTGAGAGCTTTGTGTGCCAAAACACTGCCTGAGCACCAGGGCATGGCTGATTCCTGCCAGCCCTCCCACAGGACCTCAGGGGTTGCTGCTGAGGTCACTGCTTGGCTGCCAGAGGCAGGACAAGATTTCTTGGAAGTCCTGGGGTGGGGGGCAGAGCCATGCCTTTGGCAGGTGCTTGTGTGAAGCCACTGAGCAGGTTTGCAGGCTAAGCAATAGCAACTGTACCAACACAGCTGCATCTTCCCTCGCCTCTCTCCCATGACAAAAGTGCATGCTTCAGATGGGCGTGGGACAGCCATACCAGCCCAGCAGGACTCACCTCAGGCAGTGGATGAAGCTCTTCCACCTCCACAGTGACCTCCCCAGGCTGCTCAGCCTCCTGAGAGCTCCCAGCCTCCCCCTCTCCCTGCAGCTGGCTCAGTTCTTTGGCTTTCTCTTTGGATTTTTTACTTTTCTTCTTCAGCTTCAGTTTGCTGAGGGTGCCTCTCGTCCTGTCCCCAGGCTTCCTCTCTGCCGTGCTGGGGCTGCTGAAGATCTCCACCGTGATGGCCGTGAGGACGCGCCCGCGGTAGAAGATGCCCTCGCCCCTACCCTCATTTAGGTCCCTGTGGATGTCCCGCAGAGCCGAGTTTTGGGGGGAGCCGTACAGGTTCACCCAGGCTGGGCCAAAGGTGGGGTTAAAGCCTGCAGCAACAGGGACATGGTCTCGTGAGGGCAGGGTGCTGCTGCAGAGAGACTTCCCCCCAGCAGGGCAGCCCCAGACACAGGGATGGCAGTGTGCATCAGCCACTTCTGCTCCCACCTTCAGGGGACCACTACGGCTGAGCAGAAGGTGCCCCAGGGCAGCCAGGCCAGGCCTCACCATTCCTGTCAGGATCCGAGATCTCCTGCAGGTCAATGTAGTGTGTAGCAATGGCCACATCACCGACATTGGCATCATCCAGCACCTGGACTTTTATCTTCCTGGACAGAGGTGGGAACATCTCAATGAAGCTGATCTGCTCATTCCACTGGGGCTCAGTGGTGCTGCTCTCCACCGATGTTTCCCCCTGGGAAGGAAAAGGTGTGAAACCTAAGCAGCCCCAGGGAGTGAGTGGCCAGAGCAAGGGGTGCCTCAGAGCCTCCCTGGGAATGCCACGTGCTCCTGTAATGCCTGCAGGTTGTGCTGGGTAGACTCTGGAAGCAGCAGCTTCCTTGTTCCTGGCCCCCATCCTGCAAATCCTCTCTGTGGTTCATCAAGGGGGGCTGTCCCAAGTGCCTGACCATTCGCTGCACAGCCAAGGGAAAACACTGAAAGCAAACAGGCAGCACCAGCAGACCCAAAGGTGTCTCAGGGTTCCCTGGGAGAACCCCCCATGCCCACCAGGTTGCCCAAGGACTGATTCTCATATTAATGGATACCACAGGACCAGAAACCCTTGGGTGAAAGAAAAGGGCCATTAGCTCACTAAACTATCCCAAGGATGTCAGACTGAGTCCAGCTTAACACCGAGGAAGGATTTATACTCCAGGACTTATTTGACCCTCTCCCTCTATTTAAGGATATGAATCTCTGCCTGCACAGCCAGTAGCTCAGCCTCCTCATCCAAATATTGCACATCCACAGCCACACAACTCTGGCCACTGCTAAAGACTGCAAGACCTTGGCTCTCCCAGCCTGTTTCCAGTGGCACTGCTGGGCCCCATGGAGGCCCCTGGCATCATGAGCCCAGTACATGCTGCCACACAGACCAGGGAGGATCAGCCTGTCCCAACACAGACCCACTGGCACTCACCTGCTGCCCACAGAATGACACCTGCACGTATGGGTCGATAAAGACTTTTCTCTCCCCTATGATCTTGGAGAAACCACCCATGATGCCTGCACTCATGCTGGGCAGGCCCTCAGCACGATACAGTTTGATGCAGACTCTGGCCCAGGGTCTCTCTGCAGGGACTCTCTTAGGCAACAGCAGGTTCCTGAAAGACAAATTCATGTTCTGATATTCTGTCTCTGTCCTGGAGTCCATGGAACACAATGCTGGGAAATGCCCTGACTGGCAGAAGTTTGGATCCTGGCACAGGTCTTTTTCACAGTCATACAAGACCCCACTGCACCTACCTTTCAATGTCCTCATCCCGGCTGCTGGAAGAGGTGGGAAGGAAGCCCACCACATCCCCACGTGCAGAGACGGAGATGCTGCACTTCACAAAGCCTTTCACTCCTGCCCGGGTGTCCGTGGGGTCACTGACAACTGCCCACTTCTGGAAAAACCTGTGATCTGAGAAGGAAGAGGAGGAGTTCCCTAGGGAGAGGGCAGGTTACTATTACCCATCCCAGCTCCATCTGCACAAAGACTGCCCTGATCCTGCCTCTGAAGGTGCAGGAGTTGTCACCTGTCTTCAGACAGCCGGGAGGAGAAGCAAGTGCTGGTCCTCATATGAACTAATTGCTTGCAAGCCAGAGCCCTGGCCAGACCCGGCAGAGCATGAAGGAAATACCAGTTTCAGACAGACCAGAGGCAGGGTCAGAGGCAGGTACGTGGTGCAGTCCCTCATACCTGGCTGGCTGTACACTGTCTCAACATCCATCTTGAACGTTCCTATGCACGTCCCCAGGAACGGTATCTTCTCTGAGTGAAAAACCTGCAGAGAGCACAAATCCCCTGAGCACCGTGAGGTATGGGCAACTAGGTGACAGCTCTGAGGAAGACAGGGCCCTTAAGAGGTGTTCAGCAAAGCACAGCTGAGATGTTGCAAGCCCCTCATTCACACTGACCCGTCTGAGTTAGCCCTGGGACAAACCCATTCCTGCCCAGCCATTCCCACAAAGCCCATCAGCATATAACCCTCAGTCAAAGCTGGGTCAAGGCAAAGGCATGTGCAACCAATTCATTTTCTGCCAGTCCAAGGTAAGCCAAACTCCGGCAACAGACCTGGGGCAGAACTAATTCACCACAGACAGTCCTTTTGGCTCAGGGCAGAACCATGACCCTACTGGGCTAGTTCCTCTTCCAAAACCCAAGCCTTGCTCAGTGCTTTCTGAACTTACACCAGCAGAAGAGACACAGCCTTTCACAGGGAAGTGCTGGAGTTTGCTTGGCAAAGGAGATGCTGGCTGGGTTTAGGTATCTTCAGAACATCCCTATGTCTTGGGGAAGCCCTTGTGCTTTGGGCCAGGGGATTTTTGAAAACCTCTCTGCCTGTCTGGGCTTTTCTACAGCACAAATCACTGCTGAGCTCCTCTCTTACCCACTTGCCTTCAGAACCTGCAGGATGAGGCTCCCAGGTACAGGACAGTAGGTAATTCCCCCCAAAACAGCAGAGCAACAAGGCAACTAGCAAGAAAGTTCCCCATAGGCCTCACTGCAGTCCCAGGGTGCAGAGAGCCTGACCTGGAGGAGGTAGAAAGGCAGCAGTGCCCAGAGCTGGCTCAGAGCAGGGCTGGAGCTCTGCCCCACTGCAGCCACAGGATGCTGGAACTCCTGGCTGGCATTGGTACCCTTGGTTTGCCCATCGCTCCTCACTTCTACACATAGAAGGGTTGGGCTGTCCCACTCAGCATGTGGAATGAAGAGGAGAAAATACTCACCGAGATCTCTATGAGTCTGTGGAATAATATGTCCCTTGGCTCATGGAATTTAAACAAAAAGTACTGAAAGAGATGAACAAGACAGCTGAGCCCCAGGGTCCCAGGCATACCTTGCAAGGATGGTGTCAGGCACGTGGGACACGGGTGGGGCAAGGACAGAGCCTCTATCTGTGTCACACACCTCGTTGTAGAAGGGGCAGTTTGTTGACTTCTGCGTCGCCGTGTACCTCTTCTCCTCTCCAACCCTGACTACAACGAAGGGGTTAATGTTCACCCCCACCAACTTCTGTGCTTCAATTATATTAATCCCAACCTGAGAAGATGTGGGAGAAAACCTTTCGATCAGCACTGTCCTTTTTTCCATCTCCATGCTGAAATAGTTTCAACAATACCAGAGCACTCTTGGTGCAGAGGTGGATGCCTGGGGCAGGCTCCTGAAATTATTACAGCCAGGACAGACTAAGATGGTATTTGAGATATTTGTTTCTTTCTGACAAGCAAGGAAATAAATTGTTAGATCCCCAGTACCTTTGACAAGAGTGGCCTTCCCAGCATCAGTGTACCCTCAGTTCCCAATCCCAAGGGGTTGCAAACCCACTGCTCCCACGTGGTGGGGTTCACAGAGCATCTTGGAGAAGATGCTCTTCTGTATCTTCTCTCAATACTTCTCTTTGAATCCTACTGAGATGGACACCAATGGAAAGACTGGAATGTGGCTGTCTCATTTACTACAACTAAGCCCTGGGGAAGCTGGCAGGCACCAGCCCTGCCTGGGTGCTTTCTGAAGCTCTGTTCAGGCAGCGTTTTGCAGTGGCACATGTGGATGATTCCCTTCTCCTGCATATCCATGGATATACATACATATACATATACATCCATAGCTAACTACACGGTCCAGAAAGAAATTCTACTCCAGGCCAGCACTCATGGATGCAGTCCACTCAGGGAATATTACACCTTGCCCAGAGAAGTCATACAAAGCAGGAAGATCTTGTTAGAAGCCTCTCTGGAGTATGTGGCAATCGGAGGAGCCCAGACCCACAGCGAGGGACGGCTGCAGGGCCAGAGGTGGCTGTAGGGACACACACCAGTGCTGCAGTACCTGGAAGCTCTGTGGGTTTGGGATGGCAAAGAGGTCCCGTGAAGAGCAAAGTCTGGAGCGGCTGCACAGAAAAAAAAAAACAGGTGAGCAGGTCTCTTTGTCTGCATGGACCTGAGCGACCCTCCACCAAAGGAAGCAAAAAAAACCCTGAAAAATGATGGCCCCTTGTCCTGGGAATCAACATATCCCCAACAGCCTCTGTCTGGGGCCATTGGAGGTGGAAGGTTTCTGACATTTTGCCAAAGCAGATGCCACAAACTACAGGAATTCCCCAGGATCTGGCTGGCACCTTCCAGCCCAGGACCCAAGCCGGGGCAAGAGAGAAGACCATGACATGGCTACCTCTTCACAGGGCTGAAGATGATGCCTGAGACCTCAATCTCAGACTCATCATAGAGATCTTCCTCCTCTTCCTCTTCTTCATCAGTCTCCAGGCCTTTCGCCAGCTTCCTGCCCAGTGCAGCAGCTTTCCTGTCCAATTCGCTCCCTCTTGGCCCCTCCGCAGCCCTGCAAACCCTGGCATGAGCCACACTGAGCCCTTCCGAGTGGGCTGTGCACTGCCCTGCACCCAGGAGGGGGAGTCCGAGTACCAGGTAGGAATACTTACTCCAGCTGCTCAAATCCAGGATTGCGGATGATCAACTCGGAGCTGTAAGAACAAGAGCTGTCCTGCTGCAAAGCCTCCTGTGCTGCGGCTGTTCCCCGACGCATTTCAGTCACAGTGCCCAGCCAGGGTCCTGCTGCTTTCTTGGCAGGGACGCCAGCATCCTCCTAAGTGACCTTTCCCTTAAGCTCTTCCACTGCCCCCCACACAGTGTGCCTGCTGCCTTGCCTCTGGCACTCCACAAGTGACACTCTGCAGGCCTCTGCCTGTCATCTTGTTCACCCAGCCCCCCTCACCTCCCCTGGCTCTGGGCACCGACTGTGTGCAGGGTGCATGGCATTGCTGCAGTCCAAAACCACGCTCCCTGCAACTTTGCAACTACAAAGTCTTGCTTCTGCCAGCCAGGAAGGCTGCAGAAATTCTCTCAAGTCCATAAAGACTCCCAGGAAGTCCCAGGACTACCAAGGTATTTTTTTCTTCCCTTATTGCTGCTGTAGAGTGAAGACGCATCAGCCTGGTAGAGGTGGAGAGTAAATGAGGCTGGATTGCATCCCAAAGGCTGCCACCAAAGGAAGCTGGAAATTTGCTCTTCCCGGGAGTTCCTTACCTGTCTTTCATCTGATAGACAAAGTCCTCTTCAACCCAGGTCCCGGCTGAGCCATTTGGAGGCTGGTAGCGCAAATCCAACTCAATGTAGATCTACAAGAAGAAAAAGGAAATGGCCTGAGAGCTTGGCAGCCACAAAACAACAGCAGAAATGTCATGGGAAAGGGGATGGGGGCATGGAAGAGAAAAGAAGTGAGGAGCTGGTGGAAAGAAGTGGAAGAAAGGGGCAGACAACCCCACAAGAAGCCTATTCATACCAGAGTCCCCTTGTCTGCCTCCATCAGCAAGCCAGACTTAACCAAACTCCCTCATCTACAGACTCCCAAACTCCAAGATTCACTGAATAAAAGCTGGCTCAAGTTTCCAAATCTAAAATACACCACAAAGAGGCCCCTGAGAGCTGCCTCAAGGCATTTTCAATAACAGAAGTGGGGAGAGCCCTGCAGATTGCCATGCAGAGCAGTGTTTCTGTGGGAGGCACGAGACAGCTGGCAGAGCACCCCCAGGCAGGACAGCTTGGATTAAAATGCTGCAGAAGCCATCAGCACACCCAGTGCCTGCAGCACAGGAGACCTCATTTAGTACTAGTGAGGGAAGGACAGCCACAGGAGTACAGAGCATGCTGGGTATCGGTGCCGACAGCACAGGGCTGAAAACCCTGGGTGTGCAGGCGGCCAGCCTGACCTCGAACCAACACAAACACTCAAGAATTTCCCAGCAGAGGCCAAAATCACAAGTGTGGAGGAGGCCACTCCTCAGTAGGCTGAAGGGACATACAGACTAGGTTCACTTCTGGGAGGAGAAATGCTGCCCAAGAAAGCTGTAGTACAGTGACAGGGAAAGGCAGCAGCAAAGGCTGGATGGTGAAGAAGCCTGAGACAAAGCTGGATGAAAAGCTGAGGCTCTGAAAACACCCCTTTAAGCCACCAGGAGAAAAAAGGGTGCAAATAACTCAAGTCCTGTAGAAGAACAAGGCTCCGACTAGCAGGAAGACTGGTGCCTTTACTCCCACTTCCCTAAAGAAGCAGTGGTTGAAAAAGCCTCTCCTTTGGGGGCATGTCTCTTCCCAGCTGAGCTGAGGAGGAGGGTCTCGGTCTGCTCTTGGACGGGTGCCCACTCTTGCCTGCCCTATTTCTGTCCCCTGCAGCTCTTGTGTAGCCAGGTCTGCACAATCCAAAACTAACCCAGTGCGGTTGGGTTTTGGCTGGAGAACCTCATCAGCACGAGGAAAGAGGCAGCCAGGGGCAAAGGGCTGGGCTGAAGAGCAGCTCTGACCTTACAGTGGACTCCCCTCAAACCAGCACCAAGGGGTGAGTCTAGTCCTTGTCTCTTCACTGGCATGAATGTTTACGGGCTAAAAACCATCCTGGAAACGCTCAGCTTCCATCTGGACCTGCTCTGTGATTCAGGCAGTCCAGCAACCCAAGAAAGCTGTGCCTGTGCCACTCAGGCTCATGGTCTGGTGGCCACAGAGCTGCATCCCACATGCCACCATGGGGTTGAATCATGTTGCCCATGGCAAAGGCAAACAGGGATACAGGACTGATGCCTCTGTCTCTGCTCTTCCCACCCGCTCACCACCCTGGCACACAGCTCTGGCTCTCCAGCACCCCCTAAACTGTGCCTCCACATCCTGCTGGCAGGAAACAGCTCATTTTAGGGCAGTGTTCCTTTTCTACAAGCACAAAGGGCCCAGTGAGCCCTGATGCCAGGGTGGTAGGAGAGTGGAACCTGCAGAGCAGAGGGGCAGTCAGATATCAGAGCCTCTCACACTGCCCCAGATACTCATTAAGCCGCTCAGGTAGTGCTAGTGTTTAACCCAAAAGCCCCCCGGGGGTCCCAAGGCACCCTACCACCTTCCACCTCACCCCATCGTCCCCCCTCTGCTCTGTGCCCTGCAGCCGCTCGTAACCATGCACTGCATGGGGCATGGGGCACGTGAGATGCCACCTCCTACACCCACCCCAGACCTGGGGAGGTTTTACGAAGCATCCCTCTGCTTTTTCAGGCCCTCGGCAGGTCTCCAGGGCCCCCAGTCCACCCCAAGTATTTCTGGATTCTCCCGGGGAACCACTTGGTGGGTGTGAAGTGGCTGTGAGTGTGCAGACAGGGCACAAACGCCACAGCACTTCCCAGCTCAAACAGCACCATGGACTCTCCCTCGGCCCCAAATCCACCTGGGAAGCACCACATGAGGTTTCCCACAAAGCCTTACTGATTGCTGATAGCCAGGCTGCCCGTGGAGGACTTACACCCGTGATTCTGTGGTTCCTGTCCACAAGGAACTCCCGCAGGATTAGCCTCCCGGATGTCACGAGGTGCTGAAGGCTGAGGACGAGGGTACCGAGCAGTCTGGAACACAAACAGAGGCTGCAGCACCACTGGGCATGGCATCAGTGCCTACACCCTGCGGAGCAGCACGATCTCTGCTCTCACAGCCCCTCCCAGCTGCCCTGCAGTGCTTTGCACAGGGAGCCTGAACCGACCCTGCAGCAGGTCCTGCCTCCCCCCAGCCCTGCCCAGGCCTCTGCTTACAACCCAGCTCCCACTGATGGTTAAAGGCTTGTGCAGATCCAGACTCCTGGAGAATTCAAGGAAGCTCTTCAGCAGAGCTGCGCTTCCCGGGAGCTAGCCTGTGTTTGGGCACCCAGAGGAGCTGGGGTGACTCTTCCCAGAAAAACTGGGAAACAGAGGCTTTTCACAAGGAAATACAGAAATAGGACATAAAGCTACAGCCACAAGCTGCAAGTTGGGCCAAAATTCACCTACTCCAGGGCTTCTCAGTGCACAGACCAACTGCTTTTGAACTGAACTCTCTGTCACCTGCCATTACACCCAGCAGCAGAGGTGTGTGTGGATACCCTGTTGGTGTCAGTCCGCTCATTTCCCAACGGACTCCTTTGCTCTATGCTGTCAGGTCCTACTGATTTGTTACTATTTATGTTATCTATTTGACATGCAGAAATTTCTATTGACATTTCAGTCAGAGACAATTCCTCTGATCCAGTTCCTATAAGGAAAGCATCCAGGAAACACTGACACATCTTTCTGCCACACTTTCTGCTCTAGCTTTATCTGTGTCTCACATGTGCTGTGCTCATCTGTTTCCTCCACGCCCTCTCTGGCAGAGGAGGTTTGTAAAAGGTTTTGTTTAAAAAGCTTTGTATTACTAGCTGCTTCTAGAAAGTTGTTCCTGTGCATTTTCCTTCAGTTCTTACATTTTGCTTATCAGAGCTGGCACCTTTCCTTGCACCCTCACGTTTCACAGCTCCTGAAAGACATACCTCTGCTCCTTTCTTGCCCCACCACCACTCCTCAGTCAGTCATCTCTATTCCAGGGTTTCCCTGCAGTGTTTTACAACTGCTGCAATATCCACTGAGTTCACAGTGTGGTATCTGTGCCTCCTAGAATTTTAAATTTGAATTGCTGTCTTTTTGAAGGTAAACCATACCACCACGGGTTCAGGGCTTTTCCCCATGGGCAGATTTGTTGAATTTGGGTGCAGCATGGTCATGGCCACCATGTGGATGTTCAGGGTGAGAGCAGGTCCCTGCTCCGCTGCAACTCCTGCCCTTGCAGCTCTATTATTTTGTCGCAGCTGAGGGTCGGATCTGGATCCTTAGATAGTCCTTGTTACTGCTGGCACAACTAAATCATTCCCCTTAATATATGCAGCACTGCTGCTCCACCCTGCTCTATAACCTGCATCCTGCTCATCTTCCTTTCATCGAGCTTCCAATAACCGTTTTCTGTTCCCAGTAAACAATGTAACTAACGCCCAGTATGTCTCCTCCCCCACCTCTACTGGTCATACCAAGAACCAGAGGACCCACCTGTTACTGAAAACCTTGCTGCAGTTGTAAACCTTAATGGACAGCATTTCGCCCATGATGAGCTTTCCATAGTGAGGCCAGCGAAAGAGCTGCGAACAAATGGAGCAGGAAGGAATGAAAACTCATTCCCAGCCACACTTTCCCACATCTGATGGCTCCTTGCGTCCCCTATGAGGTGGCCAAGTCCACAGGCATAACAAAAAGCAGCTGTGGTGGGAAGTTACTTTCCTGCTGGCCAGGCAGACCAGAGCCCCTCCAGCAGCACAAGTCAGTTGCTAAAGAAGCCAGAGCAGCATCACCCTGGAAGGAGAAGGATGCTTGTGCCTAGTGGGGTCCCTGAGCTGGCAGTCTGTTGAGTGAGACAGGACATGGGAAGGTACAGAGGTACCTGGGGAGAAGAGACCCCCAGGCAGGGAGTCATCTGGCTCATGGCAAAGCTGTGCCCTAAAGCTTCAACTCACCACACCCCCAAACCAGCTGCTGCTCCTCTTGCCCCCCAGCCTCCACCTTTCCCCAGGAAGCACACTGGCATTGGGATCAAGGAAGGGACAGGTGGAAACCACCCACTGGCACAGCACAGCTGGGCTGTCACAGGCTTCAGGGAGGTGGTACTGGAGAGGTGGACATGCTTCCCAGGCCACCCCATCCCTGCACCCCCCCTTGCCCACTCCTGTCCCAGCAGAGGAATCGACCACAGTGACAATCTGGATTTCTGAGGGCGGAAGGGCTTTGTTTTTGGCTTCAGCGTGCCCAGGCTTTCTGGCAGGTTTACCACTCCACAGAGCGTCAGCTCCTGCAGCTTCCTCCCTTGTGTTGAGGGACCCATCTGCCTCCCTGAGCAGAGTAGAGGAACGAGGCAGGAGAGAAATTCCCAGAAAACTGTCTTGTGGAAGGTATCCCTGCCTGTGGCGTGGGGGTTGGAACTAGATGATCTTCAAGGTCCCTTCCAACCCAAACCAACCTGTGATTTTATGACGAAGACGCTGACCTGTCCCACCCCCGTCCCTCAGATTCTACACGTGCCCCGTTCCCTCACCTCCTCGAAGACGGCCTCTGGGCCACAGCGGACCTTCCTCGTCTTCTGGGTAAAGCCTTGAGGAGAGGGAAGGCGTGAGGTGCTGGCAGGGGTAAGACAGCCCGAGCCCCCGCCCGCCCTCCCTCCCCGCTCGCCGGAGCGCACCTCGGAAGCTGAGCTGCACCTGCCGCTCGCCGTGTCCCGGGAGCTCGCAGAGCCGGCGGACGCGGGCGCTGAGCGCCATGGAGCCGGGCACCGGCACCGCTGCCCCTCGCCCAGCCCCGCTCCGCCCGCCGTGACTCACCGGCTCGCTCAGCCGGTTCTGCCGGACGCTCCACGGCCCAGCACCCACGGCCGGGGGATGTGAGGGGCGGGGGCAGCCCTGGCTGTGCCTCCCTCACCCCGGGGGCGCCGCGCTGAGCCCCCCCGGGACGCGCCTCTCCCGGCCGGTGAAGCCCCGCGCTGTGGGGGCCGGGGAGCAGAAGGTGCTCCCCCTTCCCAGGCTGGAACCGGCAGAAGGGAATATCCCCCTCACACGGCCCCGCTCCAGCTCGGGGCTGATTCCTGGGGACTGAAGTCAGGACTGGGCGACACCGGTCCAAGTGCTGCAGCGAGGGCAGAGCCTGGCTCTGCTTTCAGCCACCCCAGCCCTGCACCTGCCCCGGCTCAAAATCACGGCTCCTGTGGTTAAAACCCTCCAAAGCAAACAGAGAAAGTGAGGGAAAGGGCAGCTCCCTGGGCCGCTCACCGCAGCCCTCAGATTGTCAGGGTCGGCTTCTCCCGACACGAGGAAACAGCACGTGCCCAGCAGCCCCCTGAGCAGGAGCCGGCGGGCTCTGCAGCACAGGGGCGGGGGGATGCCAGAGCCGTGCGGGGACAGCGGCTGCAGCCCAGCTGCCAGCCCTCTGCAGGACACACAAGCACCAAAACGCACAGACACTGGGGCAGGAGCTTCAGCTGCTCCACAGGGCACTGGCACCAGGAGAGGGAGGAGGGAGAGCTGGGGCACACGGTGCTCCCCACTGCACCCCCGGGGCCTGAGACAGCTCACCTCATCTGCACAAGAGCTGACAGAGATGCCAGAGCCCTTACAGAGCACAGATTCAGGCCAGATTAAAGCAATCAAACAATTGTGAGCTGAGCAGGATTTGGAGAGCATTTCTTTCTCCTGGGGTTCTGGTTCTCTCCCTCAGCAACCTGCAGCCAACACCCACATGCACACACACCGCACAGGGTGCCTTGCAGCAGGCCAGGGTGGCTCATCCAGCTCCACAAACACCAAGGAGTGAATCATGGGTGTTCAATGCCAGCTACTTCAACGCAAGCCCTGCGGATATTCCCTTTATTCCCCTCGTGCACAAGCACTTCCTGGAGCACTGGGGAAGTGGTGCTGGAGGCGGTGGAAGCATGCCAGCATGCCGGGGTGGGAGGATGCAGCTTCACCATGCAGCAACACAACATAGCAGCACTCAGCACCACTTTCATGAACCCAAACATGCGAGCCCATCAGTTTAGGGCAGCACAGAAAGTTCAGTGCACTGACCCCACATCTAGTCATGGCTGGAGGGGTGCAAGAAGGGTAATTTAGGCAGTTTAGTGAGACATCCAGATCACTGAAGTATGCTGCTGCTCAGTGGATCCAGTTCTTGCTCAAGGCTGATCAAAAGACAGCATCTCCCAGTGGAGTCTGTGTGGCTTCCTCAAATACCTGGAGCAATCCCATGAAGACAGTGCCTTTTTTTAGCACAATTGTCTGGGGGAACCAAATGTTTTAGGCCCCAAGGAAGGCCCAGTTGTCTGGGCAAAGAAGGGGGATGGAGCATGATCTCCCACAGAGGAGGGAGCTGTTGGGTAGTGTGGCATAGCCTGGCATGACACGTCACCAATATTTATTGTCAGATGTCCAGGAAGCAAGAGGAACCCTCCCCAGTGAGCTCCTGCAATAGCTTTTGATTTATACAAAGCCCTGAGGCTGAAATACCTTTGGGGATCACAAGTCCAAGGGTGTTTGTTCAATCTTAGTCAGCGTAAAGAGACTTCTGGGGTGTTCCCCATGCTCACCATGAAGACAAATCAAGACAGTGACTGGGGGGGACAGAGCATGTGCCGGCACTAAGCAAGAACACGTGTTCTCCTGAGGAAGGTAACCTGAGCTCCAACCCGACCTCTCCTCTAACTCCAGGGACAGCCATGCCCTCAATCTGCATTCCAGCTACACCCAGGGCAGCACGTGGCAGGAGACAGACCTGCCAGCCTTCCAAAGTGCTGCACTTCCTCTAAAACGGGGTGTCCTGAGGAGAGTCAAGAATGAGAGAAAACTGACAAAACTCTGCCATGCCAGGTCAGCAGCTTCCAAGCTTGATGCTCCCAAGGCTTTTCACCCATCAGCCCTTCTTCTAAGGTGACAACTGCAGGACTTGTGTCCCTTTTCCTGCTTATATTTCAGCCATTTATTTGTGGATAAAGAGCATCTCCTCCAAATTCTGTTCTGCTCACACAAGGGGAAATAGTTCCTCAGACCTGCCTCTGCCACATCTTGGCCTAGTCTTCCCCAAAACAGGAAAGGTCTCTCCTACCACCAATGAGTCCAGCACCTGGAAACCCCTCAGCTAGCTGCAGAACAGTGACTCCACTCCTCAGAGTGCAGACACAGAGGATTCACTCTCTTCCATTGAGTGGGAGCTGGCAGAGGTTTAAAAAGGAGAGGAGAAATGGATTTCAAAATATACATACACACAAAAAATAGCCTTAGGTTTCTTGTAGGCATCACATGGGGAAGGAGAGCTCTGTCTACAGGCTGCAAGCATCTGAAAACAAGAGTAAAGGATGCTCTCCATCCCACTGCAGTTTCTCAGAGAAGACTTGGCAGTTTTCCTCTCTTCCATACTTGTAACTCATTTCAGTTTAAATAGCCACTCAAGAAGAGAGGTTGCTTGGTTTCTTCAAGACTCTAAGTCTTGAAGTGCAAGACTTAGAAAGTGCAAGAAGTGCAAGAAAATGGGGTGCTGCATGATAGGTGTCAGGAAACAGTCCAGCTTTCTCTAGAGGAAGCTGGCTGCTGCCTGTGTAACCTGGGAGAACATATCATGTCAGAACTAGGTCTGAATAAAAAACTAGCCCAGATTCATCTTGGCTCAGCAGTGGTCCTGGCCCAACAGCCCCTCAAGCACAAGCTGTGTAGTGGTATTTTGGTGCTAGAGTCCATCCAGAATGACTTAGCCTAGTTTAGGGTGAGACTTCAACCCCAGGTTCTGCCTTCACACAGGTTTGTAACTTAACCAGTTTCAGGGCCTGGATCACTGGTGCAGTGTGCCAACGTATTCTCATCATTTCAGGATTCATCTGGTAGAACAGACAAGTTCTTTCATAATTTCACAGTAAAGAAACAGCTCATCTTACTGCAGAACAGGGCTGCAGGATTCAGCAATCAGTGATTAACAGGGAACAAAATTAACAACGATGGACAACTGGCTCTGCTTTTTTTTTTGGATCACACTCAACCTAGGTTCATTCAGATGCTGAAACAGCACCAGCCACACTGCTGGAACGCAAAAAGAAAAGTCCAGGAAGAAAATAAGAGTCCAGACATGTTATGTAAGTCAAAGCAGATTACTGATTTATGTAACTGGAAGTGATGACCACTTGTAGTGCAATGACAAGCCCAGGTTTCTTTATATTGAAATGAACCATCAATTCCCGTCACTCAAAGCAATTGCGCTTTGCTGTCCCGTGCCTGTTCTCCAGTCCCCAGACCATGCAATGCACACTTCACACTCCTGAGGACAAGGAAGCACCTCTCTGGAGTTCCACAGATAGTTACTTCTTCATTTTGTAACTTGTGTGACATAAAGAAATTACTCAAAGCATCTTCATTTTAGTGTTTCCAGTTGCTAAATTTTTAAAGTCACACTAACGTGACTCATTAATCCCACCCCATTAATTAATGATTAATCCTCACTGATCCCCCACAAATAAGCAAGGTGACATGTTCTTAAGCTGTAACAATGGGTCCAAGCAGGAGCTCATCACAGAAGCAAATTTTGCTAATAGGAAAATGTGATTAAAAAAAAAAAATAGCAAAACATGGTCACTGAAACGTAAAAATAAACCTCTACATATAAAAAATATACTGGCACTTTAGGAAGGCACAACAGGCATCCAACCAACAGTCTTTGGTCACATCCAGGACAGAAGGGTCCCCCATTTCCAAGGCAGCTTGACAAGAAAAACACCTATCAAGGAGCACATGGTAAATGTTGTTGCAGCGAACAGGGTGCAACACTTCTGCCCTCCAGCTCAGCACTGCAGCAGTGCTATGTGAGCAGCTCAGTGGACAAGAGCCAGCAGCAGAGCAATGACACGTGGTGTGATGTGTCACAACGTGACACTGTTGCAAGGTGGAAAACCAAGAAGGTCGATTTTTCTGTGACAAAAACTTCCAGTAGTTGGGGATTTTCCCGTATTTGCAGTTCTTATATTTAGGAACAGGAAAGATCAGACTCAGAGCACAAGCAGGTGAAAGAAGTGGTGTGAGCAGTGCCATCTCAAGGCCCCAGGCACCCATGGTGTGCCAGGGAGAGCGTGGGTGCAGGCAGCTCTTCACCCAGTGGGACAGGCCAGCCTGAATTACATGGCCTTGATTTCCAGGGGCTTCAGAGGGGGCCACCCCTTCCATTTATAGTAGGACACCAACTGCTTGGGCACTTCAGCCAGAACCGCCTGGGACAGCGCTTCCCGGGGAGCCTGGAAGGAGAACGGGGAGAATAAATCAAACATGGCAGAGAACAGAAGTGTCAGCCCCGTGGAAAACTCTCTAAGGGAATTCCGAGCGCAGTCCCCACCTGCTACAGTCCCTGTTTTAAGAGTTGCTTGCTACAGCTCTAGGGGCACTTCCAGTCAGTCTCAGTGAACACTGCTGATGAAAACCACTCACTCCCACCTCAACCCCAGACTCACACAGCCTTTACATGGCCCCGATCTGAGTGCCAAACTGCCCCAGTGACCAGCAATGTCTGTTATTTGCGTGGTCACTGGACTCACTCAACCCAATTCACTGTGCAAACGGCAGTGCCAGCCCTGGGAGTCGGGAGGAGCCAAGGAATGACAGGACTGCTTTCAACAGCAGGGAAGACTGATCTCAACTTCAATCACTCATGGGACTCAACATCAGAGACTGACAACATGATCTCAGCTCCTTGCCTAAATGTTAGCATCCCAGGAGAGAGCACATCCCCTTTAACCCTGCGACAGGCAAGAGATAACACACAAAATCAATGATACAAGGAGGGCTCTTTGAGGAAAAGCTGCAAGACCAAGAGGCACTCAGCTGTGAACACAGGGGCAAACATCTCAACCCTCACTGGAATGAGCAGCACGGGCAGCACTCTGAGCATGCAGCCTGCTGCCTTGTCAACACCATGGTCACTTCTAGGATGTATGGATACTGGCTCCAGGGCTCTTCTGCGTTTAAAAACAACTTACATTTTTGAACTGTCGGAAGGGCACAAACTGCACGATGTCCCGTGCAGCTGGCTCTCCTGTCACAGACTTTAGGACACCATTGTCGCCATCAAGGAACTCCATGGCTTTGAAATCAGCTTCGCCAACGCCCACAATAATGATGGACATGGGCAGCTTGGAGGCATCAACAATCGCCTGCCTGGTTTGGTCCAGGTCAGTGATCTCTCCATCTGTGATGATCAGCAAGATATAATAGTGCTGAAAAACATAAGAAAGCCCCCAGTTAGGTATTTCAACACCAAAGCTCACATAACTGAAGGCAAATACAGCAATCTGTTTGCTAAGAAAGAAATCAGATGTTGTTGTGGATAAGACAAAAGAAACTTATGTTTATCCCCATTTTTTCCTATGCCTATTTTCTGTGTACACTTCAGCTTTCCTCTGTACTAGAAAAAAGATAAAGGATTAAGTTCAATTTATAAAGAACAGTTACATCAATTGGCAAAAAGTACTAGAGATGGAAAGTACTGGCAAAGAGATGGAAAGTACTACTAAATCCACACATACAAAATTCACTGATGGGTGTTGATTTACCGACTGACATCTCAGAAAGGCTAAAGATATTTAATATCCCTGCAGTGTAACTCAAAAAACCTTCTTTTGTTTTGTTATCAATAATTGAAATTGTAAGTATTCTAAGTATGAGAAATCTCAAAACACAGCAATGACAACATGAGACAAAGACACTCTAGAGATAACTGAGGGGAAGAATACAGGAGCTTTTCCAGAAAGAAAGAAGTACCTCATACTCATTAGCGTGGCAAAGTGTTTAAAATTTCCATCCTTCTCCAGAAACTAAGGTTTAGTACCTATTTCTGAAATGAGCAATTGGTGCTTTACAGCAGTTATCTACAGGCTTAAAATGAGGGGAACACAATGAAAACAAGAGAAAACTAAATTTCCAATTCCAAAACACAGGTAACACAAGGGTTACTATTTTTGTACCCCACTGCTGACAGATTCTTTATTTAGTTAGCTTTCAATCTGACAGAAAAAGTAGAGATATTTAACACCTAAGGAAAACTGAGAAAATCCCCCCAAAGTGTTGCGAAGGCTAAAAAATACTCTCAGAAATGTAAGAAATGGATCTTCCTAGCCCAAGTGCCTCACAGTGTGGCAAACATATTCAATATGCACACAAACATAAGTAGCACCAAAATTACTGACACAGCCACTCGATATAACAAGTGTATGTCAAAATCCCTTCTCACTGGTCTGTCAAAACTGGAATCAGTTAAAATCCATCAGGAAATCCGACTCCTTCAGCCTTAAGAAAAGGAATGAAGTTTAAAGAAATGAAGCTAAATTTTAAGAGGGGCCATGGAAGCACACAAGTGGGCCCTGCCACATAACCACAGGGCAGGGCAAGCACTCTGCAGTCAGCACACAGGTGGAACAGTTCTCAGACTCACTGCCATGGTGGGACGGACAGCCAAGCCCTCTGATAGTTTCCTTGAGGAGGTCTTTGTGGACATTCTTGAGAGCAAAATCATTAGCACAAAACATCTACAGCCCCTCTGTATGATGTGCATTCCCCTACAGAGAATGCACACAGAGAGATTAGAGTGAGGCAACTGCTGCCAGAGCCCAACTGTGAAAGAGCCAACACAGCACCCCTGAACGCTGCAGCAGTTAGCACAGTGCCAGCAAACTGGGACAGAGAAATAAATATGGCCTGAGCAATGACACCAATGTCCAAGTGTACCCAGTTTAGGTTCCTATCAGTATGGACCAAGAGAGCACCGACAGCCTCTCTGTGGGCTGGTAACAGAGGACCAAAGTTAGGATTCTGAGGAAGGAAGGTAACATTGCTTTACCATTCCGTTCTACCCCACCATAAACATGGAAAACAGAAACATCAACCCAAAGCAGATCCACAGTAAAGGCCTTGCACTCACTGCAGCAGTTCCTTGTTGCATGGAGTGTGCTGCAAACCTTGCCACGTGGTTTATGATGGGAGAGAAGTTGGTTGGCCCATAGAGTCGGACCTGAGGCAGGATGTGGCGGTAGGCATCCACTACTCCTTGGATCCCTGCAACACAAGGAAGTAAACCTACCACAAGAGCCCCACAATTTTTCCAGTCATTATTTTACAAGCATTACTAAATAAAGGATAACTCACACAGCTGTGAACTCCTGAAGGGCAAATAAGGAGCCAGATAACAGGAAATACAAGAAGCACAGAGATGAAACCAGTAGACAGCTGCAGAGATCAGATTTGCACATTTCTCCCCCATTCTACATTCTTCACATGTCACTCTTTGTGCCTCTAACATCACAAAGCTCAGGATTCTGGCCTGTGAGTTGGCAGGGCTGACTGAGAGGGCTGGAAATTAGGTCTGAAGGAGGGAGGGGATAAGAGCAGGCTTGGCAGGGATGAGCCTAGGGGTGGCATGCCAGTGTTGGGGGTGAAATCCATAGCCCAGCTGAAGTGCATCTATACCCCGCTGACTGTGGAATGTGCAACACACACCTGCTCTTACAGAGATGAGCCAGGAACCCCTAAGGTAATAAAAAACAATAGGGAAACATCAGAAAATTATCTTGAAGGAATTAAGGGCTGTTGCTCTAGGAAGGGGACACAGCCATCAGCCCAGCTGAGGTGCCTTCACACCAGTGCACTCAGCACAGGCAACAAGCAGGAAGAGTTGGAAGCCACGGTGCTGCTGGAAACTACAACCGTGTTGCCATTACTGACACTTGGTAACACTGTGCAAATCTCATGACTGGAGTGCAGCAACCCATGACTACAGGCTGTTCAGAAGGGATGAGGGAGGAAACAGAGGTGGAGGAGCTGCTCTCTACATCGAGAGGTGGATTGAGTGTGAAGAGCTGCCTCTGAAGAACAACCATACGCAGGTCAAAAGCCTGTGAGTAAAAATCAGAGACTGAGACAACAAAGGGAACTTTGTGTTTGGGGTCTACTACAGGCCACCTGATCAAGGGGAGCCTGTTGATGAAACCTTCCTGCTCCAGCTACAGGAGGCATCGTACTCGCCGGCCCTTGTCCTCCTGGGGGACTTGGACCACCCTGGCACCTGCCGGGAAAGCAGCACAGTGAGCTGTAGGCAATGCAGGAGACTTCCAGACTTGCATGGAGGGCAACCTCTTGACCCAGGTAATCAACAGCCCGTCCAGAGGGACTGTGTTACTGCGTCTATTGGTCACCAACACAACTGAGATAACTGGGGACATGAAGATCACAGGCAGGACTATGTTTACCTTGTCCTTTCTACCTTGTCAACCAATTTGCTTTAATTGCTTATGGTCTAATTATTATTAGATAAATAAACTAAAACAAGGTCAGAAGCTCTCTGGAACAGTCACTTTTCCTATTCCTTGTGTGGAGGTTAGACAACAGTCTCTGACTCAGGATTCAAATATTTCTGTAACAGAAATAGCAATCCCTAAGGTTCTTCTATACGAGAAGCTTTTCTCAGGTTAACTAAACATTTTTTTTAAAGTCTGATTTTAAACGGTACATATTCTTCTCTGGATCCATCTAAATTGGCCTGTTCCTGGCTTGTATCAATGTAGCTTCATTGCCACTGCTGCTTGCATTGCCCACCATCTGGTTATAGTGTGGTACCTCTCAAAACTGCTCCACAGGGACCCTAAGAGAGCACAGACACAGATCCCAGTGAAGCAGATAATGCTGAGCTGACTGAGGAAATGCTTGGATTTTAACACCAGATCTCAAATTCCACTTTTTACTGGCCTAAGACCAGAGAGAAAAACTGAGTGAAAAGTGCTTGTTCAAGAACAGTTCTGTGGTCCTAATCTAGCATAGGGAGCAGCCCTTAAATACTGGTGGTGGAGTGACCCTGGCTTGATTGTGAGGTGCCCACCAAAGCCATCACCCCACTCTTCATCTGGATGGGGAGAGAAAATAAAACTAAAGGCTTGTGGGTCGAGGTAAGGACAAGGAGACCCCCACTCACTGTCCCAGGCAAACCAGACTCAGCTTGGGGAAATCAGGTGAGATTTGTTACCAATCAAATCAGGGTAGGATAAAGAAAAGCAAAAACTAAATCTTAAAAACACCTCCCCCCCGTCCCCTTCTTGGGCTCAAGTTCGCTCTCAAATTCTCTCCCTCCTCCCCATCAGGGGCACAGGGGGACAGGGGAACGGGGCTTGTGGTCAGTGTACAAGTCATCTCTGCCTCTCCTTCCTCACTCAGAGAAAGGACTCCTCTCACTCATCCTCTGCTCTAGTGTGGGGTTGCTCCCACAAGAGATAGTACTCCACGAACTTCTCCAGCTGAGTCCTTCCAACGAGCTGCAGACCTTCGTGAACTGCCCCAGTGTGGGTCGTTCCCATGGAGTGCAGTCCTTCAGGAACAGATGGCTCTAGCACTGGCCCCTTCCACAGGGTCACCAGTCCTGGAACACGCTGCTCCAGGGTGGGGCCTCCATGGGCTGCAGGGGCTCCGGTGCCCTGTGTCTTCACCACAGGCTGCAGGGGAGCCTCTGCTTGAGCGCCTGGAGCACCTCCTTCTTCTCTACCAACCTTGGTGTCTCCAGAGTTGTTCCTTTCACATATTCTCCCTCCCTCCTGCCGATTGCTGCCGCACTGGGGTTTTTTTACCCCCTTCTTAAATCTGTTATCCCAGAGGTGTTACCAGCCATCACTGGTGGGTTTGGACTTGGCCAGTGGTGGGTCTGTCTTGGAGCTGTCTGGCATCAGCTCCATTGGACACAGGGGAAGCTTCCAGCAGCTTCTCACACAAGCCATCCCTGCAGCCCCCACTGCCAAAACCTTGCCATGCAAACCCAACACAAGCCAAACCAACCTCCACTGAGAGAACATGGCTACAAAAAAGCCCAAGCTTTTAAGACAAACTTTAAAAGAGAGCAGTCAAATATATGCCCATATCTCCACGCTGCCGGTGAAGTAACCCTGGTTTCTAACAGCCTCAGCACATGGTGGCTCTGGAAGTGTGATGAGCACAAGCACACTGCTGAGCTGAATCCACTGCCACCCGGGACCTAGCAGAAGTAACCAAGTTGAAGCAACAAAAACTTTAGTACAGACCAACAATCAAACTAAACCTAGACCCCTTCACTGAAGTCTGCAACAACACACATCTGCTCTTGTCAGCATCCAGATGAGAGTAAATCTAGTTTGCCCCATGCCTTGGTGCAGCAGTGCTGCACCTGCTTTTCACTAGTTATGAAATAAACACAACTTTTCAAACATCTGCCCCTCTCAGTGACATTATTAACAGAGGTGTCCTCACCTGGGCAGTAAGGGTTGCTGGGGTTGAAGTTCAACGCAAACTCATGAGACACCTGAGAAAGGGGACATGACAAACAGTTAGGGAATGCAAACACAGAGCAAGTGCACGGTGTCACGAAGGCCCTACCTGCCAGCTAGGAGGAACCTGAGCTCCAAACCCAAATGCAGGAAACAGCTTGTCCCTGGAAAGAAAGGATAACAACAAGAAATGAGAGTGACTCACTCTTCTGTTTTATTCTAAGAAAGCACCTGGAGACCAAGACTGAATTCCTGCTATAAGGAATTGGTACATCATCCAGCTGCCCATGGCCAGGCACCAGGTACACAAGGGATTCAGGCTTGGGCTTGACAGTTACAGAATTTCCTTAAGCACAGCACCCCACAGGAGTCTCAGGAGATTTCAAAGTAGCAGGAGAAAAGCCAGACCCCACCCCAGCCTGGTCACAGGACAGAGCAGACAAACATGTTCCCACTGAATCAAATAAGACACTCACGTTTGCAATGCACCATCAGCAAAAACCCTGGTACTGACAAGCAAGAGGAAACAGCAGCTCCTTAAGGGATCTCCCAAGGAAAGGCAGCCCCTCAATCATTATAATGTTACAGGTCTGGAACAAACTATGAACTGCTGTGACAGTTTTGGTGAGGTGACTAGGTCACTCAGGATCATTACATACGTGTCATAATCCTGGACTACACTTCCCACGCTCCAGATGGCAATCAGGTACTCATTTATCCCATCTGGGCTGATGTGGTGAAGAGAATCTGGTGACTTGGGATCTCCATTGGAGGCAGTGAAGTCTACACCCACCTAATCAGTCAAGATGATGGCAGCAAGTCACTGATACATCACCACAACCAAATAGAAGAACTAACCACATCCAGAAATCCAGCAGCTCTACACAGGAACAGGTACACAAGCCTGCACCCCTTTTCCCACCGGGGTACAGGCATTTTTAAGCAGTAGCAATCCTTTCCACCGACGGACTGAACCAATTTCTCAAAAGAAATTTAAGAAGCCTGAGCTCCATTAAAGTGCTACTTGATCACAAAAAGTAAAAATATGATATCATTTGGGTTTTGCAGACTTCATCACTGCAAACTCACACTGCGTGTGCAGCCATTCACGCTGCCAGCAGAAGTACACAACCTCACTGCTCAGTCTGTCACTCACCAGGACAAGCAGTGGGGAAACAACTCACCGTGAAGTTAATCTGGCAGCCTCCCATCACAAAGTCCAGAAACGAATATTCTGTCTCAATCTAGAGGAACACACCGACAGTGTTACACCTACTCATTTCATTATGATCAGGACAGTAAAAAGCAAAAAATACACAACAAAAGTCTTCCTACCTTGCAGAATTTTACCCTAATAATGCCAGAGTTTTTATAGCTCTTTTTCTTTTGTTTTTTCTCAGGATGAATGCATTCAAATTCCACCTACAGAAAGCAAGCATGGAAGAATCAAGTTCCAAAATATGTGCACTTACAGCAGAGCAAATTATGGAAACAGGATGGTGTCACACATCACACAATTTCAGAGTTACCCAAATACCCAGCAGAATTCAGAAATTTGATTTTAAAAAGGTCTGCAACTACTTTGGCTGCTTTTGTCACCAGCACTGGGCAGAGGAGGCAAAATCTTGCGGTGGGGAGGCCAAAAAAGCCAGGCCATGGGTTCCCAGTGGCAGTGTTTAACTGCCTGGTTTCACTCACATTGGTTCTGAATTCACACAGGCTAGGGAAAACGGCAAGGAACCTCCCACCAGCTTTTAGATTATGGCCAAAAATCAAGCTGGCTGGCACATGGAGTAGTCTTGGGCTATGTCCTGCCTGAACTCAGGTGAGACATCCCCATGAGAATGAGACATCAGGTTTTCACTGCAGACAATAGACTAAAACCAGCAGCCCCAGCATGTGATTCAATCTATTCTAGGCTGGATAACCAAGGCAAGGTAAGAAGAGTGTCCCTTGGAAGGATTGCTGCTCTCTGTTAGCTGGCAAGGCCACCAGAGCACTTGTGAAGGTGACCAGCACAAACATTAGCCAAGCCAAGTTGTGCCTCTGGACTCATCTGTTACAGCACCAATAAGCACTTTTATTTCCACTGCACTCAGAAGAGGCCAAAGCAGGCTGAACTTCTGGGAAAAGTGGCTGGCAACCAAGCAGACAACAGTCTCAAGGATGCCTTTAGAAATAGGAACTGTAACAGAACCAAAAGAAAATAAAGAAATGTAATTCCCACACCATTCTTCCCAGATGTTGGCTCAGTAATATAAAGATACTAACAGAAATATTCATGTTTGGAGGCAACAACTCACAGGGTGTTCCCAAGGTCAATATTAAAAAGGGTTTGTGAAAGCCTGAATTGTGGTCTACGTCAGCAGGGGCTGGAGAAGCTCACCGGGGCACCGGGTCCGGCTGTTTGCAACTGCGCCAGAGTCGTCTGTACGGCACCAATCAGGTCATGGGAGCCATCGCTGTCATGGTCCGAACACTGCACCTGCAGGAGGGAGCAGGGCATGGGCACCGCAGCTGGAGGGGAGGAGAGCAGGACACGGGCACCGCTGCTGGAGGGGAGGAGAGCAGGACACGGAGGAGAGCAGGACACGGAGGAGAGCAGGACACGGAGGAGAGCAGGACACGG
>VXAY01006316.1:114805-138478 GCA_013399855.1 Oxyruncus cristatus
AAACCACCCTTTGCCAAACCCCCCCCCCCTTCCTGTCTAAGCCTGTGACACTTCCTTTGTGTTCTGCACTTCCACACAACCCTGCAACAGCATCTTGGCATTTCATCACTCAGAGCTGCCCAGCTGGCACGTGCCAGCCCCCTCCCAGAGACAAGCACAGGGCATCAGCACGGTGTTCACCACTTATCAGAGCTGCGCAACAGCCACACCACAGGAGAAAAAAGCTCTGGTGGTCACTAAGCCCAAACAGTGCACAAAAGCTCTCATCTCAGGCTATGCACACATTTGGTGTAATTGAACCGAAAGAACTTGGGGGTTTATTATCAACAGCCTTCCTTTCTTCCTCAGCATGCACTCAAGAACACCGATTGTGTTCAGCCTGCACATTCCAATCAACACTTCAAAACCACGTTTCATGTCGTTTCCCTGGGTTTTCACAGAGCACACTTATTTATATCCATTCATACACACAAAATAAGGTTAGCTTTTAGACTTGCAACAATATTTACGATGAAAAAATATTTACATTTGTTGCAACATTCAATTTTTTCTATTTTCTAACAGTTCCACAAATTCTAAAATGCACTGATTTCTTATTTACCCCTCACAGCCACCCTTGATAACTAATATTGATGTCTACTATTTGAATCCTCTGGTTTACAGAAGACAGTGAATATTTCCCAAGCAAAACCAGCAGCTAAAGCAAACCACTTTCCGTAAAGGTATCACATTTCATTTATAAAGGATTTATTACAGATCAGCTCGCAATAACGACAGTTTAACAATCTCCAACTTGACTGCCACTGGCAGATTAAAGTACAGCATGGTCTGGAAGTCACACAACTATTCTAGAAACAGAAATTCAGTCTGCCAAGTAGAAATGAACTCCAAAAGTGATAATAAATTCAAACTCTATTTGAAATATAGAAAACGGAGCTACTGGGCACATCTCAGCACAGTAGGTTCAAAGGAAAAGGCAGCACAAGCAAGCCACCAAGTGCTGTTGCTCAAACAGCCTGTAAGATCACAACTGAGGTTATGTTACCTCCCTATGATCAACAGTTACACTGACAACAGCCACACACATCTGATCCAGTGCTCCCCCAGCTCAGGGAGCTCCCCAGTGAGAAGCATCGCCTGCGAAGCTTCATCTTGAGCCGGATTCTGTGAACTACTTCCTCAAGGGAAGTTTCCAAACCTCAGCTTCAGATCCATCAGACCCCTCTATTTTTTCCCTTTAGTTAGAACTGCACATGATGTAACAGCACATTTTGAAGAAAAAAAAAATAATACCTTACCCATGTTATCCCTACAAATTCTAGAGCAAAATGCTATCCTAGAAACCTGCAAGCACACACTCCAGAGAAGTCTTTCACTGCCCAACCAGGATGTCATTCCCACTTACTCAAGTACAACACAGAATGGCTCCGCATTAGGTTTGAGAAGTGCCCAGACAACCAAAGTTTAAAAAGCTCAAATCATTTTCACTGTGCATACCACCCTGTAAAGATGATCACAAACTTCAGCAGCTGTGTAATACACACGGAAAGATAAATCTCATCTTTCCAACAGAGCTGTTCTACACCAAAATGAAACACAGTAGTAAAGAAGTTGGTCCTAAATAATCAAAGCAAGCCCCAAAAAATGCTACATTCTAGGAAAATCACATAGGACACCTATGCTACCCATTCAGAAGAATAAGGAATTACCTGCTACTTCCTCAAGTTTCTTAAAAGCATTTCAGAACTTCCAACCCTTTTCATATTTTTTGATGTTTCTGCAGAAAAAGCAACTTCCTTTCACACAGAATAGAACATCCTCCAACATTAAGAAAATCAACACATAGACAAGTCTAATATTAAATTTATTATTCCTTTAGTGATTCAGTTTAACCAAAGCTTAAAAGCAAGTCAAATGTAAGAGAAGAAAGCACTGTACACCTATGGTTGAAGGAAACTTCAAAACAAGAGTGATTAAAGGTTTTAACTGTTCTAGTTCACAGCTTTGGAGAGTCTTGCATTTCCCCAAAATGCCATATGTAGGTGCCTGAAACATAAACAAACTTCTCTGTACTTACCCCTGGAATAGGAGTGCCACCATTTAGTCAATTAAGGACCAAGTGTTGGACTGCCTAAGGCAAGAATTATTGAATTACATCATTTGTTTGACACACTTCCACCCCTCAGGATGCCTAAAGGCCAGAGGCTCCCCTTTAGGCTGGGAGGATGAGGTGAACACAGGGAGCACAGGCTGAGAAGGGCATTGTGACTTGAGTCACCCCAGCAAGGCAGCTCACAGAACCCCCTGAATCACTCAGAGGACAAGAAAAACCTAACAATTCATGGCATGAAGCACCATCAGCAGTATTTTTAGTAGTGCCAGGAGTGATGTCTTCTGGAGAGAAAATATTAGCACTATCACTGGACACAGCCTTGCGGGTCAGCGCGGTGTCGCTGCTCCAAGATGAAATCCAAGCAAGGATTCAAGACATGCAAACCTGCAGTTTGTTCCTGTTTCATCACACTAATAAATTCTCATCAGCTACAGAACACTGCACAGGATACCCCACAGGCTCTATTTCAGTACACATCACATATCAGACATTAATTTAACACCTTGGTTAACTCAGACTCGACGCTTTAGTGCACGTGGTCCAGGACAGATGATTTCCAATGAGCTTACTGAGTACAGGACTGAGCACAGCTCCTGCCTTACATTTTGCTTACAAACCCTGTAAGCAGGGACATCAGCAACTCTGCCAGCAGTGTGTGCCAAATGCAATTCTCATCATCTTGGCCTTTGCACTAGCCAACAACTCAAGAAACAGACCCAACACATGTAATAGAGCATCCCAGGTAATTAACCTTGCACCTCCCAAAAACCTCATGTTCCTTCATCCTTGCCTATTGCTTAGTTTAATCCCACATCTGGCAGCTATCACCCAATTTTCTTCAAAACAGCTTCTCTCTTTTCCTGCTGTGATCCCAGAATGTGCAGACCAGCAGAAGCAATCCTTTTTTTCCCTTACTAATTCAATTTTGAAGGGGCAACCTGTTACATTTTGGGTTTTGATATTACAAAGCTGATCCTGGTGCTGAGGTCAGCATGACTTTCTAAATATATTATCAAAATAAAAATTCTAATTTGATCCTCCTTTTCTGAGTCCCATAAGGATCTAAAAGAAATCATATAGCTAGGTTTGTACCACTAGATACACTAACATGCATCTTTATTTTAAACTGAGATTAAGAGAGTTAATGAGAAAGACCACAGGCCACAGATTTTATTAATCAATAAAAGCTTTTTCTAGCACACCAGCTCTTCCATGGGCCACAGAGCCTCATCCCACAGCCTCAGAAGCTCTGCAGAAAATATAAATGGCTACAATTTTTTCTACCGTTTCATTATTCCTGGTGGTTTGCAGTGGGGATGGTTAAGATCAGCATTTGTTGATAAGACGGACAGGTTGGGACAATCACTCTTCTCCATACTGTGTACCAAGCTATCTGTCACCACACATACAAGAGGGTTAATTAACTTATTACAAATCTGACATATAACCTGAAACAAAAGGCATCTCCTAATTGTTATAAAAGGAAGAGAACGTGAACACTATAAAGAACACCTTTCCAAACAAACTGCTCTGGCAGCTGGATTCAGTCCCGGTACAGAGAGCCCATGGTTCATCAGACAGCCTCAATTCCAGGGATGAGAGCTCCCAGGGAGTGTTTCCTACAGCGTGATGCTGAAACCCTGAGCCATGAGCAGAGGGAAGCAGCAGGACAGCCCAGCCCTGAGCTCTGGACTGGAGCACAGGCCTTGTGCAAACAGTTCATGGACTGCCACACACCTCAGGGGCTGCAGAACTCACAGAAATACAACTGGCTCTACTCACTGAGTTGTCTGCTGCAGAGACTGACTGAGGAAGCAAAACTCCCATTTATAATAATAAAAATAACCAGCTTAGAACAGTAAAAAAACCCCAAAAGAATAAAAAAAAAAAAAAAATCACAAATGGGATTGTAACTTCCAGCAAAAAATGCAAACAAGAATTGGAGTCAATCTTCTTTACTGCAGCTTTCCTCCCTCAAGGAACAAAAGCCAAGTCCCAACTCCAGGAAACCAGGACCTTCTCCTACAAATTCATCTTTACACTGTTCCATGTTCACTGCTAACATATACACCATTAATATCCCCCTTAATCATAACCAACAAGCTCAAAGAAATGTTTGTGCATGCCTTTACTATATATATATTCCTCATTTTTCTGAGAAATAAGTAAATTTAGGCACTAAACTGATAAGTCAGATTTGAAATTATTTCAAATATTAGTTTGGAACATACTAAATTACAAAGAGGTTCAAATTAACACCTGAACTTAAGCAAAACCTGTTGCTTTTTCCACCCTCTTTATGCAAAGAGAACATGCTTCAAAGTTCTTCATAGTATTAAGTAGCAGAATATCAAAACCCATTTCCTTCAAAAACTAACTTAAAGCAGGTTGGGGCTTTGAAGTCAATCACTGGATTTAAGCTGCAATCCTGAAGGTGCTCACTGACTCCTCCCAAGAAGTACGATTTTTTTCCCATTCCTTTCATATTTATTCAGCCACTTTTTCTTTCCCCTCACCATGATTCCCAAGTATTTATTACTGAAACATAAAGAATAACTGAAAATCAGACTTAAAAGCTCAACCACACTGACCTTTGTAAAAGCCCCAAACACATATTTTACATCGCAATCATCTTTGCCTTTCTGGAGTAAGCTCTTGTTCTTTCCCTTACAACTTCAGCTATTTCCACCTCAGGCACAAACAGCTAGACATTCTGTCTCATGCTCCCGGTAGATCCAGCTGGCGAGGACCGAATCTTCCACTTTTTAGTCCAAACTCAAGCTGAGAGTGAAGACTCCACCATACTCATCCTCTTTGGTTCTTCAACTCCACTGCAGCATCATCTGCCAGTACCTCCCACACCACTTCACTTACACACCCGTTATTTCTGAGGCAACATCTTGGTGCTCCTTCTGCCAACCCCTTTCACAACCTCTACCCTTCCCAAAGGCTGGAAACCTAAACCATCCTGTACTCACACCACATTTTACCCCCTTTCCCCAGACTAGCCCTGGTATTCCACAGGTGACTCCACGGCAGCTCCTCATTCAGTCCATCTGTTCAGACTAGTACATGCTGTGCCAACAGCATGAGTTCAAAATAAGACTTTAAAAATAAATATGCCAACAATACAGTTTACTGACATTTGCTGCTTTATCAAATTCATATGAAGAATTTTGGTAGCCACATAGTACCAACAACCACTTAGTCATGAAAAGCTTGCCATACCTTCTTGGTTCTATTCCACTTGCTGAATGACCACCTGAAATGGTTGAGATACTCCAGAGGGATTCTTTAGACTATTCTCACTTGCCCTGCAGTTATTACTGCACAGTGACAACTCTTGCCTAAAAAATGAGTAAAGACATAAAGCAGAAGTGATCTTTCAACTTCTCACACTTTACAGAACCACTTTCTCCCTTCACATTATATAATTCAGTCTTTCTTCTTTAGGGACTTTAATCTTGAATCTAGCTCACAAAATATAATCTGGAAAATATACCTTAATACTGCTTCTGCAGTACTCCAAAGAAATTGATTTCTTTGATTTATTCAGTGCAAGTTGAGGTTTTCTAATTCCAACACTTTCAGTTCTTCTTTCTCCTTTTGAGTACATGCTTTTTTTTTAAATTCACACTCCCAAACTATTTTTCTGCCACTCTCACCATTCGTAGTATGAACATCCTAACTTCTCCATCCTAATCTGCTGTGGAATAATGATGCTTTGAAACAGAAGAACCTAAAAAAATCCACCACCGAAAAACCTGACATCAAGGAAGTCGAATAAAGGAAAGGATACGGCAAGGGCTTTTAAAAGTTGTTTTTTCTCTCCCCCACCCAGACTAACAATAGAGCAATTTAAAGGCCACGAACACCAAACTGACCTCATGTTCCCTTTCTGCTCTGTTCCAGATGCCAGTGTACCTTCCCAAAAGCACAAACCCATTATAACAATGGAGTCAAGCCATTCCACTTGTCTCAGAGCCAGGTGGGCCAAAATGACCACACAACCTCCCTGCATTAAGGGAGATTCCACAACTGCAAACAGACAGTAATTTCCTCGAGTGCTTCTTCCATGTCTGCTATCCAGTCTGTGCACTGCAATACCTTACAACCTATACCCTGAAAAAGCCTGTTGTCAGTAGGTTTGAATTTGCTACAAAGGTGTTCCACACCCTTTGGAGAGCATGCCTCTACCAGCCAAGCCCCTAGAAACCCCTACAACTCCCACCAGTGAGTATCTTTCTTTTCTCATAGTTCCAACAATTCTTTAATAAATATGACTAAACTTAGGCAGACAAAATTCTCCAAGAAAAATCCTCTCTGATGAAAAACCTAGAGTAAATTTATCAGCTGTAAAAGGAAGAATTAAATTACATTCACTCTAAGCAGAGCGACTTGGAGTTATCCCCATCAGGTGGAACCTGGAAGCTCGGGTTACAGCTTGCAGAGCAGTGCCAGCCTGCAGCAGGCAGCAGCTCCGAAACACATCCCTGACTCGGCACCGCTGTCGGTTGTTCATCGCAGGCCCTTCAGCAAAGGGCTCCTCTGTGCACCTGACACAGCAGCAGAGGGATCTGAGACCACAGGAGGATGAAAACAGTACCTGTGAGCTGCTCAGAAGCACTCAAAAAAACCCCAGGTTCTTCGTACCTTTTCAAGCCTAAAGAAGCCAGAGGGGAAGGTTATACACTACCCCACCCACCATGCCTGTGCAGAACTCAGTCACAGGGATTCCTCTCACCTTCCACACTAACAATTAAATGATCCTGTGGTCATATTCCCTCACGTCATTGCACTAAAACAGCTGGTATTTCATACAGATACAACATTATCTGCAGACTCATTAGGAGTCATAGTAAAATCACTTACTATTTTGTTCAAAACAAGGCACTTTAGGTTTCAGAAAACCTTTCATTGTTGCTGCTTGAAGCTGTTTTTACAGGCCCAACTGAGGACAAAATTTAATATAAGAAGTAGCACAAGCCATCCAGCGTAAGGAAAAGACAGTCTTCTGCTCCTGGAGATATTAAAGTAGCCAAATATTAACTACGCATTCAAAGAAATAGCATGACACAGTGCTTGTGCTGCAAGGAAGAAATGCTACTGGATTATCGCCTGAACAAAAATACAGTGTCAGTTATCCAAAGGGAGGGATAAATGTCCAGATGACGAAAAAAAAGCTTTCAAAAAACTCAGGACATTTGTGCAGCAGGTCATGGTGTACGTAGTTTTCCAGATATACTTGAAAGGCTTTTAAGAGATGCACCCAGTTTATGCTTTATATACACACTGACTTAAGTGACAACAACTACAGTTGTCTTTAAAAACCTTAGGAAAGACAATCAAAAATTAGTCTGATTTACAACCTAAGAAAACACACAACTGTGCAGGGCTCAAGTTTAACTGTTTAACTCCTTCAGATCAATTACCTATCTCATACCATTCTATCATTAACAACTGAATTTACATTTCAGATCAGTTAAGAATTTAACTAATTAGTCAATGGTTTATTGTGCTCTTTTTCACACAAGCTCACATCTGAAGTTTCTGAACCACAAACATTCCTCGCTAGATAAGGGCAGCACTTGGCTGTTTTCATTATGACTAAAGCTGAAAGTTTGGCCTCAACCTTTCTACTTCAACCCTAGTGCCCCCTTCCCTGATGTTAATGTTGATGTGCCCTTAAAGTGAGGATGGAAACATTCTGCCACTACTATACTGGTTACTGGAAGACAAATTCACTCCAACACCCCCACACTTACCTCCTGAAAGCACTCAAGTCTAGATATGAAGAGGGCTTGAAGCACTATTACAAACACTCCATTTATTCATGTGACTGGACCTGCAGCACAGAAAGCAGGCTCTGCAGCAGTGCTGGAACGGAGCAGGGGAATCCCAGGCAAGTGTACCAGTGATATTTAACAACTCTGCCTCTCCTCCTTAAGGAACGGCTTCCTGTACAGTCAGTGAACTGCCAGTGCCTAATTTTACTTTAATTAGCCCTTTCTTTCGTAGCTGGTTGCACTAGTGTTGCTCAAGAACACGAAATTTTTAAATTCTGCTCTTGTTAATACTTGTCTGATAATGAAACAGTACCAGCAACCATCATTTTCCCTTTAGAGATGACTCTGCCGTTCAAACAAGCAAGGACTTTCCACATTCCATGTCCATCTCCCCTCAAAACAAGCAGCAATGCTTTGGTTATATCGCTAAAAATCATGATACTTTTGTTTTCATCAAGTTTCATAAAAAGCTCACTTTAGGAAGAACATTTTGGCAAATGCCACCAGAGCAAGGTCATGAAACAAAGAGGTGCTACACCGAGGCTTCAAATTTTACTGACAGAGGTCTTGTGAATTTCATCATAAAAGGTACTCAATCAAAATTACCTAAAAGGATTTCTTCAAATAATTTAGGTTCTGACTGGAGCGCCATTTTCCTTGCCTAAATCTCCTTAGAAAGCATTTCTAAGCTTGCTGCTGTCACACAGAGCAATGATACATCCACATAGTCACATTTAATGGCAGTCAACATGAAATGATTTGTTCCAAACCTGCTGGCTGGAAGTTCCACCTGCCTGCAGATGGTCAGACACCAGAGTGGTACCATCCAACCTATTCCTTGGTTAACAATACTGCAACTACAACACAAAGAGCTCAAGGAGTCACCAGCCTTCCAGAAGCAGGGACCAGCACAAAAAGCCAAGCTATGCCAGCCAAAAGAGTTTTAGGCAGGATGAATTCCTATTTCCCCCATGCAAGCCTTACAAATCCTTACTTTTCAGTTTTAAACTTCACAGGGAAATTGCACTCCCACTGCAGTGTCCACTCCAGCCCCTGAAGTTATTCCTGGCTGTCATCTATGATCAACCAGGTCTAATTCACTGGTGATTCATAGCAAAAGAACTCTCAAAAGTTGAGGAAACCCAGCGGGGCTGGTGTAAGAATAGCACATACAGAGTTACAAAATTGATTTTGTGGAAATCAGACTCACATTAAAAGAAAACACATTCCCTGTTTCTGAAAGCTTACTTTAATAAATTTGGGAAGCAACCAGTAAGACCATTTGAACTTTAGGCTGGAGACATGAGAACACACAAGAGGGATTGACACAAAGGAATAAGCTTTGCCTCTGCAGAAGCAGTAAAGGAACTCGGGTCAGAATTCATCTGGCAGCTTCTCCCCAAAGCTGCCACGCTGTGAACAGGAACACACACAAACCCAGGAGAAGGATAACAAAGGAAGCTGCACAAAACTGAGCACCGCAAGTGAAGAGAGTCACAGCCAAACCATCCAACACCTGTGTTCAGTGTGGAGCTAGAGAAAAGGAACACTCCTAGGGCTGCTCTTCTTCCACAGGTAGGGAAAAGCATTTAGGTCAAGGAGGTGGGGAGCACTAACAACACCCAAACATTCCACTTAGTAACAAAGCTCCAAGAAAATTACCAACAAAGCCAAATGTACAGAAAACAAGCTCCAGCTATACCCACCTGTCATGAGATCGGGAAAGAGCAGTGGGCTCCAGTGGACAGCCACAAATCAGTGTGCCTACTACCAACCAACAGGTTTGCTGTGGAAAAGGCAAATCTTAGAACCACAATCACATTCTCACTGCCAAAAACAGATAGGAAGAGAACACCTTGAGGTTACTCTTCCCACAGGAGCATTTAACAGACATTTTCCTTTCCTCTTCCTTCAGGAGAAAGTCATTTGCTTTGTACGCAAACTCTAGCTCAGTTCTCCCAAAGCCACAAAAAAACCCACAGCCACAGAACAGAGGGGAGCATCAGCAAACCTGCAAGGGAGCAAAAATGAGCAAATGTAATTCAGTATCTCTCCCTCCAGGCCGAAGCAGTTTCTGAAAAACCCTACAACAGCAGAATTTAGCATCTCTCATTTTCTTTTGAAACACCTGCACAACATCTAAAGAAGCAAACTGACATAAAGCTAATTTCTGTATGTCTCTAGCTAGATTCAATCTAAATGTTTCCTAATATAGTAGTCCAGTTTCAAAACTGCTTCTTTCCAACCGATTATCAATATAGAAACTAGTTTTTTCCTTGCACTAGACTCCATATTAAGCAGGAATTGTAGTCCTTTGGTTTAGGGTCTAATGCACATATCTGAATAATCAGCCTAAACCAACAGCTCTCAGAGAGTGATGAGTTGGCCACCCAGAGGCTGTAAGCGGTCCCTACCAGGCAGCAGTTTGTTTTGTGCGTCAGGCCAACGCTGTCCAGCGGTGCTTGCTGCTGAACCACCCGCTGAGGGCCAACAGCACCAATGCAGGAAGCAGCACCTTGGGAACCACAACAGCAGAAGACTGAGGAGGAACAAAACACAAAACCTGCCGTCATTATCACACCACCGGTGTGCCTGGGAACTGGAAACATCCTTTTTTGTAGTCTACAGTCTTCAGTGCTCCAAAATACTCTTGGTAAAACAAGTTGCTAATTTCACACAATACAGGCAAGGACTTGAAGGGCATTCAGAGCCACGTGGGACTGACCAGTAGGTATGTTTTTCAGAAGGCAGAGCTTCAATGTTATCTGGTGCACAACTATAGTCGTTTTTGCATCGATCTTCCTCTCCACTCACCACAAATTCAGAGCACAGACATTCAGGGAAAATACTACATGCTATGAAAGGAATGCTACTTTAAAAAAAAAAAGCATCCTTCAGGCATCTTTAAACCTACAGAGCCTCAAACCTCTCATAAATCTACACTTACAAAATAACAACAATTCATCAACAAAGAACTGGTTTTAACGCTGTGATATTACAGAATTAACTTGTGTTAACAACAAAAATCTGACTGCAACATTTATGTGTAACTGCTGGAAACTTAGTAATTCTCAGTCACACTTTCATCTAACTATAGAAGTTCTTTCATGTAAGTCACAAGTTCATCATTGACTAATTACATTCATTTCTATTTAGAATGGGACAAAAAAATAGTATGTTTAACAGAAATCACACTGTGAATGTAACACTTTACCACTTATGTTGTTTCAGCAGTAGTACTCGGACACTAACACTTAAGGAACTGCTAAAAACACCAACTCAGCCATTTATATAACCACGAGTACCTTCTTTCCATCACTTGAAGCCATCGGGACATCAGTGTCACCGAGTGTATTGTTCCAAGGAGGCTAAAGCAGGATGTCACTTCCTGACACTCAGAGAGCACTGAGGCCAAAACAACTGGGAATCTGAGCAGCATCCATGAGCTGATTCTGTCTGGTGCTGCCTCTTGCTACCAACCAGCTCCAGGTGTACATGGCAAGGGCAGTTGTGTACCTTCCACACTGGAGTCAGGACCTCAGAGGTCCTACTCCCTAAGGCTGTTCATGAACACAGACATGTGCAAAGCAAGCAATTTTATCAACTCCAGATGTGCAGTCTGTTAATATAAGGGCTTCTCCCATAATTTAGCTCCACGTGCAGTTTTAAGGCTGCTTCTCACATGAAAGCAAGCTGTTACAGAAAGCTGCTTTTATTTGCATCGACACTTGACAATGAACTTTTCTCCATATATGCTTTAAAGGATCAACCATAACTATTCAGGTCGATGTACTGTTTCTCATACCTACAGAAATTCAAAATACGCTAGGCCTTCCTATTTTTTTCCCAAGAGCCTACTCTCAAGGAAGAGGGCATATTTACTACTTAATTTATGGTAAAAGACAAGGAGCATCAACTGCTTGGCAAGATGAAGAACCCCTTCCCCACCCCAAATCCTCCATTTAAGCATTCCATCCAAGTCAATGTTCCCACCAGCAATGGCTGTTTGTATTGATTTGCACTTTTTTTTCAGATAAGCATTTAAATGTCTTTAGTCCATAGAGAAAAATTAAGAATCAGAAAAGAAAAGCTTTCCAAAACAAACCTGCACTTTTAGCAAGTCCAAAGGAACAGGCACACAAGTATATTCCATAGCATATGCCGTGTCTAACCCAAGCACTAAAAGCCCTGGATCCACGACCAAGAGGATCTCGATGTGAAATCAAAGACAGTAACACAGAACTGGGTCTCTAATTCCAGACACCTGTAGTTTAATTACATTTCACAACAAGGTAGGCATTGTTGTGATTCATTTGAAAAACAGTTACCACCAGTTTTGGCAGATCAACACATACTAGTATTTTAAATCAATTCTGTGAACAATGAAGCCAAGTTTTCCTTTTCAGTAATTTTATTCTAATGTGAAACATGAAAAAACAAGCACCCAAATAACTCCAATATAGTATGAAACTTTAATAAAAGTTGCTTAAAAAACAAAGAGCAAAATTTTAAAAATAAACTGAAAGACTTGACTCCTAATCACACATCTTTCTGACATCAGCAAGAGTACTTTCAGACTTTCAGGAGAAAAAAAAAAAGAAACAAAGATCTGCTGTTGAAACATTACTCCCAAAGACTGTTGAAACGCATAACATGGAGCTTCAGAGACAGACAGTTTTATTAACAGGAGGCTTAAATTTAAACAGTATATACAAATCACATGACTTTTCAAAAGTTGGGACCACCTAGTAATCTGTCAAAAGAAAATTATGCTAATGAATTACAGAAGCATCTGTGTAATGCAACCGCCTCTTTATTGAAGTACACCTTTATACAATCCTCCCACAGATTCCTGTACTGGGAAATCCTCTCAGGATGCAGTGCTGCACAGGTTTGCAAATCTCTCCTACACACCACATGAATAAAACTGTTGCCACTTGCACCTCGCAATTTTGCCTGCCCATACACTTCAGTGTTCCATGATATGCAACACCAAAAGGCACTGGTTTTCTTTGTCAAAAAAAACCAAAACAGTTTAAACTTTACTATGTTTAAGTACAATGATTTGCAGGGAATAGCAGGATTTTTTCCAGGCAATACCCAAGTCTTAAAATTTATCATAAGCCAAGCAAGGATGAACCAAAGTAATTCTATTTTTTACTTGAGTAATTACTCCCTTTCCATTTCTCTATTTTTCCATGGAAGGCTTCACTGCACAACAAAGAAAATGGCAACTCTTTACAGACTTTGAATACAACAGCACAACTTTATTGCAAAAATATATAGTAAACTCGGTATTTTCAAGTTTTGGAGAAAAATAAATTTTATCTCTGAATTCACCCATAGCAGTAATTCACAACAGAGTTGCTGAAGATACAAGTTTCTTTCATTATAACCTAATTTAAAACTTTTTCTGGACTCCAATCTTCAACTAATAATCACCACTTTGGTTCTCTTAACAGAGACTCTATATAAGGAGTTCAAGAGACACATGAGAAATACAACATCAATATCCAACTAGTGTCAAAGATCCTTTCCCAACTGATTTGTGTGATCCTAACAAATCAAGCTACTTAAACAATAATGATTATTTTCAACTGGAAATGTTTTAAGTGTACTATAAAACTCATATGATTCATGTTTGAGGTTAGCTATACTTGTGGCAAAAGTCTTATTCTGCACAGTTATAATTGCAATATATAAATAACTAAAGGTTATACCACAAAGAACAGCTTGAATTTTACAGAACGATTCTGCTCATACTCATAGGAATTAGTCTGGTAGACACATCAGCAAAGGGCATAATTCAACTGTTCATACAGTGAAAATCTTGGAAAAAATAAAGATACATACACAAAACAAGTAATCTGTGTACACTGAGAATTCAGTTGCAGAATAAAATCAGGACTTTAAACAAAGCTTTGACCTGTAAACAAAGCAAATTCAGCCAGCTTTTAACCAAATCTAGAAATAGCTATCTATTTTACAATGGCTTACAAGAGCACCCACTGAAGAGCTTCACTGACTTCACCTATTTCCCTTATCCAAAACTATGTCAAACCCATCTCGGGTTCCAATAAGCACTGCGTCCAGGAGAGTTTACCAAACTTCTATGTTGAATAAGAATCTGTCCAGCTTCTCTGCATATTTGCATGGGGAAAATCCACTGCACATCTCTTCTCGCAGTGTTTCTCATGTCATGGCTAACCCAATGCTCTGTCTTATCAAAAGCAATCTGTTGTACAATTTAAACAATCCACAGGTTCTATCCTGGAAATACTATAAAAACCAATCCAGATGCATTTATCACAGCACTATGAATATCTATTCTACAACTACTTCAGATGAACAGCTACCCTAAAACAAGTTTTACTTTTCTGGAACCTATAGGTCTGTCATTTAAATCAACAACAGCTGCCATAGCTTCATCACGAGACTCAAATGCAACCATTGCTTCTCCAGTGGGCATCCCCTTCTCATTGTATTTTAAGCACACTGAACCAGGGATCACTTGGTAACCATAAAAAAAATCCAAAATTTCATCAACCGAAACAGTAAAGGGCATATTTTGCACTTTGATGACAGTTGGCCCTGGCTTCCCAGAGCCTGTTCCAAAACCTGGGGGTCCACTAATATGTATGTTTCCTGGTCCGGGTCCAAACCCCGGAGGTCCACTTAAATGTCCAAGACCACCAGCAATTCCTGGAGGACCAGCACCAAAGGCAGGGGGCCCACTTAAATTCCCAGGACCATTACCAAATGTCTGAGGACCCCCTGCAAAACCTGCCGGCCCACTCAAATTAGCAGGACCACCTGCAAAAGCTGGCACCTCAATACTTGCACCAGGTAAACTACTAGTTGCAACTGTAGGTATTCCTGGTCTAGAATCAGGAAAGCCACCGATTCCGGGAGGTGGCAGAGGGGGACCGAATGTGCCAGACCCGCTGAAGTTACCAGGGAAGTTGAAGGGGGGACCATTGTTTGCTTCCTTAGCATTTCCCCCCAAGAAGGCATGCTCATCCCCACTGGGGCCCGGCGCTCCCGGCACAGCCGCGTTTCCTTGGATCGGGATTTTCAGAATCTTTTTCCCTTGAGGTGGTGGGTTTCTCTCAATATCTCTCATTTCTTCTAAAGTTATCAAACGCAAATTAACATCTCTTCCATTCAGTTTTTTACGGTGCAAACGCTCTGCCTTACGAGCATCATCTTCAGCCTTAAACTGAACCAGTGCTTGTCCTAAACCTTGCCCATTATTATCAACAAGAATTTGTACAGAGTTTTCTTCTACTGCCAGTCCCTCTAGAAACTGAAGGATTTCCATTTTTGTTATGTTGTATGGAATATTAGATATATGCGCACACAATTTTGGCAGGCCTGGTTCTCCCTCAGCATTCATCAGGATTTCTCTCTGGTCATAGCTGAAGTTCTGCAACCGTTTACGAATCATATCTATCTTTTCTAACATTGCCTTTTTAGTAATTGGATGAACCTGAATAAAGCGATTCCCTATGTACTGCTTATGATGACACAAAGCAGCTTTATAATCAGCTTCATTCCTGAACTCAACAAACCCCTCTCCGATTGCCTTCCCATTAGGTCCATAAGCTATGTAAATGCTGTCTTCAACTATATCCAACTTTTTAAAAAAATCTATCACGTGTTTGTTCTCCGATTCAAAAGGGAGACCTTTCAAATAAACACAGAAACCATGCTCGTGGGGAGATCTTGACCGTGACCTTTTCTGCCCACTGGGAGATTTGGACCTAGGATGAGCCTGGGGAGGAGGATGTGCCTGCCCAGAGGGACCCATGGTTTGCTTGAAAGTTATGTGGCCTCCAGCAGCCACCCACTGTCTCTCTGTTGCAGGACTAACTTCAACATAGCGCTGAATCATCAGCATTCTGTTTCGCTTCAGTGCTTCAAATGTATCTTGAGGAGAAAAAAACTTAACTAGTCCATTTCCATTATTTCGACCTACATGATCCTTCAGCATATGGATCGCATCCACACGGAGCCCAAGGAAAAAGTCTTTCACATCAGATTCTGTTGCAGAAAAGGGCATTCCATGAACGCTGACATACAAATCATCAGGATTGATTGGAATTGGCTTGACACTACCTTGAGAATTCATCTGGATAGGATTTACAGGATTCATGGGACCAATAAACAATGGATTCAAGCCGCTGTTCATATTCACTGCTGCTCCAGACCCATTCATTCCAGCGGGTAAGGGTGCTACAGGTGGAGGATTCATAGGAGGCATTCCTGATATGGGAGGCAGAGGTGTCATTGGAGGTACAGGGGGCACAGGGGGAATCGGAGGAACCGGAGGAACAGGAGGCAGTGTGGGTACAGGAGGTGGAACAGGTATGGGGGGAATAGAAGGCATTGGTGGCAAAGATGGCATAGCTGGGATAGGAGGGATTGGTGGAGGAGGTACTGTGTTCATTGGGGATGCTGTGCTAGGTATGGTTGAGCTAAATGTCGGACTACCAAAGGTACTCCCAAGATTTGGAGGTGCAGTCCCCATACTGGCAGTAGAAAATGTGGATATGTTTTTATTGCTCTCATGCACTGTAGTAGAGGCAGTTACTACACTAGGAGAAGGGTTATTAAAGTTAGGAACAGTAGTAGGTAAGTTAACCCTGCCACTCATTCCAGAACTAGGTGGTGGTCCCGACCTGCTCGCGTTTGCTGGTGGCATATCTAGATTGGCGGTTTCGAAACGCCTACGACTGAGCTCTATCATGTTCTGCATTTCAGTTTTACTGCTCAGCAACAACGTTACTTTTGACCCTTTAATGGTACCACCTGTGCGCATCATACCAAGCCTTGCATCTTCATCAGTGGCAAAAACGATGAAAGCCTCACCCAGTTCACCCCCTACAATATGCACGCCCCCATCGGGAATGGTCAATCCAGAGAAGAAGTGGCGAATGTCCATGGTCCCCGCCACAATCGGGAGACCTTGCAAGCGGATGACCACAGCCATGCTGCGCTGAAACCACACACACCTGCAGATGAGAAAAGGCAACGGCCATGTCAGACTACTGTTCGTGACACCATGCAAGCACCTACACACACCAGCTACTGTATTTGGTTATACACACCTCGTAACATCTTGTAAAGATTAAGCATGTATATATTCCAAGTTTCTTATTCATGTTAGTTTACTTCATACAGGCTGAAGTATTAAACATTTACCAACACAATCAGTATACATTTTGCACTAGAGATTCCAAAATAGTTGTTATACTAAGACACACAAGTGTCAGTTAAAAAAAACAGAACAAAAAACAACAAACTAACTAAAGAGTATCAAAAATCAGAACTATTATCTCAGTAGTTCAATATTTAACGGAATGTAAGCAAAATGAGTATTTTAGCCAAGCAAACAAAATTAATTTGCTATACACTGATATGGTATCCACTGTACCTGACAAAGTGACTGAAAAATTCTGCACAGCTATGGGAAAGGAACAGTTCCCTTTCATTTGGGGAGGGATTTTATCTCCTGCCAAGTGAAGACAACTAGAAATGTAAGATCACATTAGTTATGAACAAAACCCCAATATGGACAACTAGCAACAGTGAGACTTACAAGATATCCTGGATGTATCCTACTGATCTGATCTTTGATTCCTAGCAAAGGCAAGGGGTCCAGGGGACCTGTAGCTTGCTAACTGTTATAAACTAGCCCCAGCCATTTTGTGACTATTCACATCTCACCTAAATTAGATTAACATCTATGCATATCCTAACTAGAGATTTGGCCTTTACAACTTCCAAAAACAAGGTCATTTTTGCAGCAGTTGCAGATAGAATTGTGTCTAGCACATGACACCTTCTGTCTCAGGCACAAGAAAACGACTTTTACCTCTGCAGCTGACAGTAGTGGAAGCTTAAGATCAATGCTTAACAGAAAGATCTGGACAGTTGCCTTGTACAAAATCTGTAGAAGTCTGAGGTTATATCAGAAGTTGAAGACAAACAGGATACTAGGTAATTGTCACTTATTCTAGACAAGCATTCAGTACAGGCTGAAAGCATCACATTAATATTAGCAGAGTTCACCAGTTCAGAAGTCTCTCAGCCTAAACCATCAGCAGTCGCACCTTGTTTCCCCTAAGCCACTTTGTCTCTGAAACTTCTTCACTTCCTAAGTACAAGCCGGTTCAGTTTCTCATGGAAGATCTCCAAGGCTCCCATTAGTCACATACAAACGGTGTTAACTAAGCACTTGAAATCAAGGACGAACCAGATCACAGAATCACAGAACTGTTTAATTTGGAAAAGATCTTTAAAGATCAAGTCCAACCAGATGTCCAACTGCAACACCACGAGGCCATTCACCAAAGACTCTTGGCCATTACCAAAGCTCTGACCAACTACCATCAGTAACTATCTCCCAGTAACTCACATTCAGCTAAGCATCATATCCCAGCACACAGTCCAAGCCGTAAGTCAGCTCCATTTGCTTGCCCAGGTCTTCCAGTTCCAGTCACTTTAGAGTAGTCATGTCTTGAATGACTAAGTAAAGCCACAATTTAACCATGTAAGGCTGAAGTCAGCACTTAATGAAAACAAGAGTAACAATTCTACAGGGTGAAGAAGCAGTTCTTTTGTTTGCATGATGGAACTTCAGATTACTAAATTGGGTCCGTAAGTATTTTATTTTGTTGACCAATAAACCAGAGCTAACCCTTTCAACATACTAATGAATTCAAGCAACATTCTGGGGTATTATAGGGCATTGCCCCACAACTGGCTGACACCAGAGGAGCATGGAGGACCTTTCTCCCTCAAGGAAACAGCAAACAAGCCCACTCACACCAAGTCAGCTCTGCTGCTCTGGCCGCTGTGCATGAATATCCAATTCCTTACTGAACCATCTTGAGAGAGAGACTGGAACTCACAATACAAACATTTGAAGAAACAAAAAATCCCACTGCTAAGAAAACCTCTATTCCTCCAAGGGAAGAAAGCAACACAAAAGGCAATATCCACTAAGCCTCAGGGCTTCTTTTAAAAGCAACTTGCCCATCTCCACAGTCAGGTAACAGAAGCAACATCCTTGCCTTTATCTTTTACAGTGGTAGTTACATTTAACTTGAAAATAAAATTCATTGCCCGATCATTTTCCAACAACAAAATAACTGGCCCATGTAAAAAAAAAACACAAGAAGTCAAAATAAGGACTACCTACGCTACGTAAACATCTAAGAAAGCACCTAAGACTTTTTGCACTGTTTTAAAAAGCAGCGTTTTACAACAGTTCTGGAGTTCTATTTTAAATTTGGCACAATTGATGGCAATCTCTGAAACTAAAGTTAAAATGAAAGTCCTGCTTCCTTTACAGAGGCCATACCACAGGGCATGGTAAGCCCAAGCTTTATTTGTTGTGCTTCAGGATGGCTTTTGAATTAGATGATCCTGAGGCATGCAAGCAGTATAAACGCATCCCTGGCTTTGCACCTACACTTTTGAAACTGAAGTACTACCAAGAGCAAATCCTGCTAAGAGGTTTACATTTTTTTCTATTACCTATTATATATAGAAATTAGCCTCAGAAATTTTTATGTATTGGTAGTTAAGACATTTGAAGTTTCTTGTGTTATAAATGGGAGACTACTTTTAGCTATTTCCTTACTAACACAAAAGGGAGGACAATCTAGTATGGTCATTGGTTGAACAAGGGCAACTTGGGAAGGTGTGTGTACTCAGGTCTGCTGATTTAGAACACCTTATATTCTTTATCAGAACTGACACCTGCTAGATAACTGCATTTACAAGTGATTCCACGAATCCAGCCCAGAAGACAAATTAACAGGTAAAGTCACAAAAGAGTTCAAGTAGTCTGGGATAATGCAAGTGTTTCATTTTTGCACTAAATTTCAAACTTCATGGTAAATGCTAAGAGAGTCCTTGAAGTTTTGCTACCAAGTACTCTATTCAGGTCCACTAAATCACTATTAACAAAAAAAAAAAATCCAAAGAGCTACTTAGGCATATGGTCACTAAAAACACTAGCTGCAATGACTTCAGTTCCATGTAGAACATTAAGCAAAGGCTTGCTATTAAGCAAGAGCTGACAGTATCATGTCTGAATAAAAAGAATTTTAAGGACTTGACTCATCAAATATTTTTGGCAAAGGAATATTCTGTCAACACATAACTGCTTCAATTTTCTCAGGCTTTCAGTGCTCAAACAGAGTAGCAGTGTTGCTTCTGTAACCTAAAGAAAAACCTCAAGGACCGAAAGGGCCAACTTTTACATTTCTAAACACAAACAGATTTTTTCCAAAATGCACTTAAAAGGCAATAACACACTCACTCAAATTTTCCAAGTAATGAAAATGCAAAGTCTGTTCAAATATTGCACTGCTCACTTGCAAAGACCAACACCTGTAGAGGCAACATCAACTTCAGACACAGCACAGGCCCATCGAGCAGGCACTGAAGGCTTATTGTTGGGCTGTCAGAGGTGTCCTCAGGCTGCCTGCTTTCCTCCTGGTGTAAAAAGGGACTTTGAGGCAAAAGTGGGTTTTGTTGTCGGTTTGTGTGTTTGATACACTCGTGGAAGCACAAAATCCTAGAGGTTCACTGCAGACATTCCATCCCCATTAGCAAGTCGAGATCAAAAATGCGGAATAACAGGTTGCTGACAGTCAACCTGATTCAACTCATCTGATGAGCCTTAACAGCATGCTTATGTCCTCGCAGTAATATCTTTAAAAATGTTGATGTTACACTGGGAAAAAAGTGTAAAAGATGACAATACTACTTCTTCCATCTATGTGCCAGTCAGTAAAATAATAAGAATTTGAGTCATATGCATAAATTCATAAGCATGCCAAACCAGCCTTGTAAGACGTATGAATTTTTCAATGGAAAAACTGAGAAGATTCACCCCAGTCCCCAGGGAGTATGAAAGTACAATACCCACATGGTACAAATAAACACAAACACATTTGGCAATTCTTGGATGAAGACTAAGAACTGCAGTAACACTGGTACTGGAGGAGGAATTTTAAGTAGGAGACTGTCTAGCAGAAGTTAAAACTGCAGACTACAGTTTTGTCTTTTTTAAGGCTGAAGTCAACCTGTTAGATTAATACAGTCATCTCTGAGCCAATTTGAAACTATTCAAGCCCTTTAAATGCTGCAAAACCTAATTAGAACCACTTGATGTTCACTTCTGCACTACAATAGTTACAAACATGCAGACCTGTGGCCTGCAGCAAAGTAACTGCATTTTCCAACAGTGCAAAATAACTGGGAGACTGTTCCAGACTACCACATGCTGATAAAACAACAGAACGTTAGTTTGGCGGAAAATTCTTACAAGGAAAGCATTGCCAAAACCACCATCAAAGAGTAAGTCAAAGTAAAGAGACAAGCTATAGATTATTTGACCCAAGTCTTTTGATATAAATTCAGATTCCAAAAGCTTCAGGTATTTCTTAGGATATACTCAATATGCATGTAAAGAAGTCTTCAATTCAAAGGCTCTTACCTGCAAAGACAGATGTTTTTTTCTTAACAAGTAGCAGAAGCCAAGCCAATCCTGTGGGCAACCAATTAAAACCAACTTTTAGACTGCAATAAAGAATAAATGGAGGCAAAAATCAATGCAGGCAACACAACAGCAGTAACAGTCCACAAAGAACTGTATATATAGAAAGTTCAAACCTGCGACCACCACAAGGCACTCCAACACACAAGAACCACGAGGGTGCATCTTCTATACCTTCTCCCTACGTGACTTGTTGGCAATGGCACTGCAGAGCTTTTGTATAGTTTCAAGATACGTCTTCCACAAAGAATATAAAAAGAACCAGAAAGCAAAGAGTCTTTCAAATTTTCCCATGACCAACAGGCGAACAAATCTCTCTTTCAAAGGCTGAGAATGAGAATTAAAACTTGAAAACGCTGAATTTTAACAAACCCTTTCTCCATCAATAACGATATTCCTTCCTCCAACTGTGTATCTTCTTACTCAAACAAAGCAACGTAAGTTGTACCTCAGAAAACCTCCCTGGAGTTGCAGGTAAAGAATTCTTTAAGAATCACACAAGCTGATGAAACTAAGTGACATTTCACAGCCATCTCTAGGCAGTCACCTCCACAGAGCACACAGGAAGAACTCTCACAAGATACTGTATTTTCAGTTGTAATCCGCCATTTCATTATCCAAATCCTGCTCAAATGCCCATTTTTTTCATCCCTGGATAAAAATTATCTTCCCAGGACTACAACTCAACAAAAAAGTCCAACATTTTAAGTGGCAACACACGTATTTTGTATTTAAAGATGGGATGGAAAACCTTTGCTATTTCATTGCTTGGTGCTTCACACTAAAATGGTGATTCTTCAGAAAGCCGTCCAGGAATGAATCTCACTAGGAACAGACAACTGCCTCCTCCTCACATAGCCCAAACAAGCTGGTTTCAGTTGTTAAGCATCATTACCAAAGCAAACCTGGAGCAAGAAGTACTAACAAAGCCTCCACAAACTCCCTAACAGAGGGAAATAAAACAAATACAGATATTCACACATCTTCCAGGACATCAACAACAGACTTACAAGTCAGAAAGGTACAACTACACTCTACAGACTTATATTAAAATGGCAAATGCATTTAGGAAAATAAGACTTCTTTTTTTATTAGACCTTAAAGAGAAACATGCAATCCTATATTAGAAGGATTCAACTATACACTTCATCTATAGCAGTGTCAAGCAGCAGTTTACAAAGAGAGAACTGTAATCACCTGAAAAACAATTTCATGCAAAAACACACCTGCTTCGAGAAGCAAATAAATCTCTCATGCACAAGGAACTTTCCGTTTGGAAGAAAAACCCAAATCATTGGATATATTTCCAGTACAGCAACCACGCTGTTGCATATGTTACTCTTCACAACACTGAAAACACGCTGAAGATTTGCACGGACTAAGACAACATGAACAAGACCAGGCAGCATTCCCAGAAGGTGCAAAACTCCACTCTGCTGTGTTTAACCTCTCCACCAAACCCCATCTACTTTTCTTCGCAAGTCTCAAATATCTCATCTTTCAAGCAAACCATCCACGAGTGCTGTAGGTAAAAACATCCTTTCCAATGAAGCGAATGCGCACGAGCACATTACCTGGGCCAGCACCGGCTGTGCAAAGGTGTCCCCACACAGCGTGGGCACCCCACAACGCCCTGTCAGCTGTACAAAGACCAGCACCCACGGCACACAAAACCACCGATGAAACAACCTTAGCAGGAGTCCACCAAGGAAACAACCGGTCGAGTTTTCTGCCTAACCCCAGCAGATCAAGGTGGGGAAGCAAATTACTGAAAATAATAGGTAAGTTTAAGAATGAGTAAAACCAGAGCCATGAGGCTCTTTTTCTGAAAGAAAACTCACACTGCGACCCACTTGAACGCTACTTTGGGCTTTTCTTTTGGGAAGGGCGGGTTTGGGTTGTTTTTTCTTTGGGACTGTTTTTTTTTTTTTTCTTTTGTTGGTCGCTTGGTTGTTGTTTTTCTGTTCGCTCTTTATATTTTACAGAGCTGATTTTCACTAGCAGAGGAGAGCGCTCCGTTACTGCGCGGCAACTTCGCTGGCGCTTACAGGGAAACCCAGACGGGCGGAGGCAGCGCCGCGGGCACCGGAGACCTTCCTCCCGGTGTTTGCGGAAGCCTCGTCCCCCGGGACCGGGCGAGGCGCCCCCGGGACCGGCCCCGCCGGGGCCCCGCGCCCCTCCCGCTCCCGCCGCGCGGG
>VXAY01006316.1:138913-156598 GCA_013399855.1 Oxyruncus cristatus
CGCGATGCGGCGCCGGGGGGCGGGGCAGCGCGCTTGCGGACGGCGCGTGCGCGGGGCCGGGGCTGCCCCGCAGAGGGGCCCGTGGAGGAGGCGCGGGGCGGGAGCGGAGCCGCTGGAACCGCAACGGATCCTGATCCGCTGACGCGTCATGTGCGAATTACTGACAGTGACTGATTGTGCTGCCGAGGGAAAGCGGACTTGAAGAGGGCACTGAGCTTCAAGCGAACAGAGGAACCCCGAGAGGGGCTGACTTCTTCACTTAGGAACAAGTTGCACCATTAAAATGAAAGATTCCCGTGGGCCGATGCCCCCTGTTATGTTTATCCTTGGCCTGACTGAACGCAGCCCCGATAACCAGACAGTGCCTTGAGCTGAGGGACCCCGGGTGCTCCAGCACTGAGGACACGGGCTCGGCAGCACCGGCCATTCCCGATGGAAAACCCCATGTAGAGTCCTCTGTAAGAAACGGATGCAAATAAACCACTGCCTCCCTTTGCAGCAGATTTGGGGGCCCAACAATTCGGTTAACTTTGTCGTTTTTCACCCCTCAACAGAAAGCAGGGCCGGACCGCGATGGGTGTGCTCTCCCAAGGCAGAGGGCTCCAGCCTGGGGCTGCTCAGCACCACAATAACCCCCTGCTCCAGCATTTGTTTCCCTGTATATTCCCTCTTTCTATTTCCAAATTCTACTTTACCACCGTCATTCCCTCTCAAGAAACAGCCCACACTTGCCTCTCTCCTCCCTGTTATCCCCAGGTTTACAGATTTTTGTATTCCATTTGGTATTTACCATGACAGTGAGGGGTGGCAGGAGCACCTACAGCTCAGGGCTGTACCAGCCCCCTGCAGCAGGGAGAAGGTTTGGGTAACAAAAGGGCAGTGCTGCTATGTCCCAGGTCAGAAAGAAACTAAGACTTTTCAGCTTTTGGGGAAAGTGATGAGTCACCATGTTGCTTTTTGTTGCTCAAATAAGGTCTGGTGATGAGAGACTTGTGATGTTTACCATGTGGACCATCAAAAAACAAACAAACAAACAAAAAAACCAGGACCAAATCCCAAAATCCTCAGTGGGCCTTCAGACTGTGTCTGCACAGCCTCCATGAAGGCACAGTGAAGAGCAAATCCTGCTGCCCTGGACAGTGCTGTAGCCCAGCACATGTCCTTGCACCTCCAGTGTCCTGGTCTGTGCTGCACCTTGGGGCAAAGTCTTGAATAGATGCCTTTAACAGACTATACCAACAAGTCCCCAACTGCCTTCTCAGCCATACCCAAATTTTCACGGGCAAAGAATGCCCAGTTCACTCAAGATTAACAGAAGCAGACTTACTGTAAAATGGATGAGAGGGAACAAAATCCTGGACTGGTATTAGTGTTAGGAGCACTAGTATTAGTGTTAGGAGCATGCCAAGTGGCCAAGAGTACCAAAGAAGAGTCAGCAGCACAATGCAGTTAGTTACCAACAGCAGGAGGAAAATGTCTGTGGAAAGCAAAACACTGATAGGCAGGAGGTTAAAGTACAGAGATCATGAGTAACAATGTCCAATGTGATGCCTGCAACATGCATGTGGGGGAAGGCAGGCAGACAAAAAATGCATTAGAAAAGAATAGGATTTGCCTTTATTAGGTACTAGGAAATAGGAAACCATTGGGAGCACGCTAATTTATCTATCTCCTCCACCTAAACCAAAGCTGAAGAAGGGTGTTAGGTATGCAAGTAGGGCAAGAAAATTTACACAGGACATTTTAAAGTAAAGCTCACAGATGCCTCCTAGAAATACTCTGCATTTCTCATCCCCATCTCTACTTAAAACCTGTCAGTCAGCTATAATGTCCCTTATTAATCCCGTCTAGTTACTTTTTAGAATCAAACACCTACTTGGTTTTCCTGTGCCTACTCAGCACAGAATCACTCTGATTGCTCATTAGTATGAGCTTTGCTTCTTATAAGAGCATCTTGTACCGGCCTTTTTTTATGACTGATTTGGACAGATCAGAGGAACATCAGCTGTCGGAGGGATCAGTCCTCCCAGCCACTCAGCTTGTCTGTTTTAAGAACTGGCATTTGCTTCCTTCCAGTGCAGGACCTTATTCAGCAGCTTGAAATTTCATCAAAGTTGTCGATAGTAGAGAAGAGATCTCTTAGGGCAGCTTTTTGGGACTCAGCCTTGAGAAACTGTATCATTTCAAAGCACAGGGCACACGTGTTAGCAGAAACAATTTGACTGGAAACAGTTGGCCCATGGGTGACATCACAGCAGACAGAGAACTGCCAGCCAATCAGGCAGGTAGGTGTAGTTCCCAGGTCTTAGTTCCCCTTTAAAAAATGGGGGGTATGTTTTCCATTTTCTAGTCACTGAAAACGTCACCGGACTGCCGCAACTTTCAAACTGATGGATAGTGCTCAGCCACTTCCTTCAGGATCCACAGGTGCATCTCATCATGTCCCATGGACTTTCCACCTTCAGGTTCCTTGAATGGTCTCCATTTTCTCCTGCAGGAGTGGTTCTTCATTCTCCCAGTCCCTGCCTCTGCTTTCTGTGACTTGGTGTGGCTGGAGCACTTGCCAGTGAAGACCAAAGCAAAAGCCTTTGAGTACCTCAGCCTTTTCCATGTCCCAGTAAAACATACCTCTCATTTTGTTCTGGAGAGGACCATTTTTTCCCTACTCTTCATTTGGCCAATGAGGTACCTACAGAAGCTTGTCCTATTGCCCTTGATTTAATCCCATCGGGGCATCCCAACCTGATTCCTGGCTGGTTGAACAATCGCTCTGTACTCCTCCTGGGCTAATTGTCCTCACTTCCACCTTCTGCATCCTTCCTTTTGGTATTTGAGTTTATCCAGGAGCTCTTGTTCATCCGTGCAGGCCTCCTGGTGTTTCTGCCTGACTCCGGCTTCGTTGGGATGCATCACTTCGGAGCTTGGAAGAGGTGATCCTTGAGTACCAACCAGCCTCCCTGGGCTCCTCTTCCCTCCAGGGCTTTATCCCATAGCCTCTACCAAGCAGATCCCTGGAGTCCAAAGTCTGCTTTCCTGAAGTCCAGGGCAGTGAGTCCAGGGCATCCTCACTGCCCCAAGGATCTCAAACTTCCCCGTTTCATGGCCTCTGCAGCCCAGGCCTGTCCTTGTAGGTAAGAATAAGGTGGCATAGCCCCCATCCTCCTTGGCTCCTCCATCACTTGGAGAAGCAAGTTATCAACACATTCCAGGAACCTCCTGGATTGCCTGTGCCCTGCTGGGTTGTCTCCCCAATGTCAGGGTGGTTGAAGTCCCCCACGAGGACCAGGGCTTGTGAACATGACAGTGTGAACATGACAATGTTCCTATTTGTCTGTAGAGGGCCTTGTTGGCTCAGTCTTCCTAGTCAGGTGGCCTGTACCAGACTCCCACCTATCCCTGATAGCTGATGTCACCTATTCCTCCCTTTAATCCTGAATCCTAAGCTCTTTAGTCAGCTCCTCATCCATCCCCAGGTGGAGCTCCATGCACTCCAGCTGGTCAGACACAGAGGGCAACGGTGCTTCCTCTTCTCCCCTGCCTGTCCTTCCTGAAGAGCCTGTATGCTTCCATTCCAACCCTCCTGTCACAGGAGCCATCCCACCACATCTCTCTGCTGCTAATAAGATCACATCCCTGCAGGCACGTGCACAGCTCTAACTCCTCTTGTTTATTCCCCAGGGGATCTTCCTCTGCACACACATTTAAGTTGCCTCCCCTTCCCACCCCCACAAGGCCACTGGAATTCCCTTGGACTGCCCTTCAGCTGTTCTCCTGTGACCTGTGACCCCTCGCCAGGCTCTGGGCATATCTCACTGCTGCTGGCATCAAAGTGGTAAGAATGGGATGGACGGAGGATCCCCTTCCCCAAAGGCTTTAACTGCACTCAGTGGGGTACAACTGGATGTTTATCCTTGCCATGACTTTTTCCTGTCATGGAGAAAAGTATCTCCACTATACATTTTTCCTCATCTTGTCCTATAAACGTTTTCAAACAAACATTTGTTACCACTACGAATGAGTTTCCCAAAACTTTACATGTAGAATTTATATTTTAGATCTTAGCACACAAGAAGTGGTCAGAATCTGCAAGACTTGGGGCTCCCTTTTCTCAAAATAATCACAGTTTAAGCTATTTGAATTTTTAAAAAAATCAGCCCTGATCAGGCACAGAGTTTGAGAAGAATGACTCTTCAAAAGTCAAATATAATCTTGATGACAGTGAACTTCTAACAGTGTTTGCAGAAAGTCAGGAGTTTATCTTTCCCTGTTACCCAATGAAAGCTGCAAGGTTCACCCAGAAAGGTGGATCCGAAAAGACTGACAGTAGCCAACTTTAGGTCTTACCTACAATTTTTTATCATTCTTGAAAGACAAAGAACAATTTCATAAACATATAGTTCTAAAACATGCTGGGAAAGCGTTATCACATGCTTAATCCAGAAAATACATATGGCCCAAGGATAAAACAGAGTCCATACAACACTGCTAAAACCTATTTATGCATATGTTATTTTTAAAATGTTGTGATGAAATGTAAGGTGCCAGCACTACAACAGTAAAACTGCTAAAGCTAATAATTTCAAATAGAGCAACTGAAGATTAGCTTTCCATCACAAACAACTAAATCTGTCCTTAGTAACAAAAAAAAGCACAAGCTTCTGTAACACAATCCACCTTGTGAGACTCGGCTTTAGCTTTTACATGACACAGCTGATCCTCAAGGTAGGTTCCATCCCAAAGAAAAGTACTGTCTATGGCGTGGATCAAATTCAGTGGCTAACACAGCATCCATCAATCACACAACTCATGTGAGAGTTGTTTGCTTATACACTGGAAATAAGGCACTTTGTCATACAGGCTTCAGTTTCCTACTGGAAAGATCACCAAAGGTAAGGAAGGAGAAACACTGCTATGAATTAATCTCATCCAACCCTTTTTAACAGACACTTCCCGCAGCATGCGCAGGGAATGGATCCCCATGCCAGTCTCCAGTCAGACAGTACAGTCTGTGAGACAGAGGAACTCCAAACCCACCTGTTCTTATCTCAGACAAAATACACAGGCTAAGCTGGGCACAACTCCCTGCACGGACAGAAGCCAAGGGCCCACAGGCAAACGAAGGAATACCAAAGGACTCACAACAAGGGGAGAAAAAAACAACAAAAAAACCACAAACCCCAGACTTCAGACATTGCACCGTGTCTGCTTCCCCCACCACCTCCACCACTCGTGCTCCCACCAAACTGGTGCTGCCACCGAAGCTGACGTATCCTGCCTATCCCCTCCCCCAGTCAGGTCAGTCTTCTTTCTTTACTTAGGTAAAATTTCATGGAAAAAAACGAATGGAGGGGACAGCGAAGTGCATCATGATTGTATCACAAACTCTGGAACACAGAAGGATCTTCTGGATTAATGCACGCGCGCACACACACACACACACACACACACACACACACACACACACGATAAAACCCTGGAAAAAGAACCAAAAATACTCAATTTCAGAAGAAAATTGTTCTTAACTGCACATACAACTTATCTGTGAAGGCAGGTAGCCACACTGAGACACCCCTTTCCTCTAGAGATGCCAAGCATCTTCCTATCTAGAACGTCCAGCACTACAAGATGAAGAGAGGCAAAGCTCAACTGCTGTGCAGGACACCCATCTCAGACACACCAAACTGGCACCAGGTCTGTGCTGCAAACACAACAACGACTTGGGATGAGTTACACTGAGAAGCAACAACCCCTTGCCAGGATTACACTGGCCCGGGAGGAACCTGCTGATTTAATCTCCTCAGAAAATACATTTCCAAATAAATTACATTTTAGCTTCTCTGTGTTAGTGGAAACACAATGGGTGTTGGATCAGCCTGCCTTTCTCCATGATAGATTAGTTTCATTTTTGGCTTCTTAGACTTTGTGATCAGAAAACACAGTTCTCCCATCAAATTGCAAGTGTCAGAAAACAGAAGTGCTGCATAATTGGCTCAAGAATGTACAGAAAAATACATTTTAATCCACACGTAGTCCATGGATAGTGATGTTTTCTCAGTGCTGAGTCCACTTAATGCTTTTGAGGTCAATTCCATCCTGCACCATTTCCCAGAGGGGGCTGTAAAGAAAGGAGAAAAATGAGGGCTACCTAAAATGCACAGGACATCATCCACAACAATAACCAGACAATCTGATCAATTACACACGAAATCAGGAGGTATCTCTTTGCCCAGACTGAGCTCTCACATTTTCACTGTCCAGATGAGTCACGACTCTTTCACTTTCACCAGAATAAACCAAGTTGTTGATACAGTAACTCAGTAATACCATCTCTGATTAGAACCCTGTAGGTACTGCCCTACGTGCTTGTCCTACTCATATTCTTTCCCTGACAAAGGCTGTGAAAAGGTTTGATTTCAGGTTTGTTTCCTTCCCAGTGTGTCTCTACTGTTAAGATCAGGCCCATCACCCACTCTGGGGACCACTTGCTGATTTACAGAACCACCACCAGATTTTTGAAGCAAACCATTACTTTCAACTAAATCCATAACTAAATTATGACCCCTAAGAAGTCCTCGTGTTCAGTGAGAAGATGGCTCACCTCATTTCCCTCAGCCTCTTCACGTGCTGTATGCACTTCTGCACTGTATAATCCACTTCTTCTTCCGTAGTGAAACGACCAATGCCAAACCTAAAGCAAAGGAAAACAATCATTAAGGACCAGAATAACGTGCATGTGGAGGGGTGGAACAAATCCACCACCGACTTTTATCAGAAGAGAACACGTGGAAACATCAGGGCAGAGCACTCCACACACCTTATGGATGAGTGAGCCAAGTCTTCGTCTGTTCCGATCGCCCGCAGAACATAAGAAGGCTCCAGAGAGGCTGAGGTGCAAGCACTGGGAAAGGAAAGGCAGGGACATGTCACATTTCTGTTCACAGGCAGATGCCACACTGAAGTAACACTGCACTAACCTCCTCCAACAAAGAACAGGACACTTACAAACGTTTCTTATTACTATGACTCTTTACAACAACCTGTATCAGCTTTGCTGGCCTCTTAGAAACCACCATGAATACAAGCAAGAAAAATGGCATTTCTGCTGCTGAAGAAAAGAGAATAGAAGGGGCAGGCATTAAAGGCAAATGGGGGTAATAAATTAGGAGCATAAGGTAAGGAGAGAGAACACAGCAAGAATGAACACAATGCCACACAGAGGCAGGGGGAATGCAGATTAGCAGGTAGCTGAAGTAAAGGCTGTGAAAAAAAAGACAAACGAGCCAAGACAGAACTATCCAGAGAAGGTAACACACCAGACACATAAGGAAAAAGAAAGACTTCACAAGCTGCTGTTTGGCAGCAGAACAAATAAATGAAAGACAGTATATAGAGAAATCCAGAGCAAGATGATCCAGTTACAGCTGCCAGTAGAGAAAACTTTCACCTTGAAGCAGTAGGGAAAACTGGTTATGTCCTGGGACTCAGTTTTAACAGGTAGCCACATGCAGCACAAATCAGAGCTGTTTACAGCTCCCTGGTGCAGAGAGGATAAGAAGAGATCTTCACATGACACAAGTCAGACACAGTCATGTGGAGACTTGCTCTCCCTGTTCATCGTGCCAACCTGTTTCTAATTAGGATATGCTGACTGCTTTGTTCTCAAAGGTGAGGGAAGGAAGGGGTATCCTCACACTACATTCCTATCATCATAAACATCAGGAGTGCCTTGGTAACAGAAATGTCACTCATCACTCCTGTAGTCAGCAGAACTCCATAAAAGCATATGCCAATTTCTTTGTGCTGTTGCATTTAACACAGGGACTACAAGCTGATTTAGCTCAGATACTTCCCCAGCCTCAAGAGATTGCAGTTAAGTCCTGCTGAAGGACAGAAGCTGCTCAAATTCCGGTGGCCTTCAGAATGACAGTATCACCTGTACAAGTCAAGGCTACTCAGATCACAGGTAACCAGTCTGCAAGGCTGGGGCTGGCAGGTAGGAATTTGTAGGTGGGTTTTTGTGGGGTGGGGTGGGGGTTTGTTTGGATTTTGTTTTGGTTTTGTTTTGTTTGTGGTTTTGTTTGGTTTTTCTCTTTCAGGATGAGTAAATTTGACCTTCAGTAGAAATGTGCCCCTTAAATACCACCTTAGAATGCAATTAATGCCAGGCTGACTCATTAACTGAATATGCAAATATGGGACACAGAAGAGACCACTCCTTAGCCTTTACCTCCATTAGCAGATGCTGTTTTCTCTCCAAAACATTCTGCTACCCTTCCCATACATTCCACCTACCTTCCTGAGGACAGAGCCACATCTTTCAGAGCCATCAGAAGACTCTCTCCTTCCACATATGCAAAAGATAAATTGATGCATCCTACATACAAATTAATGAAACAGAAAAAAAAATCCATCAACTGACATCTCTAGCAAATCCTCCCCTGCATGGCAGGACCTGCATCATGTGTGGCTCACATGCATTCTTGGCCATGCCCTGGGCAGCTCCGAGGGCTCCGTTACCTGGGTAGCGATGCTCCCGGTCTCCGTTCATCACCACATCAGGAACTTCACTCATTATTTTGGTCACCAGTCGTTCCGCCAGTTGTGAGACTCGCTTATGGTCATACTAACAAAGAAACCAGAGGAGACCCAAGTCAGAAAGTAAGAAAGTGTACATCCTGACCTCACTCAAACTGCTCCGCGTAGCCAACTGTGAGCAGCCTTGAGTAACTGGGGTTGGCCAGACAGGGTTAAAAACACAGCTGAAACCTAAACTGACAAACTCTGCCTGTCCTAGTGACTGTTTCAAAAGAGAATAACCACCTGGCTTCTGGCTAGCTCAGTCTTCAAAGGTGTCACAAACCACGCAGGAAGATCTACATATACAAGCTGCCAAACTGCCTTTCATAGAAGCACACAGCTGTGTTTAAAGACAAGTTAGGCAATGCACAACATGATGCATTTTGTACCACAAGAAAGGGCACCTATCAATTGCAAGTGCTCCTTATTTCCCAGCTTTCCAAGTGTACCAGACACATGGACTCACAAACCACTGTGAGCTCAGCTTTTACCAGCAGTAACCTGCACAGTGAGAACTGCCCACGTGCAGTGACTTGTTCTACACTGAAGAATGAGGTCACTTGCACCAAGAGAGCAGGAAGGTTTGGGACCAGCCCTGGCACACAGAACCAGCCACAAGAGCACAACGCAATTCATGCTTGTTTGCATGCTTGAAAAAACTTCAGAAGAAAACCAGGCTATCAGTTGATTTAGAAATGCCAGGACTCTGCCAGGGAAGGAAGAGAATCCAGATCTGAGGCTTGTGCAGAATTTGGACTCTGCAGGCTCTCAAGCCTCAGCTTCCAAAACCACCCAGCTCAGATGGTGGAATTCTGCCTGGGAAGAAGCTTGATCCTATGTGTGCAGACATCTGGCCCATGCATCCCACTGGCACTGAACTTAAGGATTTTTACATTCCAGCTGTAAGGAAGGCACTGATGCCCACAAACCAACGTAGCAGCAGATAGAAGCTCAGACACCAGACCTAGCAAATAAACTTTACTGTCCAAGCTAGGAAAAAAGAAAATAAATTCTTTGTTGCAAAGCTGCAGAGAACTTGAACTTACATGCACTTAACAGGTACAGTAATGGACTAGGAAGGCTTATTTTTTCAATATACATTATATAAACATGACTTACTCATTGCAGAGATGCTGCTAATACACGTTAACTGAGTAGAAGCACATAAAACCATATTTCACTAAAACTGTCACCTCTTCTTTTTCAAGAAAAAAGAAACTTTAGAAAGAACTTCCAATTACCCAAAAACACCCTTGAAGTTGTCAAAATATTAAGTTCACTTAATGTTAAAGCATGAGAACCAAATTTAATTCAGGCACATGGACACAAGAAGACCTAAGGAATCCAAGCCCTAAGCGCTGCTGTTATATTATTTCCTGGCACCCAGGACAAGTACCTTTTTGCACATACCTCCATCTCTTGCTGTGCCACCTCACAGGCTGCCCCCAGCCCCACTGCCAGAGGGGTGGGCACAGTCCCAGAGCGCAGTCCCCTCTCCTGACCTCCCCCACTCTGCAGGGGCTCCAGCCTGACACGCGGTCGGCGGCGAACGTACAAAGCACCGACCCCTTGGAAACAAGGAAAGCTGTTTTACCACATGCCCACAGTTCTGAAATTATGGACAAGGTTTGGTCACATTCCTTATTTCCACAGCAAACACACATCTGGACACTTAACTGGAGAAAAATGCAGTAAACAAGTAAAGAATTGTATTATTTTCTAGGAAATGGTGCTTGTTCCCACTGCTCACGTTCAGGCTCCCAGAGCTTCAGCCATGGGAGCTCAGCTTTTGCACTGTGCTTCAGCCACCCAGAGACTCTTCCCTTCCTTCCCGCAGTTCCCATGCACAGCTGAAGTTCATCCCCTTGCAATCAAGTTTTTATGTGCAGATATTTCATTTACTGATAAAGTTCCCTTATTGACACCCAACTCCTTTCCCTGGATCACCAGGCCCACACCAGTCCCAGGAGTTCTCTCCCTTTCTTCTCATTAGGAAGACTCATCAGTGGTAGCAATTTGCAGTGGGCAGATTATTTGAGTCAGTTTTGACAGTCAGTCAATCTCACCTTCTCCTCGCCTAGAAACCCAATTTTCATGTCTTCATGTGCCCTGGCACTCTTAATGAGGGACTCTCACACGGGAAGAACAGCTGCAAATTCCAGCCATAATAAATTGTGAAAATTTATGTCTGTCATTTTTCCAAAGCTACTGGCTGAGAACTTAGTCCTTGTCCAGAGATAATGTCTTAAGCTCTCAGGAGAGCTTGCACAGAAAAAAAAGACATACTGCAAAATAACAATTTTGCCTTTTGTTTCTGAAGAACACAAAGAACACAGCAAACCTGATTTCTGGCTTTCTACACCCACTGTCACAAACTAAATGGACCGTGACAGCAATAATACCTGGACTTTTAGTATTTGGGAGTCAACTAGAAAATCCACAGTTGGATTTTAAACCCCATTCTGCAAAGAAGATGCACAAATGAAGTTGTGGGAAAGAAGCCATTGGAAGTAGAAAACAACCAAAATCACTAAGAATTTAAACTTTCCAGTTACCTTTTGGTCTCCTCATTGCAAGTAACATTTGTGTCTAAACTTTGCCCTATAACCCAGTGATTTCAGTTCAACCATTTCAGCATCAGTTCTGCCTCACACCAAGCTCCTTGAAAAGGCACTGCTCCAAAGCTGCCATTAGACACCACAGTTTCTTCCTTCAGTGAAGCCACCTCAACCCATCAGCCCTGCAGATCCACTTGCTGCAGCTCTAAGCTGGCAGCAGTGCCTGAGCTGCTCCAAAGCCCATCCAACACCAGTCTCAGAACAGTTTTCTACAGCTTAAGTAACTGTCCCTATGACCAACAGCTTTGACTTCACACCTTGTTCAGTTAGCTTGAGTTAGGCATGGAAACAATTCCCCATAAAGCATTTCAGTGAGTACCTTTTGGCCCATAAATTTTATGGCCACTGATGCTCATCAGATCAATTTTCATGTCGTTGACATCCATAGGAATTTTACCAATGGCCTGTGCAGCATCCGTGTGGAAGAAAACCTTACGCTCACGACAGATCTCACCTGTAACAAAGACACCAGGGCAAAACCACATTCTCTTATCCAATTGCCATGATCCCAAGGATGAATCTAAAGTATCCGTGACTCTAAACAACAGGAGGGACCAATTCTGAGGTGACAAAGGAAGAAATGGGGACTGTGATGTTTCTTTTACAGTGAAGTGGCTAAAGCCATGCAGGGGCTACTGCAGCTGATGCCTTGGCACAGGTTTAGGCAGGCAAGACTATGGTGAATTCCTTCAGCTGAGAAGTTAAAAAGTCTACTGCTGCTAAGGAGGGAGATTGTTTCCAAACCCACACCTACCAAGTTTAAGAACAAAGGGTTGCATGAGACACCTAAGTTTCCCCATGGAGATGACTCCAGAGCTGGACAAAATTGTTTTTTTCTTGATTCTTTTTCTTCTCAACACCAGTCCAGTATAAGCTAGCCTTACTTTCACGTTTATATTTGCCAAGTATTTTTATGTCATTTCCTCTACTCTCCAAGTTTTGCAACACTCAGACTTGCAAATGTTCTCAGAATTGTCACTAGTCCTCACACATGCTCATTATTACCACCTGAGCCTGTCAACAATGTTTTCACATCTAAAGACCTAAAATAAACTAAGAAACAAAACAACACATCATTCATGGGCAGTGAACTTAAATATTATTTGCTTCTGTCATCAAAAAAGACACAACTCATCTTCCCCAAAATCCACACCTAGCACAGCTGCACCCCAGACCTCTCCTCTGCACAGGAGGTTCAACATGATCCTTTACAGGGTAAGTTGTCCTCCTGTGTTCCAGCAAGATGAGCAACATGAGGCTCCAGTCTCACCCTAACAGGGCCTCAGGTTCCCCCTTGCAAGGCCCAGGCCTGGCCCGTGGGACCTGTTCCCAAGGTGTTGTGAGAACATCCCATGGGAACTGGAGCTGGCACCAGCCATCACTGGCACTGAAGTGTGGGACCACAGCAATGGCCTTGACAATGTAACTACAGCAGGAAAATGAGAGTCCTCGGGCCTTTAAGCAATTCACTGATGGTCAAATGCTTGTCAAGAAAGAAAGAGAACCTGGAGAAGCCTTGGGGGAAACGCTGCTTTGAGCTTAATGAAGAAAAAAATAAATGCAGCAGTTGAGCAAGAGGAAAAGCAGCTGCACAAGACAACTGCCCCAGCGTGAGAAAACAATACCCTACACAGTACAAACCCAGGGCAGAGCCAAAGCCAAAATACGGTCTGAAAACGGAAACATCTTATGAAAGCACATCTTGAATATGAAGGTGTGCTGGTTTTGGTAGAGTTAACTCTCTTCCCAGAGGCTGGGATGAGGCTGTGTTTTGGATTTGTGCTGAACACATGGTTGATAATACAGTGATGCTGTCGTTATGGCTGAGCAGGGCTTACACAGAGCCAAGGTCTTTTCTGTTTCTCCTACTGCCACACTGGAAAGGGAGTTGGGGGTCTGTGGGAGGCCGGAAGGGGACACAGCCCAGGACCCGAAGTGACCCAAGGGACATCCCAGACCATATGACATCAGTATATAAAGCTGGGGGGAAGAAGGAGGAATGGGGGGACGTTTAGAGTGATGGTGTTTCTCTTCCCAAGTCACTGTCACATGGGATGAGGCCCTGCTTTCCTGGAGGTGCTGAACACCTCCCCAACCGTGGGAAGCAGGGAATCAATTCTTTTTTTCACTTTGCTTGTGTGCTGGCTTTTGCTTTCCGTATTATACTGTCCTTATCTCAACCCGTGAGTTCTCTGGCTTTTACCCTTCTAATCCTATCTGGAGTGAGTGAGCAGCTGCTGGGGCTTGGGGGCCGCCTGGGGTTAAATCAGGACAGAAGGGAGGTGTGTATGTTTTGTTACTCTCATGGGAAACCTCTACAGCAACTCACCCTGAGATCCAGGGTGTGCAGGCACCCCTTCACCCTCCCTGCTCCAACGACCCTGCTTCTCCAGGGTCTCCCTTCAACTGCTCTGAGGTCCCTGACACTCCAGCTGCCTGCTCAGAGCCTGGCTCATCCTCTCCCTGCCTCCTGTTCCAGAAACCTGGCTCTTCAGCAGCCTTTTGGCCTCCAAAGCAACAGCTCATGACTGTGTATGGCAACATGGGGGGAAGGGGGGTGCTCACCACCCTCTCCCTCCCCAAATCCTGCACATTTCTCCTCCTAAACACTACAAGTGCTCAATAAACTGTTATACTACATAATCTTAATCTGGCCAGTTGTTCTGTGCAATATTTTCATCCATCATACATTTCAGAATGAAACTAGAAACACTGCAGCTGATCTATATCAAGCTTATATTTAATTGCTGTAGTGCTCACTGTAAAAGCAGTGAATTTCATTCTCATTTCCCTTTTAAAATCAGTTTTTATTTGGGACAGCAGTATTATTTATTTACATTATATTTTTATTTTTAAATACTTAAATTATTACTTATTCTTTAAGTGTATTACACCTAATCTTTTGCATCAGTATCACTTGGGGATGAAATTATCAACTAAAATGAAGCAGAAGCAACTTCAGCTGACATCTGGAAGCCACACAGCACTTACCAATGTCTTGAATTGGCTGCTTTACTCCTATTTCATTATTCACAGTCATTACAGAAACCAAACTTGTGTCTGGCTGGAATGCAGCCTCCAGCTCCTGGTGAAAGATTCAGAGGGACAGAAGTTGTGACTAACAGGTCACAACGGACACAAGGTCCTCTTGAGCATCAATTTGAAGCAAAAACTTCTTCTATTTTCAGTTTCTGTCGGTCAGTAACAATTTACCTTCAAATCTATGAGCCCGTTTTTTTTAACAGGTAGATACGTGATCCGAAAGCCTTCTGTTTCCAAGGAACGACAGGAATCCAACACACACTTGTGCTCCGTTTGTGTAGTAATTATGTGCTTTTTCCTGGATTTATAGAACCTTGCAACACCCTGTCAGGCACAATCCACAAACAAGAAATTGGCCATTAGACCACTGAAGAAAGCCATGATTGGAAGCAAGAAATCATTACTTTGTTATAATTCATTTCTATCTTTCCTGTCTGACCCAAAGTCATGAATCTAAAAGGTACTGACACATAATCCACACTACATGTCTCCACCAGCACTCGTTTTTCAAAGCAACTCATTTCTCAAAAAGCCTGTGAAAATGTTAACTGACAGAAGTTAGAGATGTCATTAATCAAAATACTTCTTAAAAAACATTTTATGTGGAGTCATATACACTGACAAGTCTGAACAGCCACATACTAAAGATTAAAACACAACCCAGTCTTTGTCAGAAGAAAGTTCCTAATCAGCATGTCTGCTGTATTTCACGATAAAGATTTTACATAAGCAGAAATGTTGTATTTGGTGCATGTAAGATAAACATTGAATATTTTACACTGTCCTCAAAAACACGTCCTGCGCACTAAAACATTCCTCCATGTATTTCCTCCACCTGTGTAGCAGAGGATCGCAAGGAGTAAATTCAGGAATGCAAATATTTGCTACCTACTTCATTTAAAAGGTTCAAAGATGCATACAGTTCTTAAGAGCATAATTTTAACATCATAAATAACTATCAGTATAAACCTTTTACCTTAATTGCCATGTTATTAGATTCTGTTGCACCACTGGTAAATATAATTTCCCGTGAATCAGCTCCTATTAAATCTGCAACTTGCTGTTTAAAAAGAAATACAATGTTGATTTGTTAAGAAAACATACAGTGAATTCACCACAGCAAAATACAAGCAGAGTGTTTTCAAGAATACCCCTTTGAGCCTCAAAGGGATTACAGCTGGTACCTAACAATGTTATACTACAGCTACAATAGTCTAAGTATCTGCATTAATCACGGAATCTCTGGTCATTACAGAAGTGGTATTAAGGAGCAGCCTGTCATAAAAGAAAGTTAAGTAGACAAAACCCCATTATTCCTTCAAAAAAAATTACAAAGACCCACACCTAAGATGAGAACGATAAAACACGAAGTAGCCCAACTACTGCAGCATCACACTTGTGACCCCAGGAAACCAAAATTCCTGAGGCATCTTTGTCTATAAAGTATTGGTTTCTGCCACTTCAGCTGCTCTAATCTCACTATTAGGGCAAGTGCTGGGATGGGACAACCCTGGAGGTACAGACAGAGTGGGGAATGAGAGGCTGGAGAGCTCTGGGGAAAGGGGTCAGGGGCTTTGGGCTGAGGCAGGTGGAACAGGAGCCAGCAGTGCCCTGGCAGCCCCAAAGGCCAGCCCTGTCCGGGGGGGCATCAGGCCCAGCAGGGTGAGGGGGGTCTGTCCTGCTCTGGTCTGCACTGGGGCAACCTCACCTCAAGTCCTGGGGCAGGTTGAGGGGCCTCTGTATGTGGATATAAAGCCATTAAAGAGCACATGCAGAGGAGGCTACGAAGACCGTGAAGGGCCTTGAAGAGCCACATGAGGAGCAGCAGAGGGCACTTGGCTTGTTCAGCTGCAGGAGACTGAGGTCAGACCTCACTGGGGCTCTGCAGCTTCCCCAGGAGCAGCAGCAGAGGGGCCGCTCTGACCTCTGCTCTGTGACCAGTGAGAGGGCCTGAGGGAACGGCTGGAGCTGTGTCAGGGCAGGGTCAGGTTGGATCTCAGGAAAAGGTCCTTCCCCCAGAGGGTGGTTGGCACTGCCCAGGCTCCCCAGGGCAGTGAGCACAGCCCCAAGGCTGCCAGAGCTCCAGGAGGGTTTGGACAATGCTCTCAGGGACAGGGTGTGGCTCTTGGGGATAGGCCTGTGCAGGGCCAGGAGTTGGACCCAATGATCCTTTTTGCTCCCTTCCAACTCTGGATATTCTGTGATTCTATTTTTTTCTTGCAATAAATCTACTAAAATGAAGCAAAGAAGAAGCTGATAAATCCAGCCCACAGAGAACAGGCTTTTTTCCTTCATTGTTTCTGATGTTCTTTCAACACTGAATTTCCTTGCCAGCAGGAAAACCGTGACTGTGAAGATGAAGACTCACCTTCCTCGCCTTCTCCATGGCAGCCTCACTCTCCCAGCCATAGGCGTGGGTCCTGGAGTGGGGGTTGCCATAGTAGGCTGTCAGGTACGGGAGCATGCTGTCCAGGACTCTGGGATCCTGCAGGACACAAAACACCCAGGCTTAGAAACAGAGAAGGAAAAGCATCTCTGTCCCCTCTAGACATGCACCTCTACTGCAGGATCAGCAGCACTTCTGTCCCAGTGTCTCGTGTTAGCTCAGGCCAATCTCAAAAACGTGAGGTTATTTATTACACATTATGGACAACCAGTGTCTGCCAACTGTGTTCTGTGCCCTCACACTAACTTTGATCTACAATGAGGTGATCACAGAACGGGATCATCTGAGCAAACAGAACCACAAATGGTTGGAAGGTAAGTTAGAGCTCATCTTGTTCCACCCTCCTGCCGTGGCAGGGACACCTTTCCCTAGGCCAGGGAGTTCCGAGCCCCATCCAACCTGGCCTTTCTTCTGAGCAGAAGAAATACAAGGTCTTAAAACGTGAGGAGAAATGGCAGGCCGGTATTTTGCTCGAATTAACCTCCTGCTGCCCCTCGCAGCCGTGTCCCTGTGCCAGTAGCACCCGGTGTCCCTGTGCCCGGACTGCCCCGTGTCCCCGTGCCGGGCACGGCCGATGTCCCTGTGCCAGGGGCACCCGGTGTCCGGGCACAGCCCGCGTCCCCGTCCCCCGGAGCCCGGGACACCGGCGAGCTCTCGGCAGAGAGAGCCGCGAGCGCGGGCCCCGCTCGCTGCCCGAGCTCGGCGCGGACCGTACCAGCGGGGTGGTGGCCTGAACGTCCATGTAGAGCGGTCGCGGGGCGCCGTCGCCATCGCCGGTTCGCCCTGAGGGGAGAAGAGCGGGGGGAGCTGCTGTTAGGGGCCGGCGGTAGCGGCGGGACCACCCCTGCGCCGACAGCGGCTCTGCCCGACCGCGGCCTTACCCGGTGTCGGTGCCGGTGTCGGTGCCGGTGTCGGTGCCGGTGCCTGCCCCTGCCCCTGTCCCTGCGCCTGCCCCGGTGCCGTCCGGAGCCGCCGCGGGGCGCAGCCGCCCCCCAGCCCCGC
>VXAY01006316.1:156757-190461 GCA_013399855.1 Oxyruncus cristatus
GCTCGCTGTGCCCCCGGGGCCGGGCCGCGGGCGCTGCTCGCGGGGGGCGGGAGGGCACAGGGGAGGCCCCGGGACAGCCCCGCGGCGCTCGCAGGAGCGGGTTGGGGGCGAACCGGCGTCGTCAGGCCCGGGTATTGGCACAGCGCTGCAGCGCGGGGGCTCCGAGCCCGGGCCGGCCCGCGGTGGGTGTGTAGGCCTGTTACACAAAGAGGTAAAGCTTGTGGGTTTTGTCCTTTCTTTTCTAGATGCCTGTGACCGTGGGCCCGTACGGGCAGTCGCAGCCCAGCTGCTTCGACAGAATAAAGATGGGTTTCATGATGGGCTTTGCCGTGGGCATGGCTGCAGGGGCGCTGTTCGGCACGTTCTCCTGCCTCAGGTACGCCGAGGAAATGCCACAGGCGGGTAGTGGTCACAGGGCAACAGCCAGAGGGAAATGGTGCTGCTGGGAGGGCTGGGAAGGGATCGGGGCTGGGCCTGTACTGTCCGGGGCTGGAAGTTTGTCAGGGACTCCAGACTGGCCACACTGATCAGCCCTGGCGGGGTGTCACCTCTGAGTCACCCCTGTGCCAGGAGGTCGCAGTTCCACAGACCTTTTCCTGCCACCTGTTGGGAAGCTGAGGCTGGAGGATCAGCTCCAGGAGGAGCTGGATGAATGGTCTGTGCAGATATATGTGCAGCCCTCTCCTGGCCCTGAAGCTTCCCGAGGTGCTCTGCAGGCTCCCAGTGTCTGCACAGTGGTCACTTTGTTACTGAACTGACCCCAAGTGTGAACTTGGGAGTGTGGGCAGAGCTTGGCTGGCACTGGCACTGGCACAGCCCCACTGTGCATCAGACAGGGACAACATTCCACCTTCCCTGGGGCTCACCAGCATGGAAACACCACACTCACTGCTCCAGGTTTGCTCTGGCACTGCTGACTGGCTTTGCACATCACCTGTGACAAGGAACCACCGCAGTCAGCTCTTTCATACTTTGCACAACTCCTTCTGCTCCAGGGTTTTCACCTGTGATTAAACACAGGAGGAAAAAGCACAAAGTCTAATCCAGTGGGATTTTGAAGTTTTCTGATTTGAGTTCCCAGCGGGTATTTCTAAGTGTCACAATGTTGGCAGAAAATACAGATTTAGGGAATTTAGAAGCAGTTACAGTGGTTCTGCTGTACCATTTCTGAGGGAAAATCTCATGTTTTAAGAATCAAGTGCATGAAATTCCTTAGACTCTTAAGTCACTGCAGTGTTTAAAAGCCAAATATTATAAGAGCTTCTTGAGACAGAACAATTCTTTTTGTTTCAGTCGGACCTCAGGTAGGTGAGAACTGGAGACCAGAAACACCTCTGGACACTTTTAGGTCTTTCAGGTGTCTCTCATATTAAAAACACAATCAGTAGTAAATAGGAAGTTAATTTTAAGTTGGTGGTATTAAAAGCACTGCCATTGCATCCAGACAGGATGGCAATACAATAGTTCAGACAATTCTTTTTGTTCTCTTGCAAGTCAAAAACTTGGGCAGCACGATTTTTTTTTCTCTCATATTAAGGGCATTTGGGGCACTAAGATGCAAAGCTGTTCCTGCTGTGGTGTGGCAGGAGGGTCCCACTGCAGGACAAAATACACGTGGGCCAGTGGTGAGGGTCACTCAGTAGCCCCTGCAGTAGCTCAAGCACGGGGCACCACAAACAGAGTCGGGGGGGCAGGAGAGGTGCCACTGCACAGATTTAGGCTGAAGAACTGTTACATTTGTAACCATGAGCTTGGTTGTCTACGATGTTTTCTGCTGCTTGTCTGTGACCTGCCAGGTTTCAGCTTCTGTATAATTCCCTGGTTTTCTTTATCTCAGGATTGGCATGAGAGGACGAGAGCTGATGGGTGGAGTTGGCAAAACGATGATGCAAAGCGGTGGGACGTTTGGGACATTCATGGCCATTGGTATGGGAATACGCTGCTAGCCTCGAGTTTGGGATGTATCCCTGAAGTGCCCCTGCCCAGCCATTCCTTCTCTGTACCATAATAAAATCTTTAGATACCTGGAAGTGAGAGCTCTTCATGAAACGGCAAAGCCCCACCCTCCATGCTCTGCTATTCTAAACCTGCTTTTTACTGAATTTCTACTTTCCTCCCATCATTTACTCCCAAGACAATGAGAATTAATCATCCTTTGTACTGCATTTAAGTTCCTTTTTCACAGGTGTAAGTACAGCATACACAGGTCTCTCTTTGGCACTTGGGCAGCTCCCAGTCCCCATGGGGATGTGGAGCAGCTCCATTGCCTTCAAGCATTCTGGAGTCTAGGGAAGTTTACTGGGTGGCTAATTCAGATTAATGATCGAATTTTTCTCCTCTTGTTAAAAAGGTGGGTTGAAGCCTGTCCCATTTCCAAGTTCCAGCTGACAAAGGGCTGACACCCTCACAGAGTGAGGGACCCCAGGACCTGGGCAGGCTGTAGGAGCTGTGCTCCAAGAAGCAGAGCCTTTTCCTACAGCTTGCTGTAGCAGGCCCACAGGGTACTCAGTGCTTCCCTGGCAGAGCTGGGGATCCCTCCCACCACTCCCTGGCACCAAAGCACTGCCTGCAGCAGACCTAGGAAATGGTGGTTGGTGTTGCAATGTTCCAGTACTTGCCTTTTGAAACAGGGCTTCTTTCTGCTCCTGCCTTGGTTCTGTGTGAGAGGTGAGCAGCAGCACTGCCTGAGCCAGCTCCAGTACAACAGCCCTGACCTGCCTTTTCCCCCATTTTTAAGGCGGAACCAATCCAGCACTGAAAGGCTGTTCTCAGCCTGCTGCTGTCGGCTCAGCCCAGAACAGCTCCTGCAACTCCAGCTGGCACTGGGGGACTAATACCGGACACTAAAAAAAGAAAGCTCAAGCACAGCCAGAGAGCAGCTGTGTCACAACCCCCCAGCCCCTCCTGTAGTGTATTTCTGGCCCCTCCCCACCTCTGTGCCCCCTCCAGTCACCTGCTCCCAGTTCCTGGATGGCTGGGGACAGTCCCTTGCCCGCTGCAGCTCAGGCACAGCTACACACAGCCCTGCTCGAGAGCAGGTCATCCCATCAGTGCTCTGGGAACAGCAGCAGGATCCCTGCATGCCTGCCTCTCCTTCCCCCACCAGGAGGAACATTCTCACTCTATACTCTCCATCTCAGCCAGACAGTTTTTCTGAGTGGTTAAAAGGGGTAGGAAGGGCAAAGCACAGGGGAGGCTCCCTCCAGAAAGCAGAGTGAAAACCAATGTAACTGATTCCTCCAACTCCAAGACTCTCAACCAGTTGTGAATGATGGGAGTGGTGGTGGGCAGGAGGAAGGCAGCTCTGGAATAAACTTCAACAACCACACCTGGGATATCTGCAGTGGCATCCCTGACATCTGCCCTAGCACAGCACCCATCACTCACCTGCAGGCCTCAGCACACACTGCTTAAGTCACAGTGGGAGAGCAGAGAAATAAAGCTTCATGAAGGCCTTTTTAAGAGAATTTTATTTGAGTGGTTCTTACAAAGATTGTTGCAATATGAAAGTCTTTGATAGAAATATCAAGCTGTCTTGTCAAACACACTGAAGTAACCCAAAAATATATTTCAGAGCTCACAGAGCTTAAAAAGAGCAAAGATTATATGCAACCAGAACAAAACACGTTTCTGTATTTCCTACCCCTTTTCAGCCTTGGCTGGAATCTGTCAGCTCTGCCTCACTGCACACGTGGAAACTCATCTGGAAATGCAGAGATCGTTTTGTTTGGAAACTTAGACACACCTCACAGTATTTACAAAGAAACTTTTACAGATACATTAATCAAAAGTTACCATCAAGAAATAAAACCCTTCAATCCTTCTAGTCTTATCAATTATTCAGCACAAAGCAAGCTGAGTAGCTGTCTGCGGTCAGCTTTCAGTAGCCTTTTGCATTTTTCATTTGTACAAAACACTAAATATGTCCCTTCATCCAGTCTCTCCCTGATATTACCCTTGAGCAGATCACCCACATTTAGTGAAATGTGAAACGTCTTTGCTGCATTAAAAGAAAGGCTCGTGAAACATTAAAAATGTCGTTATGTCCCATCTGCCTTTTACAGAGAACTTGTTATCTATGAGCTACTTCTCAGTTCCTACAGATCACCTTAGTCAATGTACAAGAATTACAAGGCAGAACAAGAAGTCAACAGCTTTGTATACAGTGGAAATGCTAGTTAGGGAGAATGAACACACTGCATTTCTGCTTACTTCGTTTTATTTTTAAAGGTAGCAGGAAGTGTACACAAAATGACATTAAATCCTTTCCTTTAGTTTTATCTAAATAAAAGGTAACTCAATCTTCCTCCAAAAAATACCTATGTACAAAACTGACTAAATTAATCTTCATCGTCGAACAGGAACCAGTAGTTGGGTTGCAGTCATGGAGTCTGGGAAGAGGCTGTGGTACGTTGGAAGAGGTACATACGCCGCTGTGATCATTTTACCTGAGCACAGGATCAAACAAAAACAACCATCAGTTGCTGAGCATTTCTGCAAGGGGTGAGGAGCGTAGGAGCGAAAAGGTCAAACACCCACCTGCAAACCACCTCCCGTGCAGCGCGTTGACGGCCGCGATGGCAGCGGCGATCGAGGGACACTTGACGTACACGTTGCCCTGCAAGACAAAACGAGGCAGCCTGTGAGGAGGGGACAAGTCCATGGGCTGTGCCCCAGCCAGCTCCTGGCCACACACACCCCGCTGGCATGGACCAGAGACACAAGGAACACGGGAGAAGGGGGCGGGGGGCAGTGTCCTGACAGGCACCGCCCCATGGGAACAGTTTGGCAGTACCACATCTTTCTAAGCAGGATTTTCCAAGACAGCCCAAATGTGCACTTGATCCGCTCTCACAAAGCTGCGGGTGGCTCCTGAGAGCCTTCTAGAGGGGCCCTGAAGGCTGTGAAAGAACAGCACGCAGGGTGTGGCTGCCCCCAGGGGCTGTGAGTCACTGACCTCAGCCTCGGATCACTCTCCCCAGGCCAAGCTCCCAGCCCAACTCCACAAGGATCAAGCACTCCCCATTCCCCAGGCCAGGAAGGACATGCAGCACTTCAAGGGAGACTGATAAATGTAAAAATTCTCCTACATGAACTTCAGCATCTATCTGTCTTTACTTGAACAAGGACTGAGGCCAAGGGAAAAGCCCATACCAGCAGGGCAGGAGGCCTGAGATGGTCCCCAAGGTGAATGACAGACTGATCTTTGAACTTGGCCAGAGATACCTGGAGTTTCCCATCTGTAAATCAAGCACTGTGCATCCCTAATCCGGAGAACTGCAACACTCACATCCAACAACTCCAAGACACACAGATGCCCACAGTAATGTGTGGCATTTTTCTGGCTGCCTGCTTAAAAATGGACCACCATCAGTAATTCCCGAACCAGATCAGATTCTAGCTGAAAGAGGTTTTTCAGGAAAATAATATATTAAGAAACAGACTTCCCTGTAACAGCCTTTGCCAGCCTTTACTAACTCTTCCCACCGATCTAGCTCATTCCCTGCTCAGGGGGTGAACCTGAGCTCAGGCGCTGGTGATGAAGGCACTAAGCAATGAACACACAGCTCTGCTCTCAGCCTCCTCCTGCAAAGGCACCCAGGCTGCTTAAACCCCAAAATGAGGTACAGCAACACCTTTGTACAGCTGTGATTTTCCTTGACCCCCCTCAGTGCAGTACATGAGCCGTGCACTTAGCTGGGACTGCAACCCTTTCATCCACAACAAATCACCCCCTCATGGCCAAGCCCTGACAGCCTCAGTGTGCAAGTCTGGCTGGGACAGAGCCCTGAACGTGCCCAGAATCTCAGCCTGTAAAACAGAACAGCACAAGGGAACTTCGGTTCAAATCCAGTATTTTTAAATATCCGTGGGTGTTTTCTATCTGGGTCATCGCTGTGCTACTGTAACAAAATGGCTTTCAGTTTTTATGAAACATTTAACTCATGATATATTAGCTGTAGTTTTTTTCCTTTAAATCCACTTGCTAATGTAAAACAGAATTGCACCTCAATGTGCTCAGAACATATGTGAGGTATGTTGAGGGCTGGGTGCATTTTTTGGGGGAGTTGTGTGATGATTTTTTTGTGTTTAGTTACTGGGTTGGGGGGGGAGTGTTCTGGGCTGCTGGTTGGGTCTTCTTTATCTGTCAGAGAACAGTTATCTTTCAGTAACAGACAGACACTGTGGGAAAGGTTTCTGCCTCCCAACAGTCCAACGCAGCAGTCATCTTGAAGATTACAAGGTGCCAGGGACATTTTTTTATGCCCTGAACTGCAGCTCCCATCTAAACTCTCTGTAACCCATGGGGAAGTGTTTCAGGTGACACTGTGGCAGCTGCACAATGACAGCAATGGTCAGTGAGTGCCAAGTGCATCACCAGGGCAGAACAACCCCCCCCTAAACAGGCTGGGACAGCAGGGTGGGTTCCAGCCTCACACCACGGCAGAGAACACAACAGGACATCTCCAGGGTCTGAAGAGCAGAAATCAGCCTGACTGTCAGACCATCTGAAAACTGAACTTCAGTCTGGGCTGTGAATTCTTTATAAAAGGGGTTCCAGATGGCCAAATTAATTTCCAGACCTTCTACAGTTTACAAATCCTAATAGCTGAAATACAGGGAAGAGGTAACTAATCTGGGGATTGTGTCAACACAGTGAAGAAAAATATATTCACCTGTTTAAGATGCAGGTATGAATCTGGAATTCCCTGTTCTAGCTCCAGGCCCTCAGACTGTCCCCTGCAAGGCTCTAACATCACCAGTGACCACAACTGTTCCCAAGCCTGGGATGAGGCTCACCTTTCCTGCACACCTTGGTTCTGCTGCAGCAGGGGCCCTCTGTGCTGAAGCCTGGGCTCTCTAGGAAGAGGAAACTGAAGTCCCTGGCCTGGGGGAAATGCACAGCTCAAGGGAAAAGCCAAATGCCTGAACTGAAGTGGTCACTACTCTTCAGCCACAGAACTCCAGCTGGGTAAATCTGCAAGAGCAGCAGCAGCAAACTGCTCACACCCACATCAGAGTTACACACGATGATTCACAACAGGAGGGAACCACCAACATCCTGGACAAATTGCAAAGTTGCTTCAAGAAATTTGGGTTCAGTTTAGGGAAAAAATTCCATATTTGCAATGCTCCCTCTAGACAAAATAAAGCAACAGAACTGGTAACAGCTGCTCAGTATTCCCCCAGAACCAGGCATACCTGAGCTGAGTTTTTGTCTACATAGATGTGGATAACTCCTCCATGTTTGTTACATTCCTCAATCACATCATCTTTAATTTCTGTGTCCCAGCCAGCTTCTTCTTCACTGTAGGGGGGGGCAAGAAAAACAGGACAGAGATATCACTCAGACAAAATCCAGCCCAAACCCATCAAACACACTCATGCAACATTCTGATTTCTTTCTCACATGTAACAGTCATCAACAAATGCCACACTATGATAAATCACTTACGTTTGAGGATTAAACATGTTGGAAAGCTGGAAGCACTGTGTTGCAAGTGGTTGTACAGAAGCAGCTGCAGCCAGAACTGTTGCAGTGGGAAAAAAAATATCAGTAACATATCTATGAACCCACTATGCATGGCTGTAATTTAAATGAGGATCTCCTATCTGCTTAAAATCCCAGCATTCAGCAATAGCAGAAACAGTTCTGACTAAACAGAAACTGAAGACAGGAAAGCAAAACTCGTAACGAGACACTACCAATGACAGATCCATTTAAACTGATCAATACCAAACCCAGCACATATGAACCACAGCTGAAGATGAAAAGTGAAAAGATAACCCTGTACATTGATGGCAGACTTTCCAATTAAACATTAAAAGGCAGAGACCCAGGCATCTTCATCTGCCTCTGCAATGTCTGCCTGAGTTGTATGCCAGCAGCACCTTCAATGTTTTGCTCTTCATGGAAGCTCGGTAGCAGCTCAGGACAGAGTTGCACCTCCCCAGCTGAGTGCACAGCAAGGGACAGAGGCCTTGGTGAATTCTCAAAACCTGTTTTAACCACGTTGAATTATGTTTCGAAAGTGTATCTGCACTTCTGTCCCTTGAAAATGCAGATTTATAGGTAACATTTGACAACAAAAATTATGAACATTTAACTGCAGGATACATCTATACTCCTTCCCTGTAACTCTGAAATTACTACTTGTCATTTCTTGATGCTCCTCATGCCAGTACATCATTAAACACTGTCCCACAGGTGCCCTTCCACAGGCTGCAGCTTCTGTCAATGGAACTGGAATAATGCCCTCCCCCCCTGCACTGCAGACATTTAGGGCTGTGCAGTCAGATAATGAACAGCTCAGACAGTAACCCCAGCTCCTGATTCTCAAATGACCCCTCTAAGCAAGGAGAACACCCCCAACCCAGCCACACCTAAACCCACAAACACCACCCCACACGTTTTCTTGGACTAACGCATGGCTGGGGAATGTTACCAACACAGAGCAAATGCTACAAAGAATTTCCAGTCAAAAATTAATCACAGCATGACTCAAGGCCTCAGTGTGGGTAAACTCTACACCACAAGCATTTCACTTACAGCCATCTGCAACAGGACCTACTAATTACAACTTGCATCAAATGCTAGTTTACCTTCATTCTGCTGAGACAGTCTCGTTTGTAAATCTAGAGAAAAATACAGAGAAGTTAATTAGTACACTTGGTAGCATCACTGCCTGCCAGCCAGGTTGTTTAGCTTGTATTTCTGTGGTTAAGAGCTTATTCAAGTACCTCAACCCACTCTCACAGTTCCTCTCTAGCTGTGAGTAGTTTCACAAATCTCAGCTCCTCAGCTGCGATATTCTGTCCTTGACAGGTTCCATGACCACAAAGGTAAGCGTATGTCACAGAGAAACAACACCTTAAAAGGAGGATGTATCATCCTCTCCTTGCCTTGGCTCTGCTTGAACTCTTTACAATTAATTTCCATGAGAAAACAATTACAACAATTTTGACAGGCAGTACAGGTCTGACATCTTTATTAACAGAAAGCAGTTAAGCACAGTTACAGAAACCCGACATTCTCAAAGCAGTTACCAAATTCATTTTGAGTAGAATAAGGTGACATTTCCCCCACTATCTTTCCATACAGATGTCATAATGACAAAAGAACCTTCAGTACTTTTCAAATTCAAAACATTTTTTAAGAGTTGAGAACATTTAATTTGCCTAGAAAACTCTACTTACTTGTTTAGCAACATACAGCTGTCCCAATTTGAAGTGATGGGAGCAAACAAATGTAGACTTTCTAAGCCACGACTTCAACCTCAACACCTCTAAATCAACAGAAAACTTCAGAACTCAAGAATTGTAAGCATAAGCCCCTTCAATAAGGTTCCATTTAGCACAGAGACACGAGGAGTGAGAAGACTGAAGTAAACCGTCATCTTAATTCACTGGTTTAGAGAGCAGCAAAGTGATGGACACCAAGCAAGCTTCCAAGCTGACCAGGAAACACTTGAGGGCATCAGCTACGAACATACTTTTTCCCTTTCTAATAAACCCTCCTCAACAACACCAGAGAACAGGAGTGATTTTTTTCTCTGTCTTCCTCAAGTGCCTTCCCAAATACCTCCCAAAGAACACATACTGAAAAGCAAGACTGGAAGGAGCAAGCTATGAAGGCCGAGCTGTAACAAGAGCTGGCTATATTTGGCATCTTTTCCCTCCAGATCTGAACACAAAGGAAGCCTCACCTCCAGAGAGTGAGAAGTATCATAACAGTAAAGGCTATTTTAGTCTGGATTCTCTGCAGACACTGCATGGATTTGACCAATCTGTAACTAATTTCCTCATTAATTCTCACACCTTTTTGAAAATGAAAAATCTCTGAACTCCCTCAGATTAGATGAGGACAGACACTCTCCCTCTGCAATTCTGACCCAACTGCACAGGCACATCATGTCCAGCTGAACTTACCCATGTGGGTCAGCTGGGGCTCTAGAGCCGAATGCTCCACAATTCCTGCACCAAACCTGCACACACCACCAGTGCAAAGTCTGTCCAGGGCCAAGAGCCAGAACAGTTGTAAACACAGAAAAAAATTCAGCTGCCGCTGTCTTCTGCAACAGTTTCATCAGTTAATTATCTACCACTCTGAAACATAACCTACTGTTCACCAGATCTTTCATCAGCTAACTGAATTCTTTCGTTGCTCGTGACTGAAGAATCGTCCTTTCCTCTCACTTCTAAAATCACTCAGAATTTCGTTGTCTCTCTTCACCATCAACTCTTTCCCTACACATAATTTTAAATAATATGTGGGAACTACAATTAATACATCTGTCGGGTTCAGATTTAAGTTGACTTTTCCAGTATGTTCTGTATATATAACCTCTTTGGCAAGAGGAGTACAGGCTCAGTGCACAGAGAAAGCAGAAATACAGAAACAGCTACCAAACACTTTGTGTCTTAAAACAAATTGAAGTTGTGTGTTTATTTTGAAATCCAGATGGCTTTAAATAAGCCAAAGCCTGCCAAGTAATGCCCAGTGTCCCAAGCCATTACTGTGAAGAGAACAGAGACCAAACAAAGTTCCATATGATAACACCTATTTCTTCTTCTTTGGCAGCACACCATCTCAATCTCTTCCAAAAACAGATAGCTCCTTCCACCAGAAAGCATTAGAGGAATGTTCTATAGGCTGAATATTTTAAGTTTCACATGTTCAGACAGAGAACAGGGTACACAGCTACAACTATTCAGCTTTAATTCCTTTTCCTGCTGGAATTTTCTCCATGGGAATAATGGCCAAGTTGCCAGGTCTCCCATAAAACTGATTCTTGACCTTCCCTATTTGAGTTTGATTGAATCCTCCTGAAGGTGGCTGATCAGAAGTGTTCCTGGGTGTGCAGAGCTTATGTCTCAGGTGCTCAGTGTGCTGCCTGTAGGAGCACAGCTGACCTTCACAAGGCATCAGCTGCCAGGTCATATCCTGTCACCCACCCTGCAGTATTTAGGCATTTTCCTCCTCCTAGGTAACCCTTCACTGCTCAGCTCCCAGGCTACGTAACTGCACTTTGATTTAACCCCGAAGAGGTGAACAACATACAACATCCCAATAACTTCTTACTGACAGCACCTGGGTTCACTCACCTCACCCCCACTGTTCACCATTGTTTTTCATCTAAGTACAAAACAAGATAAACTCAACACCTGAATTTTGGCTTCAAAAACAGCCTGTAACCTTCCCAGCTTACACCTGTAAAAAATCCTCTTTCTCTGAGCCACCTTCTTTACACATCCTGTACTTCCTGTACTACCCACTTCTCTGGTTTAGTAACTTGCCACAGACAGGAGCCCAAAGTTCAGCAAGTAGAACTTTGCTACTGCTCCTCTGCCCAGGGAGGGCACTTCTGTCAAGGACTGTCAGCCTTGAGATGCAGTTTCTCTGACAGTATGCTATGCTTTCATAATATTCTCCAGGTTACCCTTCTTCAGTATGACTTTTGAAGGAGTGAAGTCGAGACAGTAACAGGACCAGAATCTGGCCAGATGATATTTTTCTTCCTTTCTTTGAGCGTAGATAACTTAGAGTTAGATGTTCCAGCTATACACAATATCACAGACTTGTAAATCTTTATGGACAACATCAGAGATTAGATCTCACGTTTCACACATCTATTCCCTCACTCATTTCATGGGAGTTCTTTTACTCCTCTGAACGGTTTACATTCAGCTCTTTTAGCTTTGCTTCTACCTTGGGAATAATTTTTTTTTTCTTTTACTACATATTCATAGCCTACCCTCCTCAAATTCCAACCTTTATGACCAGTGTACCCACTAAAAACTGAGGCAATGAGATATTTTAGAAACACCTAGGGAGTAGTTTTTCATTCACCCAAGCCCTGCTTCGTTTTTGTTCTCCAAGAGTTGGAAAGCTTCATCTATCCTTTCCTGTATTTTACAATGTCTAGCTCAGTCTGACAGATAATTCTCTTTGTATCTGTTTCCCAAACTAAAAATATTCTTTTGTTATTAGTCCTTTTTTCTATTCTTCATAGGTTGTGTGCTTATTCCTTATTTCTTTTGAGGGAGTTAATCCCCCAGATTCAGTGTGGAGCCCATTTCTAACAGGGCTTTTTCTTCTTTCTGTGGAATACAGATCCAATACAGAATTAGCAATGTGGAACAGAAGAAACTTCTCACATCCTGTCTGTTCAAACACCCAATTTGCTCAGACCAGATGACTTCATTGCCTTGTTTTCTTCAACCACTGCTTTTGAAATCACAAGCCTTAGTTACAAACCTGTTTATCCTTTCATTTAAACATGAGTAACTCATGATCCCTCAAGTCAATGGTCATTTCTATTCTCATCCATAACATCTTCATTACTTACCAAATTGAGTTTAAAATAGCATCCCCTCTTCATGAGTCAGTGAGTGTTTGATGAAGAAATTTGTCGGATATCACATCCAGGAATATCTGGGCCCCACCATTATTACTAGCAATTCTTCTCCAATCTGTATCAGGGAAGTTAAAGTCTCCCACAATGACATAATTCCTGGTAGTAATTTTCTCTAACAAGAGTAAAGAGATCTTTAATCCATAACCAAATCTCACTTTGGGGATAGCTCATGACTCTATGGCAGCAAAAAGCTTTATCTTTTTCCAAAGTTACTTGAAGTTGCACATGTCTGCATTATTCCTTTTGTACAGTACCAATGGAATAAACAATGTTACCCCTACCATTTTCATGTCTACAGTTGCTAAACATGCACCTTCTTCAAACACCTGTATTCAGCCTTATTTATTTCTCCACAGCCAGGTTGCCTCATGCTGATTCCACCCATCTGAACAACTCTGTGTCAGACATTTCTGGCCATATTCTTGATTTGGTGAGATTTTTTCGGCCACGCTTGTTTCAAATGGAGGTGGGGAAAGGATTGCAGGTTTTTTTTTAAATACTTCTCTCATTTCTAACTCCCTATATCTGTTTCCACATCTGACTGCCACACCACTGTATCACCTGCATTAACAGGGATCTTACTTTAGTGATGGTGACCTTTCCTTCTCTTTCTGGTCTAGATACTTTTTCCTTACCTCTGTGCCTTTTTCCTCCTTTTCTTCTCTAACAGACAACCAGCATTTTCCTTTCACTAGCCAGTTCCTTTTCCTTCCGAGGGCACATCTCTAGAACAACCCTATTATATTCTTTTAGCAACTGTCTAAAGCTTTACATGTGTGCTCTTCACAGGACTGCACCTGACTTTCAGTAATATGATCCAGGCCTATCTTACTAAGTCTGAATCACTTCTGTCACAAACTCTGCTGGAAGGCAAACACAACAATGCCACCTCTTCTTTGCTACTTTCTCACATGTTCCAGCATCTAGTTACTTGTGACATTTTGTCTTTCCTACTGCTATGACAGTTGAGCGTTTTCTGTCCTTAGTATTAATCAAAAGTAACAAAAAGAAGAAATTCCACTGTGTGAAACCCTGATCTCCTGTGGGAGGTTACTCACTGCTCTAGTCCTGAGGACCCCTTGAACAGTTTGCTGTTTAGGCCAGTAAGAATTATCAGCAGCAATCATCTCCTCAGCCTCACTCCAGCATACCCACCTGCAGAACACATCAACAACTACAGCCAAATCCAAGCACCACACATTCCCTGACATGCAATGTCCTTCCTCACCAGGACACACACTGGATATATCTAACACTGCTGCCACCCTGGGGACATGTCCCCCATCACGTCCTAATAAGCTCCTCGCCCTTGGTACAGCTCAGACTTTTCATAGGGGTCAACGCCCTTCCAATTCTGGGCCTGCCATTTTTAGCAGTCAATACTTACAGTGCAGCAGAACTTACAAGTCCCCATTAGCACAGAGAATAGTACAGATAAAGAGATGAAGGCTTGGGATGAAAAAAGTGAACTACAACAGATTTGCAAAAATACTGCAAAGTGAATCACACCCATCCCAACTGTGATACACTGTCCCTGGTTATCTGCTTACGGATTTGCAGTGTTTTACAGAGTGTTAAACACACTGGAATACCTGTGTTTTCATTTTAAAAGATCACGAAACATATTTAAGTACCTCTAGGTACAAAATTATAAAGCAAAAAGTAATTCTGAAAAATAAATAGGTCACCATTTCTTACCTGTCACAGCTCCAAAGGCTAAAGACCCGCTCATCTGCAGAGCCTGCTGTGCAGCTGGGGGGATCTGCAAACCAGTACCTGCAACAGAAGACGGACCTTGGAGCAGGCACTGCCACTCAGGGATGCACTAACACAAGGATCAGAAATCTTACTGTTGTCAAAAGATTAAAAATTTCATGCAGTTATCTTAAGTTGGGGGGGGGTATTTTTGCACATTTCCTATGAAACTCACACACACCTTCTGCAAGTCTTGCCATCAACTGAAGGCGACCAGTTGTTCCCAAGTCAATTCCAGTCCGTTCCAACTCATCACTGTCCAAAAAGGAGCTGGCACTGGAAGCATCAGTACGCTCAGTTACATGTCCCACTTTCATTGGCCTCCCAGCCAGCTCAAATCCATTGAGTTGTTCCAAGGCCTTTTTGGCACACTCAGAGTCTGAGAACTATAGATTGGAAAAGAGGAAATTCAGTAATACTGCCTACAGGATTCAGCAACACTTCTACTGTATGCAATATTCACAATTACAGAAACAGAAGAAACTCTTTAAGATAACAGCAACAAGCTAACTTACATATGCTCTGTATTTTTAATTTAAACCAAACACACAGATTTTGGTATTTACTGTATCCTATTTAGGTAATGTATTTAAACATCATTATAGTTCAAGTTATAGCATCTAGACAGTGCAATCAACAGAAGTCTTGCGCTGCAGCTCTCTTGAAAGAGTGAGTCCCTTTCTTTGTAACCTTACAACTGCCATGGCACTTACTGGTTATTCCTAACAGATGTTCTGCTTTATGCTGTGAAACATCAAAATAAACATACAAACATTTTATCAGTGTTAAAACCGTCAAGCCTGAACTATATAGTTAGTTTGGTTTCATTTGTGTCCAAGTGCCAGAGGTCCCAGCCGAGACTTTTGTCCCCATGACAAATTGCCAGGTCAGTCAAGAAACTCAAGTTCACAAAATTGTGTACCTGAGGGCAAAGAGGAGAGATGTTTTCAACTGAAAGTTTCATCTTCTAAAATTTCATGTCCCCCAAAAAGCTCAATTATTTTCACAACTGTGAAAAATGCCAGTCTTTACTAGTGTCTTTGCCTGCAGAAGGCAGCATTTGCTTTCCCAGGCACTGACTCCAAAGGAAACTATTCCCACCTAAACACGTCCATTGTTCACCCACAATACCCAGACAACTGGTAGAAACAAAGAAAAGAGCCAGTGCTGTGTGTGCTCTACATGACACTTCTAAAATGGGACCTAACAGAGATAAAGCAGCAAAAGAGTAGCTGCTATCTCGATACAACAGCAATATGGATTGATAAGGTGTATATATAGCAGCAGTGTAGATCGCTCTCTATATATACATGACAAGGTTATATATATAGATACACACTACTACATGGGGAGGTTACACTCAGAAATGGCGTAAGAAAGCTGGCAATCCCAGTCATACCGTGATGAATCCATATCCTTTTGAGCGTCCAGTTTCACTGTCCATCATCAGCTGAATGCTTTCAATCTGAAAGAATAAAGCTGTTTATTATCAGACATTTTGGAACAACCCACAAGATACGAAAACACAACGTGGAAACAGCCCTGTCAAATACACAGACATGAATGTGAAATCACTGTTTTTCTGGGTTTTTTAATCAGTTTCCCATTCCTTCTTCAAGTCAAAATTAGTGTACAGACAGCCAGACAGGTGCTCCAATACTGAGACAGAAGCAGGTAAACATAAGGGGTTCAAGTGCAGCTCCAGGCAGAGGTTTACTCCTGATGCAACATTCTAGCAGATCATGAGCACACAGACACCATCAGATCCTCACTGAAACACACTACTCATGCATCTCATATGCTGAGAACCTGTTTTACAAGCTAAGAAAAGCAGTTTGCATGACTGACCAGGGTCTTTAAGGAAGGGCTGTATATTTTAATAATTACTGGTATTTGGGAACTCCTAGAAGTTTACAATGACTGAATTTAAAACAGTGCTGAGTCATCCATGAGCCATAAAGTAGTGTTTGGAAGAGACAGCAACACAGAAGTAAGACAGAATTGAGTTTAGGACTAGAATATATGGAATAAGAAGGAAAGACCTTCACAGCTCTACATGTAACCCTCCTAAAACTACCTTAATGCTACTGCCAGACCCTGAGAAAAAGAAAAAAAAAAACAACCAAAAAAAACAAGAACTGCAGCCATGTGGATTAAAATTTAATCAACCAGAGCAATTTTCCAAGGTTTTGCACTAGAGATTTAAAGGGATGGGCATACTGGGTCTGAATAATGCATATGAAAAGCACTGCCACCGTATGTATGAAGCAGGGTTCATATCCAAAGACAGTACGAAAAGAACCCAAATATTAATGGACTTCTTTTTCCCCATTAAGTACCTGACTTTTCCTCTGTCTCATAATGATACACCCCAGGTACCACGGCACAGTAGGGCTAACAGTTACTGTAGATCCAGCAGAAACTCTGGGTTTGATCTGCTCACTTCAATAATCCTCTCTACAAAAACCTACTGCCATGCTGCAAACTAGGGTCCAATGCTCAGGAGTGAGAAGGGGCCTGAGATGGAGCTGCACAGGACACACGACTAGTTCGTGGTCCTTACATGAGCTAAAACTTCAGCAAGAAGTCCTCAGACACAGCTGACAGATGGTAAAATATTCCAAGACCTCACCCCAATTCTGTGCTTTGCGCTTTAACCTGTGAAAAGGGGCCCCCACTCACAATCACGGGTGGGAAAGGTATTTACAAGTCACAGGAGCAGGATACAATGTAGGGAGGTTTTGTTTTAGAGGCTTTTTTCCCCCTGATCCTTAATTGAGGTAGTCATGGAATTCTCAGCTTTCCTTTGTAAGACCTGCCATTCCAATTCACTGGACACCACCACAAATCCACCAGGTTCTCATCTGTTCTCCAACACCACCCACGTACCTAAAGCCTGGGGATGTTTATGGGCATAGCAGTGCAAGAAAGGAAAAATGTTTCGTGGGTATGAAGCCGAACTATTTGCAGAAGCTGTGAGTGCTCCACAACTAACCTAGGTTTTTCAGATAAACTACCACAACACAACAAGCCAAATTAACATTTACCCTGCCAAATGGCTCGAAGATTCCTCGAAGCATATCTTCAGTTATATTGAAGTGTAATGATCCCACATAGAGCCTCATAGGACCAGCACTGCCCTTCTGCAGATTATTTGCCATTGCTGCTGCTCTGTTTTTCTCTGCCTAAGAAAAGGAGAAAATAAAAACTCACCTTCTGTCAGAATTTCTTAAGAAACCCTACCATAAGCAGTATGTATCTATCAGCTCAAAACTAGGCAGATTCACCAAAAAACCACAAGCTGTTGTATAATCTGCAGACTATCCATCGGACTTTTAATTAAAATCTACAAAACCCAAGATCATGACCAAGTACAGAGACACAGATTCCAAAAGCCTTCAAACTGAACAACTTCATGTGTAATTCTGGCTTGTATCTCGTAAATTAAGTTTTTACATATGCTGGAAAGCATACACAATATAACCTTTACAATTTCTTTACTACAACTTGCTTAAAATCTGTATCTTCAAACATGCATTTATATCACTTTGGATTGCTTTAATTTGCCTGTCATCTATGGGAAACAAAAGTCCATTTAAATAATCATCCTCATTAAGGTTTTCCAAACATGCAACGGTAACCAAACTGTCAAACATTATGTTTCCCCAGTGAGATACAAGAGGCATAACTCAAAATGAACAAAAATGAGATTTACAACTCCTTACCTGTGATGCCTGTACTATGATGGGTACACCCAGGACTCTCTGTCCAGTCAGTCCTATTGCCAGGGGCACTGAACTAACATCAACAAATTCAACATAAGCAATTCCCTTTGAACGCCTGGAATTTCTATCTGAAATCATTCGCACATCACGAACCTGAAAGGCAAGAAGAGACAGAAATACTTCAGAGATAAAGGAAAAAACCTAATGCAGCCCATCCCTGACAGGTATTAATAATGAGGTGATTATTCGCCAAGCCAGTGGCTCTATAATTATGCTGAAAATCTATGGCAGCATACAGCTTTAACATACAGCTTTAACAAACACAACTAGCAAGTACTAAAGCTGCTGTTTAAAGTCAAATGTAGCGTATGACAAAAGTTTTTCAAAATTAGAAGTTAACTGAATTTTCAAGTTACCCTATAACTGACATCTAATCTGGGACAGAAGATATGAAAAAAATAAGTTGTTCGAATCAGAATAGAACTGACATGTTTTGCATCACATCATATGAACAATGAACTCCTGAGAAATTACATTTTCATGTTCAAAGCCTTTAATAACTAGTTCATCATCATCCACCCCCCTTTGCACAGGTACAGGAAGTTCCACGTGCTTACAGTTCTCAAAAATATCAATCCTGTACTCAAGTTCTACTAGGACAGCTTGAGGCAGCAGTCAGAATCATTTTAACTTCCCTATTAATTACCTTCCCTACTGTAGAGAAAAATTCTTCCAGGTCTCTTGGTCGAATTCTGGCAGCCAACTGCATGCAGAATACTGTTCGAGCATCCCTCTCTTCAGGGGTAAGATTATCAATAGGTTCTCTGGAAAAAGCAAAGTTCAGTAAAAAAATAAACTGAATTAAGCTAACTCATCTCTAGACTCCATATGAAACACTAAGTAATCAGTACTTCCCAGTCCGATAGTGAAAAACATGCCTGCTGTATTTCAAAAAGGCAGGGTTAAGAAGTGAATACCTAATGTTAATATGATAATGTATTTACTTGTATAACATGACTGAATATCCTGTTTCAACTGCGAGCATTAAATATCCCTGAAAAATTCTATTTTACCTACACAAGCCCAAACTAATCAGAGGTGCCATTTTGCTGCTGTCCAGAAAAGGTCCCAGGACCCCTGTGGAGCTCACAGTCAAGAAGATGAGATGAGAGGCCACCAGGGTGAACTGGCACAGACTGGCTGTCCAAACTCTCAGACAAGAAGTGTCAACCAGGCTTTGCAAACTCACGTCTGGCATCTACCCAGTCACTTCAGAGTCACTGCAGCCACTGCATAAAGCAATACTGACATCCATGCAAACGGAATTCCCAGTCCTCAGAGTTTCAGTTTGCTAACTCATTAAAAAATTATGAATAGTGAATAGTTACTCTGATCCTTGACACCAGAAGCACTAGAATAATTTTATTTCAATACTGAACCACTATCTGAAATTAGATACACAACTTCTAAGGTGCTGAAGCTTCAAATCTAAAAAAAAAAAAAAAAAAAAAACCAAACCTGACTTGTAGTCAAGTATAGGACAGAATTACCATGCTGGATCCTGGACTAAGTTTTCAGTCATGGAGTATGTATTTATATTAATTATATACATACTAATCACCGAGAATACACAAGAAAAATTTACACTGAATTATCTCAGTAAGAGTTTGCTAGTCATTAAAAAACAAAACGAGATTGGTTAAATTTAACTGTATTAACGTAAGAGAATAATCTCATTAGCAGCTCTCTAAATCCAATTCCCTTAAATGAGAAGCCTGAGAATGGGTAAGCAGCTCCTGCATTTCAAAGGTATCCAGCCTCTCTACAAATAACACTGAAAAGCAAAAAGAAGCATTTGTACTTTTCCATTCTTTAGAATATTAAGTACAATTTAGCAGAAAAACTAATCCAAATCACAATTAATGGGCAAAAGATTGAGAACACGAACGTAAAAAAAGAAAGCAAGGCTTCTTTTGAAATGTTATTTACAACTGTTTATGACATGGGGAAAATATTAACAATGCTCTCCTCTCCCTGGCTTTCTAAATGAATTCCAGCATCACTTTTGAGTATAAGCTGGAGAGCAAGTAGCCATGCATTATTTCACCATCACTTTCCCAAAAAAAAAAACCCAACATATGTAAAATGTCATACCTAACAGGGCTCTTATCTTTTCTGAAGGGACTTTTGCTCCTGGAGCGACGTCTGCTAAAAATAAAGAAGAAACAAGATTAGAAGAAAACTTTCAAATACACCACTCTGATTTTAAACAAAACCTATTAATGATGTAATAAAAAGTAGAGAAAAGTCAGAAACCTTAATTTGATGCTGTGAGGCAGACCAATCTTCCCTCTGATGGCACTGTTGAATTTTGGACCAGAACTACAGCAAAAGAAGACAGACATTATTCACTTGAGTACCAAAATTCAGGATTTCCTCTCTGTATTCACATAACACTGCAAGTGCTCACCCACCCTTGCACCTGAACCGGTCAGCATTTCCATCAGCAGCACCCAACGCATGCATAATATTATCAACAGGATACCAACACATGCAGCACTCCAGACCATCAGGTACGGAATATGCTCCCCTCTCAGTTTCACCTGCATCACAAAACCCCAAATATGCAGGACTCCAAGAACTGAATTACGAGCCAGCCAGACATGGCACATTTGTACGTGCAAACTATTCTGAGCTACAGTTACAGCTGTAACCATTTTCACACGTTTTTGTGTCCACATGCACATTCTGTGTACTGATGACTGCAAAGCAGGACCTTCATGGCCTGGAGCTCAGCTCCAGCGCTGTGTGCAAAGTGGTGCTGGCAGAATTATTTGCTCAAGTGTAACGTTTTAAAATCGAAAGTTTCACGAAATTTAAGGTGCAAGAAGAAACCAAAGTGGCTCCCTGCAGACGTCTAGACACAGTCACTAATGCTGTCCCAGCTCTCGCCACTGAAGTGCCACAAATATGCAAACGAAGCTTCCTAAAGTTCTTAATGGCCACCAAACCACAGAGGCAGTGAACCCAGCAGTTAGCCCTATACATAGACATGTAACCACAGAAGGAATCCAAGCTCTTGGCTGAATCTAATTTTAGTTCTCCAGGCTTCACAGAGTCTGTTAGAACAAACTGTAAGCTGCCCTTTACTTCCACGTTAAGGACAGTCCTCACTAGTTACCGTGGCACGTGGGGACAGCCTGTGACACGAGCAGTAAGACTCATCCTATCGTGTTCTCCCTGAACTTGATCTCCTGGTAGATACAAGGCAAAGAACAACACCTGTTAATATTCTTCCTGTATCTCCACCGAGCAGAGGCACTGCTGCACAGACTGAGTGCTGTGCACTGGGGCTTTGGCTTTCCATCTGCACACAATTGATTCTTTCTGTTGTGGCTACAAATTGACGTGAAACACCCTGAAAGACACGGTAGGCTGAAGACATTAAGCAGTCTTCCACTAAATCCATTTGGCCAGGCAATTTTGTCTGAAAAACGTCTTCTTGCCCCTAAGTGGAGCAGTAATGCTTAGAGTTAAACTCAGCATCCACAACAAGGAGGAGGATGCCCTTTTTTAAACATGTCATGATACAGGTGGAAGTAGTGGGCCAAGATCCAAAACCGTGCTGGCCAGGTTAAAGCAAAGGAAATATGGCCCTGTACAACACTGGAAAAAAAAAATAAAGAAAAAAGACCATTTAGAAACTACTTATTAAGAACAGATAACTTCTTATTAAGAGAAAATAAGACATAATAAAACAAAGGCACACGTTGAGATGAGATTGCTATTGATCAAACCCAGACTTTTTTTGCCTAGGATAAATTACTCCATTTCCTATTCAAGTCCAGACAAATGACTGCTGGGAACATCCATTCAGGTTCTCTAGTATCTGTGAAACTGCCAAAAGCTGCACCTGGAAATTCTGGTATTGATTCCAGAGGCCAGCTTCTTACCAAACATGGGACTACCCTGCACCTTCACACCTCCAAATATAGAACATGGCGTTCTCCAACTCAAATGCAGCCAGACACACCAATTACAGTAACTCCAGAATACTAACATGCAGATCAACTAAACAATAGTAAATCATTATGAGTTTTTAAGGAAATGGTGAAAGAAATGTTTTGTTTGTCTAAAGCTAGTGAAAAGAACCCCCAAAACACAAACAACTGATAAGTAACACAGTAACAGTTTCCTAATACATGCACAGCTTCCCAGGTGGGAGGGAGAGAAAGAAGCAAAAAAGGGGGGGGGGGGGGGAACGCACAACCCACCGCAACTCCAAAAATCTCTTTTCCATTTCCACTCTTGACTAGTAGTATCTTATTTACAGGACTCCATGAAACACTGACAAACCCCAGTGACCTAAAGCCATCCCAAACTACTGAACAGACTGAGCAGAAAGCTGCGTGAGGCAAGGTGACAGCCCAAGTTACCTTCTCAAGATCCCTTTCCAGCAGTACTCTGCAGGACGCGCTTCCCTTTGTTTTTCTAAGGAGACCTGCTTGTAAAGCTATAGATCTCAGGGAAAGCTCCTTCACTCCTACAGCCTCTACAGCTGCTGCCCAGCTCCTTCTATCACACAAGGCAGTACCACGTCACAAGCGTCTTTATGCCTAGGAGTCCCCTTGTCCATGAGCCAAAGGCCCTCAGTCCATAGTCCATAGTCAGACATGCCTTCCCAAACCTGCGTGATGCCACATGGCCCAACAACGGTCGGGCCAGAACACAGACAGCAAATTATCAGCTCTTACCTGCTAATTCTTATTCAAGACTCCAACAAAACAATGTTGGACAAGGCAAACTTTGGCTAATAAAGTCCAGGGGCATCATGATGAACTTTCAGTCCTCATGTTTTCCCAACAGCGTTGTCCAAATTCTTGGTTTCAGAGTATAAACAGGATGGTCTAAGTGACTTCTACTGTACATTAGCAGTGTCTGGGATCTGCCAGACAGATGTCTAAGCAAGAATACCCAGTCAAGTTCTTTCTACTAAGAGACCTAATAATGTAGCTGTAAAACACTTACAGAACAACATGTGTGAGAATAACATCAGAAAAAAGCCCTGTCAACATTAAGCAATGCAAGCCATTCACCCCATTTTAAAAAATTAAAGCATTTAACCACTTTCTAAAGCTTAAGTGACAAATTCCAAGGTGTCAGGTTCTCTGTGGCACTCTCTTCTCCTTTCCTAAAGAATTACCTATACTAGACTTTTTCTTCTCACTATTGCTAAGATGCCTCTTAACTGCCCCAGCAGCATAAACATCTCAGTTTACAGGTATCAGCTTGAAAAGGAGCCTTTATAAAGCAAATGAGAAAGATCACAAGGAGGACAAAGAGTAACAAAAAAGATAAGATAGAAGCCATACAGCATTTTGGACTAGATGCTGCAGTCAGCTACAATGTTGGCACCAGTAACCCCATCCCAGAACTGTCTGGACAGCCCCACAAAGAGAGATCCCAGATACAAATGCCTCAGCCAGCAAGTTACTCTGGTAGTTACTTTTGAAATGCTGAGCTGATGGCACTGACACAGAGACAATTTCTTCAAATGAAAGCACCAGTTCTGGTGGATCCAAAGTTATCTGATCCAAAGGCAGCCAGTGGTACAGAAGGCTTCATCTCCAAAACTCCTGTATCCCTGAAAGTCAGTGCCTGTTATACAGATGTAAAGGTGGGTCTCTGCAGTTGAAGAGTACCAAACAGGAAATTAAGAGCTCTCAACTCTCATATCTTCTGAGGCCCTTCTCCTTCCCACCTTTTGAGACAAAACTAGAATTTGGGAATCACATTAGCATATGTATTACTCCAATAGCACCATCCATGATCTACAAGTGAATGACAGCCAACTGCTTGCTGACTGCCAACAGTCAACACCAATCCCTCTGGGATATATGTGCCTGCCCTGTTACCAGTCCTCCACTAAACCATTTCAAACACTAAAATTCTACTTGGTTAAATGAAAGCAACAATCCGGCAACTGCAGCAGAACTACCAAATGAATAACCACAACCACATAACCCCAGGGCATACCACACCATCTCAGCTTCTTGTTCACTGTATTTCCAGAGAAATCACCCAGAACTGCTACGGAAGAGTGTCAGAAGAGGGGATAAAGACCCCTCACAATCATTTACCTTTCTGGCATAACATATCTCGATGCACTAAAACAGGCATGGGTTATTGCACTTCCAGCCTCTACTTGAGGAAATTATTTTGGAAGATCAGAACACTGGAACTCCCAGATTTCTCTAGCTGAAGAACCTTCTCACCCAGTGACAACAAAATACTGAAGAACAAAACTCCAACGCAGCTGGGAAAATGCAGCAACTCCCAACTACGTGAGGAGATGAAGGACATCCTCTCCCTGAATCACCACACTGGAGACTGTCAGGCTCCACACATGGAAGGCTCAAGTTTTGGATCAAGGTCCTCTGTGTCTTGAGCCACAACAGTGGCACTGGCACAACCACACTAGCTACTGTACCCTCACAGGTGCCAAAGAGTTGTAGGAAAACAAGCCAACTGTGCACAGCTGAAATCTTCAGAGCTGAAGCCCAGAGCAGTGTACAGAGGCTCTGCCAGGCTGGACACTGGAGACAAAGGAAAAGCGGGGATGACAAGCTCTGTGATCCCCACGTGCACAGGATGCCAGTGCACCTCAGCAGAGCCAGGGGCTGCAGTAAGTTCTCATTATCAGAATGCCCACATCCAGGTGACTTAGCCCGAACTGAGACCCTGAGACCTCAGGCAGTTTTGTTTGCACTCCAAGAGTACAAAAGACAGTATGTTCCCTGGATTGGGACCCAGTCAAGAAAAACATTCTTGTACTAAAACTGCACAAGCCTGCAATTTATCAGAAGGTAAACGCTGTCTGCTCAAACATCTTGAGAGATTTCTTCCTTGTGGATGACATTACATGTCATGATTTCAAAAATAAGTCCTTTTCAATTGTCTGCTTTTTACAGGACCTTGCATTCCCAAACTCGGTAACAGTTCAGATGAGGCCTGGACAACAGCAGACACAAGGAGCAGCCTGAGGTTATTAAGGACAATCAACCATACAGACCACTTCCCACTGGTTTTCTGCAAAGAGGCAATAGGAAGCAAAGGGGAGAGCAGGAATACAAACCATCAGAAACAAATCCTGATGAAAAAAATATCTTCTGAGAATTGATTTACATATGCCACCAACTACTTACAGCAGAGGTTCTACCAAACTAAATATCTGAGAGGATCAAAAGAGATCTTTCACAGCCTCTAGACAAGTCTGACAAAAAGCAGGGCAAATATGCAATACACAGGCATTCCTAAGACAAGATGCTTCCAGTTTGGATGCATAAACATGGAATGTTTTTACATGTATATGCATTTATGGAGTGAAGTGTTTAAGAGCAGCAAGACCGTAAAAATCTTCAGTAATACAAAAACAAGGGTTTATGAGTCTGTAACCAAAGTCACAGACTACTAGTCATTTTTCGACCGCTAAGCTTTTAAGTTTTATACTGAAGACAGTTTGGACAAGTAGGGAATTTGCTTGTTACTTTGATTTTTTGATAAACTCTGTTTCCCAGTCAGCTGTACACATTCTTTCATTGCTTTTAAATCTTTCATTCTGGCTATGAATCAAAACCAGCAGGAGAAGGGGGATATGTTACTGTCCTCCTCTTTTCCACGCTGTATTTATTGACATTCTTCAAACTTAACCTCTCACCTTCTGAGATAATTAGTGACCCATTTAGAAAGCAGAGAGTGAAACCTGAGGCTTTGCCATCACACCACTGAAGCAGCACACATGCACCTCGACACAAATAACCTACTAGGGGCTCCTGTAGCGGCCTCTGAATCTGCGATCTCTGCTCCTAGACCGGCTGCGTCTGCGTTCTTTGCTTCTGCTCCGTTTCCTTTCCCGGCTCCTGCTCTTTTTCCGCTCCCGGTCCCGGCTCCGTTTGCGTTCCTTACTCCTGCTTCTCTTTCTGTCATGGCTTCGACTTCGGCTCTTGCTCTTTTTTCTCCTGAGAAAAAACCCACAACTTTGGTTATGCCCGTAGCTCAGTGTTATTTACCCCAAATCCCACAGTTCCCCCCGCCTGATGTCAAAGACATCGACAGGAGAAGTTTCCACCTGTTCGTATTTATATGTTTTTTATGTTAAATGGGTGGTTAAGCATGTCAGCAATCTTCTACCACTGTAAAGTCCACAACAGTACATCTTTGTTTTAAATTTCATAATTGCTAGAGAACACTTCCAGAAGAGTAAAAGGGCTAAAAAACCATTTCCTGTGTTGGATCTAATACATACCAGCTGCAATACTTCATGTGGCTTTCAACCACACTTTAAACACAGTATCAAGATTCTAAGATTAAATTAAAACAAACAAAATAGAAAGATGTAAGTCTGAGGGAAAGGGAGGATGATTACCTTCATCCCTTATCATCACTCAACATGCTGCCGAAGAGTATTTTTTCCCTAGTTGCTACTCCTCCTCATAAGCCACTTGCTTTTTTAAGTCTATACTTGTCACAGGTTTGGGGCAAACTGCAGATCTTTGTAACTTAAACCATTTACTTAGAAAATTTAATCTTTTAAGATCTGTAAGTCAATCATACCTCATATCTGAAAACCAGTGAGCAACTGTTCCATTCTTGGTATTTGCGTTATTTGCGAATTTTTTTACTTTATCTCAGCCTCAGACCATCAAAGCTTACAGTCCCCTAATTTTTAAAATATATGCACACGTACACATAAAACACATGGTAAACAGATGCTCAAGCCATTACTTAAGACAGTAAAATAATCAGTTTTGCTGCTAAATTTTCTAAGTTTGAAACGTTCTTTGGTCCTGAATTTTCCCTCTTCCTCCTTTTGGGCCTTCTGATTGCATACACCATTTTTTTCAAAGTGGTCATTTATATACCTAAAAACTTTTTAAAAGGGGCATGTAGATTACAAAAAGTTCATCGCTGTTATTTTCTACGGCCATGAACAAACTGAGACTTATAGTTAGTTTCCATTTCTAAAGTAAAAAGTCTCTCACCTGCCACATCTAACTAAGCCTCATCATCACTAGCAGGTTTTGCTCTCCAATCTCCCCCTAGGAGGACCCATTAAAACTATCTTAGTATTTGCCTCTAAAGACAAACATTTTGTGATTAGGTTTTAAACACTGGAATATTTTGGGTTTTTTCCATCAGTTTCTCTGTATTTTTGTATGGACAGAGAAGCTGCTGCATCAAACCCCAATATCAGAAGTCTCACAATCTCTGACAGTTCCGTATTTCTGGGGGGTGTCATCAGTGTCACTGACCCACACTTCCTGCTGTAATGCAGTTTGGGATGATCAGACACGCACTGTCCCTCCTCTCTAGGACCCATCACTTAACAACATTTCCCCAAGTTAATCCGAAAACACCATCACAACACCTCTGAAAAATCCTCGCTGTAGCTCACCATCCTGGCCCGCACCAAGAAGTGCTAAGTGCAGCCATTCCCCTTCAGATGGGGAGCTGAACCCACAGCGTGGGCAAAGACTCCCGACAGTGCAGACCCACACTGTGCCTCTACACCAGGACTGAACTGGACACGCAGTACAGACATTCAGGAAGAATGGAGACTATTCATCCTTCCCATCACTAACATGGACATTTAATAGCATTTGACAATTACTGAGAGCTGCAGTTATTTTTTTAACTTGCTGATTTTTGCTGTGGATTTTCTTGACAGTTTGCATTTATTTCAGTATTTGCCCAACTGAAGTAGATAAAGAGTATCATCTGGATATAATTTAATTGATTTAAAGCATAGCAAGAAGTCTTGCAAAGCCTAAATGCACCTTTGTCTTCAACAACAGAGGACACTGTCACGAGTCACAAACAGAAGAGCACAGTTCGTTCTTTATGGGGAACAGCAGTTCTATCAAAATGAACTTCTAGGACTTAAAAATAGTGGGAGCAGCTGCTTTTGGTGGAGTTTTAGAGGTCTTAGGATTTAGCATGAGAAGGATGCTCACAGTATTGTTTAGAACACAGATATAAGGTATAATCAATTTTAGATTATTTGATTACAACTAAAGCCTGACTTTGGAATTGGACTTATAATTCCCCAAATATTCATATACCTGGGATAAAACTTTCTTTGGATCCCTTCAGCATGTCATCCGTGTAATTTCAGAAGGTGACAACAACATACATGCTGACTTGTTAAGATAGCTGTGTATTACAAACATGCACTGGTTTCTGTTCAGTCAAGTATCTATTTAAAATTTGTCTTTTTACATCAATTACCTCATCACCAAATGATGCTTCTAAGGTACAGAATTTATTTTGCAGACTTAAAAACCTTCAATTTATTTGGGGTATTTAAGAAACTCTTATGTAAGACATTTTTCTTCAAATATCTGTTTTCATTCCAGACTCTGGGGCATCAGAAGGCGTTTAGACCCTGGAATTATGTTTGCTGAAGAAGATGGGCTTGTACTCTTGTTTTTCAAAAAGTTTTCAAAGGGGGGATGCAGAGAATAGAGGGAGGGGATTTTTTCAAGAAAGCCCTGGTATCTTTAAATGCTTTGCACTGCTCCAAATCACATTCTACAACAAATTCTACAACAAACATATTTTTAAAATGCAAAATCCATTGCATAGCTAAAGTAACCAAAAAAATTAAATATGCTGAACATACCAAGTCTGTATTTCTATCTGATCTTAATTAAATGTTTCCACAACTTTGATGACATCAGTTGCAAGGGTATTAACTACATCTGTAAATAAAAGAAGACTTCCTAATTGCTGCAACTGCAAATACCAAGCTTTGTTACTTTATCTCCCCAAATACTACTGACATGCATTCCCAGGTTCACAAAACTCATAGCCTCTCCCCAAAAGTACAGAACCGAGACAACACTCACTTCTTGCTGCGCTCTTCGTGGCCATTGGCACTGCTCAGTTTGTTCTCATCCTAAGCAGGGTTGATAGAAGAACATCGTGAGGACGAAGTGGAAACATTTCAAGTGGTCAAAGGGTAATGGGAATAGGAATAAGAAAATAAAAAACAAAAATTTTAATACTAAATTACTTGTTTACAGTTTAATGTGGAAAGCTTTAGAATATTTAGGTAGGCATGTTTAACCACTTTGCTGCTCAAATTTAAATCATACAATTACAAAATACAAGACTTACATCATTTAAAAGTGTGTATTAAATTGTAGATACTTCCTTACATGGTTTAGAGAGCAAGTTATCCTGTAGAATTCAGCACTCAAGTGGTTAAATGTTATTTCTATAAAACGTAAGAGGAAGTTTGAGGTCTGTGTGTGCCCCTCTGATCAGTACCAAGGCTATATCTCTGCCTAAGCCCCGGGGCTGTGCTAGCAGCCAGCCACTATGGATTTCCTATGGATCTCCTGTGACCGATGCCATTCCCGAGATCTTCGCTCATTTTCGTTGAAGGGTTGTAAGAGCTTGATGTCACCTCTGTCACACATCTCGCCCTGAAGCAAACAGGGATTCACACTGCTTTAGTAACGTCGACTCCCAAGAAAGTCATCAATAATCCACCAGTCCAGCCTAAACATTCCCTATTTCCATACCTGTTTACATGGAAAATATCCATGTTAAGCCAGGACACAAGAATTTTAACATAATAGTTTACAAATTTTTCTTCAAGATGTAAAAGTAACTGCTAAATATTACATAACTAAATATACATTTAAAACTTACAAATGCTCATCCAAAATTCATTACATGGTTGTAATAAACACTGCAAAATAGACTAACAATAGCTGCTATATAATTTATACTGGCTTTACAGTTTAATCACATTGGTTACATCAAAAGTACAATTCCTAGGTGACTTAAAGTTAATATACATTTCTTTCAAAACCAGTGCTAAAGCATGCAGACTGTTCATACTTCACCACCATCTGGTGGAAAACAAAAAAAAGACAGTATTCATTTGCTGCTGGTTTAAGTAAAAGACATCACTATGCTAACTGATAAAAATTTCACATAAAAATTGACATTTCCTAATTAAACAACTAGGACAGAAGAATACAAGAGCTTATTTTAGAATGACACTGCAGACTGTGATACTGTCTTTTACTTGCTAAGAACATTCTACTCAGGGATCCAAGAATTTCCGTAAATTCGTTCACTCAGCAATTGATTTTCATCTGCCCTGTTGAAAGATTAACCGCCAGCAGCCTTCTGCATTAAAAGCAAGTCCCACTCTTCTTGCACTGAGTGGACTGTTCAAATATTTACTTGCCATGGGACTGGTGAAAAGGTTATTCTTGGAACCCTGCTGTTTTCCCAAATCACTGCATTCACCTTGTTGCTATACCAAACTAGACCTGGCCATTTTAGAGGAGAGGTTTTAGGATTCTTGGTTTTGGGGGTTGGTTTGGGTTTTTTTTTTTTTTCTGTTTTGTTTTGGTTTTCTTTGGTTGGTTTTTGGGTGGGGTTTCTTTTGTTTTGGTTGTATTTTTTTTTTAACCTAGGGGACCACGGTACAGCGATACGTCACTCAATTACTACCTTATGATTGACAGTTCACACTGGAATCAAAGGTGAATTCATGGGAGTAGAGGTGAGATATCGTTAGGCAAGTCTACAAAGAGAGATAGATGGGCATTTATTCATCACGCTGAAGTGAAACTACTGCACAATATAATTACATTAACAGCATATATTAACTTGAAAGTTACATGTAATGCATGTCCAATAAGATAAATCATGAGGGCTCCAGGGATGTTAGTTTACAGTTCAGCAGTAGTTTCATGAATAATGCTAAATTAAGGTAAACAGGACTTCACGGCACATTTTTCTCACCTTCTTGTAAGGAGCTTCAAGCATTGCCTCAATATCAATATCATCAGCCATTTTTCAAGACACCTGAAAGAAGAAGGAAAATCCACCTGAGTTGGAAAACACCATTGTGCTTAATATTCCAAAAGCTTTTTCTTAAGAAGCCATCCCTGCATTGGCTTAAATTCAGCGAGCAGTGCCTCAGTAGGTATTTCCATGGAGAACTGGAATGCAGCTTTGCCCAGCGAGAAGACAAAGAATGTGCACAAAGCAATTACAGCTGTGAACAACAAAATGCGCTTGAACACCACGAGCCAGCAGAACCCTCCGAGGGATCCCACCAATTCCTTCACAACAAGGAGCATGGACACGGGGCTGGGGCCATCTTGAGAAGTGCTGGAGCTTGACCCCAGGACACAAAGCACCCAGGCAAACCTGCTCACAGCCTCCCAGCCCTGGCCACCATCACACTGACCGATGTGAGGGTGTGCACACCGAGGCCCTTGCACAGCCTCCCACGTAAGGGGGGCACAGGAGAACAGTCATGATCCCTGCACTGGGAGCTGCTAAAGCACACACAACGTCCATCCCCGCTGGAACTTCAAGTCTCAGACAAGAGAGGCCCACCATACCAGGTGACACTAGTCATCACAAACTCTTTGCATTCAGTTGTTCCTCTTATTTTCCAACTTCAACCCCTTATGGTAATTTTATGTTCACTGTATTCTGAACCTCTCCGACACTTGATTTCCTCTCCCTATTCAGGTCTGCTACTAAGAACCTCAAGACTGCTGGCACTATAGACACTCAACTTCCTCAAATCTCTTAAGAACAGTTTCTCTTCTTTTTCTTTCTTAAGCTCACAGTCAGTCCTCTATATCCCGGTCAGACAGCCCAATAGTGAGGATTTCCCTGCACGTGCACAGTGAAATGGACTTTTAAACATACTGGTTAATTCCAGAACCTTGTTTCCAGGCACTGTTGCAGGAACCGCACTGTCCCGAGACTTGGGCAGAATAATGAAACTGCTCCAACACTTCAAGGTCCTCTAAAACGGTCACTTACAACCCCATAACTGAGAATGCTTTCCCAGAGCTGCGGCACATCCCACCACAGCCCAGGAATACAATCCAGAATAAAACACAATCCTTAAGCAGTATCACAGCACTGGAAGTTCACACTCAATGACTTAACTGAGGCACACTAACCTCCTTTTCAAGTTATTATCTGTTGGGATACACTGCCATTACTTATAGGTATCATCACCTTCATTAGCTCAGCTCGTCAGAGCAGGGTGCCAGTAACACCCAGGTTGTGGGTTTGACCCCTCCAGGCCATTCACTTAAGAGCTGGACTCGATCTCTTTGTGGGTCCCTTCCAATTCAGAATATTCCGTGATTCGTTTATGTGTAATGGCTCAATTTTACTTTTTACTGGAGTATTTACACTCAGCTTTTCAAGACAACTCCATACAGGCACATGACTTAGTTCACTGCTGTTCTGCCAGTATGTGGGATGAGTAAGTACATCGGTGTGACTAAGGGCCACGAAAAAGCTCCAGGCCAAACCCAGGACTCTACAAAAGAATTCCCACCGGTAACAACTCCCACCCACAATTCCATTTTCAGATGTGTAATTTAGGCAACACATGCAGCTGCACTTGGAGATCTTTCACCCTGCAGAGGGTCGCTGTAACAAGGACTATCAAACCCTGAGTGGGGTGGAAAAGTAAAGAGGGAAAAAATATCACTGCATCCCCCCAAATAACGAGGGATAAACTATCATCCGGTGGGTTCAAAACAAATATCCTCATTCACAAAGCATTTAGCCACTGAATTCACTATCAGCGGGCACTGTGGATCCTAACAAAGGGGGGGAGGGGGAAGCACATGCAGTGCTCAAAAAACCCCAAAACAAAAAAAGCACAAAAGTTTACAGAAAAAGCTTTTCATAAACAAAGAAGTGCCTCGTGACCCTGAGCCACAACGAGCTGACAACTAAGCACAAAGAGAGAAGTGTCACTGTGCCACTGCCCCATTCCCATTCTTTCTTTGGCATTGACTTCTGGCCACCACCACTGACAATCTCCTGAGCTGCACTTAGGCCTCACACCGGCAATCTGTGCCCTTTGTACTCTGCACAAAACACTTCCACCGGGATAATGCCAGGTTACTATCAAAGTACCTTCTGTCCACACAACACAACCCTGGAACGCATACAATGCTTATAATGACTCTACACGTAAAGTTGACATTCTTTTAAAAAAATCACAGACAAAAGCCCTTATTAATTTCAACTGAGTAGAAAACCATGACAGATTTTCACACATCTTTCACTGAACACTCAAGCTCAAAACAATTTTCCTAAAACCCTTTCAGCTTCCAAAAAAAAAAAAAAAAACAGAGAGGCCTGGCATTACTGCAGAGGGGCAAAAAAACAACCCCACCACCAAAACAAACAAACAAAAAATACCAAGAAAAATCCGCTCCAAAACCATCAAAACAAACAAGGAATGAACTACCCTTGAAACTGTTTAGATCTACAGGAAACCTAAAGGGATATGAAATTCATTGCAACTGATCTATTTCTGAAGAGATATACTCTTTTTGATATGCTATACGACACAAAAGGAATTAAAGGAATTAAAGAATTAAACGAGTCCGTCCTCCAAATTACTTGCTTTAGAAACCCAACAAATGCCAACTCAGACCGTTTTGCACGGGTGTCTCGTGGGAAAACACCAGGAAAGTTTAGGGCGGATGAGAAGAGAGCGCAGGTCCCTCCACAGGCCCCGCACCTCTAGGACAGGTTCCCGTACAGCATCCCCCGCGCTGGGGCCGAGCAAGGCCGCACCGCTCCCCGGGGCCGCTCCCGCCACGGGGGGCCGGGGCGGGGCAGGGCCGCGCTGGGGGAGCCGGGAACTGCCGGGCAGGGCCGTGGCACGGGAATACCCGGGCGGCACCACCGGGCCTCGGCGGGCGCGGGGCGGCTCCGGCGACGG
>VXAY01006316.1:190728-202094 GCA_013399855.1 Oxyruncus cristatus
CCCGCTGCGGCTGCTCCCGAAATGGCGCCCGGCCGCTCGCGACTCCGCTGGCACGGGGGCGCCCAGCGCTGCGCGCAGGGGCTCTCGCGAGACTCACGAGCACACACGGCCCCACGCACCCGTGCCCGCCTCTCGTGAGATGTCGCGCCCGGAAGCCGGCGCGACTGAACCTCTCGCGAGACTTGGGCGGACAGGTGGCCTCGTCACGCGGCCCTCCCGGAGCTCTCGTGAGAGCTGGTGCCGGGCAGCGGACCGGGGTGGGGCTGGGGCGGACCTGGGACACACAGGTAGAGTGAAGACGGGGCAGACCTGGGATCCACAGACAGACTCGGGACACGCAGACCCGGAATACACAGACAGACCTGGGACACGCAGAGCCGGGACAGACAGACACGGGATACACAGACAGACCCAGGACAGGCAGACCCGGGACACACAGACACGGGACGGACAGACCCGGGATACATAGTCACGGTATACATAGACAGACCCGGAATACGCAAACATGGGATACACAGACAGACCCGGGACATACAGACCCAAGACAGACACGGGACAATCCTGGGACAGCCGTGGCCGGGACACGGCGTTGTCTCCCGCCTGGCTCTGCAGGGGCCGTGTTCCCCCGTGAGCTCTTCGGGGCTCCAGCCCAGCCCGGGCCCTGTCCCGGCTCTCCCAGCCCCTCCAAGCCCCGCAGGACTGCCCCTGTCCATGATCCCACTCTGGGGCTCTTTGGAGCCCCTGTAGATCGCCGGAGCCTTGAACCTGAATTAAACTGGGGAAAGCACAGTCTATGAAACAAACCCCACTCGTCTTGCTAACAGTGCTTTGTTTCCCTCAGAGCCCCCAGAGTTTAAAATAACACACAGTGAGTTTGGGGCAGTTGTTAAAGGTAGTGCAGATAACATTCACTGGGTTTCCTGCTGGAGGCAGCATGAGAGAAGCAATTGTTGCTGGGGGGTTGTAGCATATTTCTTTTTTGTCCTACAATTCTGAAACAAAGAGAAGTTCTAAACAAATTTTGCCTCCTGAAATTGTAATTTTTGTGACAATCCTCATCTACTGTGTCATTTAATGTAATTTCTGACAAAGTTCCTGAAATGTTGATAGGAATAAATGGTCCTGGAGCCCAAAGTGTCCAAGTCTTTCTAAGCTGAAGCGTTTAACGAACAGATTTTGGAACATTTAGGAAGAACGACATGTTTGAAAATTAAAAACAAAGAATGACTCCAGTAGGGTTTTTTTTCCCCAACCTAATCGTTTTTGCAGAGGTTGGTTGTAAACAGTCATCCCACGGGCCACAGGACGTTTGCTGTGGATGTTCCCACTGTGGCTGTACCCTCACCCCGGTGCTCGCAGTCAGCCCCAGGGCCGCTCTGACCAGCTCCGTGTCCTTGTCCCCTCACCTGTGACTGACATTTGTGCTCAGGCTCATGGTGGGGGATTTCCCCCAGGCTTTTGTCCCCCTCCATTCTCCTGTGGAGCCCGGTTCTGGCAGGAGGGCACAGGCTGTTGACGGACACAACCACGCTCGGCTGGATCCGCCACTGGCGTCGAGGGGCATCTCCCGGTCACACATTTCCCGACAGAAGCGTTCCTGTCCGTGGGATCGCTCCGATCGGAGCGGCTGCCGGCGCGGCGGGACACGGCGGGCCATGGCTGGGTCTGTGCCCTGCCATGCCCCGGGCCGGCGGGAGCTGTGCCGTGGCGCCCGCTCTGCGAGGCGGGGAGGCAGAGTTAACAACAAAAAACACGGAATTAGGGGAAGTGGAGAAAAAGTTCCAGCTTTCCCACACCGGGAGTCGAACCCGGGCCGCCTGGGTGAAAACCAGGAATCCTAACCGCTAGACCATGTGGGACCGCCTAGCGCACACTCAGCGCTGCGCCGCCTGCTGCCTGCGCTGCCTGCTGCCTGCACTGCCTGCCTGCACTGCCTGCTGCCTGTACTGCCTTCTCCGCCTGCCTGCACTGCCCGCTGCCTGCACTGCCTGATGCCTGCACCATCTGCCTGCACGGCCTGCTGCCTGCACGGCCTGCTGCTTGCACCACCTGCCGCCTGCGCCCCCTGTCGCCTGTACTGCCTGCCTGCACTGACTGCCTGCACTGCCTGCTGCCTGCATCGCCTTCCTGCACTACCTGTTGCCTGCACTACCTGCCTGTACCACCGCCTGCCTGCACCGTCTGCCTTTGTAGCCTCCTGCCTGCACCTCCCGCCCGTGTGCTCACTGCTTGCCGAGCACCTCTCACTGCCTGCACCATGCCCCGGGAGCAGGAGGTGGGGTGGGTGTGCAGGGAGCAGAGGAGGGTGGTGGTGCAGGGAGCAGGGGGGTGCAGGGGGGGTGCAGGGCCACTCGCTTTTGTAGTTCAAAGATGGGGCTGGAGGGTGACAAAACTGGAGAAGCAGGAAATGCCTAATGGGAGGATGAACAAAGGAAGTCCAGCCTGAAAAGGCATAGAAAGTGAGTAAGAGCCACCAGTGTGCTCCTGTACAAATTGGAGCAATCACAAAAGCAGGCACAACAACTGCACTGCCCGGTTTTGACTGGGTACGACCTTATCAGACCCTGGTACAAGGCAAGGGGCGGGTGGGACACTGCCAGAGCTGGCTGCAGGTGTGCAGGGAGAACCAACTCTGGTGTGTGTGTGTGGAGGAGTGATGCTGGATGCTGAAAAAACCTTGGAGTCAGTGTGCCTAAACCATTTTAGTCTTCCAACATGTAACACTGACCCCTGTAGGTAGAAGAATCACACCTAAATAGGCAAAGGGGAGAATTAGGACTATTGTAGTGAACAGGCTCTAAAAACAGCAGTGGTGACAGTGATATATTTAGGAGATTAGAGTAGCTGCCAAGGCAGAAAACATCATCATTATGAAAAGTCTCCAACTACCCCCATACTGAGTGAGTAAATGTCACATCAGCATATTGTGCAGTTGCTGCAGTTTAGATACCACGAAGGCTTGATTTTTGAAGCAGCTGGTTGGAGAATATAAAAGAAGCAACTGGGTTTAGTGCCGAGTTGTGTGAGGGGCTTCATTCAGAACTGTGCTATTAGAAGAGCCATGTATAACAGGGAGTATAACGTGTTCTATCTGGTGACATTGAAAGAACTACAGCAACAAAGACATTCCTCCCCCAAGAGATTATTAAAACATGAATAAACCAAAAGGATAACATGGTTGTAAGAAGCATGGAGATTCTAAAATGGCTCAGAACAGTTTGTATCACCAGGAGGAAAAAGCTATGGCTGCAAAGCACTCTAAAGAGGGCTATTGAAATGTTAAATTAAAAATAAAATACCCTTCAAAATGTGAAGCTGGTGTGGACCATGTCCATATGCCACCAAAGAAGATCCTGAATACGTTCCAAGATATCCAATGGATCTGATGGTAACCACACAAGGTAGATTTGAGCAGATTCTGTTCCCTCACATGGATCCCAAGTGCAGCCCCCTGGCCTGCATGAAGTTGCAAAGGACACGGGGAGGGACTGGCTGACAGACCCCGCTTTTTTGGCAGGTGACTGTAGTCCATCTCTGTGACATAAGGCCCAATTCGCACCCCAAGGACTGGACCCCACTGGTGGTGAGATTTGAGCTTCTCCCATGGATCAACCTCCCTGCCCTCAGCTTCTCTTCTAGTTTTAGTGCTGGGCAATGCTCCTCCTTCCAGAAGCCCTGTTGGGATGTTAGTAGGAGCAGCACTGCCAGCACCTACATCCCTCCACTTCTGCCCAGGAATTGCCTGTAAGGGAAGGGGGAAGGTGTCCTTTGTCAACCACTCCTGGAGATCAGGACCTGGGGAGGCAGAACTTTGGCTTCATTTAAACTGGCCATGCTCATGTTGTTACCGCATCTGTCCCTGAAGCTGCTCTCAGGGCCCAAGGGCACTAACAAGCCCTTAAGGGCCAGCCTGTCCTGGGGCTTTCACCCCAGCCCTGCCCGGGAGCCCCAGTTCAGGTCATCCCTGAGCCCTCAGTCCTCCCCTGAGCTGTGTTGAGGTGTGCTTGTCCCCAGTGTTCTCACTGATGTGCCCATGCCCAGCCCTGGGTATCTGACCGTGACCTGCAGACTGCCTGTCTGGCCTGACCTCAGCTCTGCCTTGTCCCTGTGGACCTGTCACTGGACTGTGTCTGACCCTGGTCACCATCACTGGCCTGATCCCACCCCCCAAACCCCCAGTCTGCAGACTGACTTTCCAGGTTGACCTCAGATCATGCTCCCTATGAGCTGCCCAACAGTCTGGGCTGCCCCGTGAGACCACCCGAGCACGGTGGGGCTGACCTTGGCCTCGTGCAAGTGTGCTACTGTGGGGGATTACCCGGGGTTTGCATCAGACTTTGCCCAGGTGTAATCCCATGCATTTCTTCTCTGCTATGACAGCAGCTGTTCACAGTGAGCAGCCTGGGAGGTGTCCAGACAGAGATGCATGTGGTTCAGGCAGTCAGCACCCAGCCCGAGTGCACAGCACTCAAATGAAAACCACAAGAACTTGCTTGTTGAGTTGATCTGCTTAGTAGATCTCCAAGATGTTTAAAAAACTCTCAAAGAACAACTTTCAAAGGGGTTTGCCTAAAGCTGAATACCTGGATGCTGAGAGGAACCGAGCTTGTTTGATGCAGCGCAGCACACGGGCACATTCAGCATCGCAATGCTGGCAACCACAGCTTTGGAACCTTCACTCCTCCCTGCGGTTACCTGGCACAGCAAAGAACTTGCTGCTGTTCCCACTGACTTCAGCAGGAACATGGCTGGTCCTCAAACCCTTGACTATATGAGAAAGAATAACAGATAAAGAGTAATCACCCACTTCTTGTGCTCACTATAGGATTTCTGTTATCAGGATGCATTGTAAGCAGATGGTGCACAGGCAGAGCTTGACACAATACCTGAGGGCAAAAGGGATTAAGTTTGAGTTTTAAAAAATGAAATCTGTATTATTTTTTTGAAAGGATATAGTAAGAAATAACAACATGCGGTTGAGGACACCTATAAACAACAAAATGGAACAATTTTTTTCTGTTAGTTGAGAAAAACAGGAATAATCTGATGAAGCTGATAAAACTTGGGCAAAACACACTGAGGGGAGCTCAGATATCTAAATGATCACCCCAGGAGACAAGACTAGCAAGAAGTACTCCGAGAAGAGCCTCTGCACTGGTGAGAAATGGCAAAGATGATCTCACAAATCTCCATCTTTCTTTAGCTCTCAAGTCCTGACTGTGGGACCTTCCTTCCAGGTTACTCAGAGAAATGGGGATTCAATTAACTCACCAAGGCTTGGAAGAAAAAACATCAGACTGCAGGATTAACTTGAGGAATTACAGGTTTTGTCTGTGGCTAAACAATAAACTCCATTCTTGGCAAGTACCTACAACAGTATTACATCATCTGGCACAAACATCAGCCACAGCAAAACCAGATGGGCCAGGCAGCACATGCAGCTCAGTGGGAGAAGGAGCAGGGAGGTTCGAGGAGGTAGCACGGCTGTGTCACCACTGCTCACGCTGTTGTTTGGGTGCACGTGGTGCTGCCAGCTCAGTCTCATGCCATCAGCCTTGGCCACAGGCCTCTCAGCAAGTGTCCTCTGCTCTGGGCAGCTGTCCCCCAGCTCAAGGCAGCTGTTGGTGAGACAGTTTCACATTTTCCAAAGTATAACATCTCCTGCAAGGCAGAGAGCACTACTGCCCAGCTCAATCAGTAAATCCTTAGCAGACACAGACTGAGAGCAGCAGAGCTCTTACCAGATGCAGAAAAGTGTGGGAGGCTGTGATACAGTAGAAGTCCTTTGGGAACCTCTAACTGATGTTGTGTCAGGGACATATTTTGGGGAGCTTTGATCCCACAGGAATTTTGAAGCAAGACAGACAAACCTCTGCTGGGGACATTTTCCTGACTTTATTTGCCAGCAGCCTCAGAGTTTGGGTCACAGAATGTGACCTGGTAGCATGGACCTCCCTTCCTGTGTCCTGTTTAGCTTTGGGACAAGGTTTGCCCTGGACAGCAGAGTCGATGTGCTTCACCAGGGACATCCCCCCTCCACCTGCCTCCTCTGTTCTTCTCTCCTCCTGGCATGTTCTGGGGTGGCTCTGCTCCTCATTCTCATCCCAGTGCTTGCCAGATCATCTGTCGGGCCAGTTCAGGTTCCTAACCTGTCAAAAACATCACTCACTTTTGTTCTGTGCCACTTTAATGAGCTGATGTGGTTCACTCAAGTTCAAATGAACACCAGAACCAGGACTCAGAGCAGCAGGAGCAGGACTTGTTGCATGGGGGGTCCTCAGCTCAGTTCACCCATCTCACCCACTGCACCCTTCTTTCCCCTCCAAGGGCTAATACCCATCGTACTTGATGCCCTTCCCCTCTTTGCAGCTCTCCTCCAAAAGGGCAGAGCTCAGTCTTGCGGCGGGGAGGGGTTACCCCTGATACGTAATGCCATGGCTTTGGCTGAAGCCGGGGAGCCACAGTAGCAGGGAAGATGGCAAAAGCCTCTCCTGTATGTTTTTAGTCCCAATCTGTTTTAGAAAGCAGAAAAGGAAACAAAGAGCATTTGCTGCTCCATCTGCTTCCTTGTCCCATGCTGCTCCGGTTGGGTTACCGCCAGCTGCTGCCATTGCCAAGCGGTAATGCGATAGTGCGGCTGCTCACCCTGCGCGGGAGGTAAAGGTGGCAAGGCAGAAAAAATTAGGACAGGATGATTTTTAAAAGCCCCCACTGCAGAACACCTGGCTGGTTATATAAATTTACATCATGCCTGCTATAAAAACCCCTGCTGATTGCTGCTTAAACCCAGGTATTTTTACAAGTGGTCAAATATCTCCAACTATCTTTTTGCAAAGGACTGCTCTGGGCTATTGAGTATCTTCATTCAGCTTCACAAAACAGACAAGGTTATTGAAGAACAGGGATGTTTTTTCTTTGCCTCATACTTGCTAAGACCGTTTGTCGGAGAGGACTCTCACATCACACAATCCAGAGAACCTCAGCCAGCAACTCCTCCACCCAGGTCAGCTTGGTCCCCTTCAATAAGGTATCTGAGACCTTGGATACAAGATATCTGTGCTGAAATGCTGCAGAATTCATGACATATGTCTGCCCAGCTCAAACCTCTACCTCCTGGACATGGAGTTACAGAAGGGACCTTTCGTGGGCATTAGCCCAAGCTCTTCTTTGAAGTGAGACCATCACCAACACTAGATCAGGTCAACCATGGCTTTGCACAGCCAAACCCTGAAAATCTCTAAGGACAGAGATTCCATCACCTGTCTGAGTGAACCCAGGAGCCCCAGCCAGCCCAGCACTTGATCTTATTTCCTGTTGCAACAAAGAGCTCCCCGCAGTGAGAAACCTTGCCCACATGTCGGCACTCACAGGAGTATCTGGGCAGTATTTTGTCCTGTTCAACACAGGGCTTTCACAGAACAGAATGTTTTTCTGGTATGATTGGCTCCTTCACTACAAGAGTGCACAGAGCTGTTCCTACCCCTGCCCTCCCTCCCAGCCATGGGGGTTGTGGGGCTGGAGGCAGGAGGAGGTGACAGGCAAGCTGGACACATGGTGACAGCCCAACAGTGCCAAACTCACCATGCAAGAGGAGCAGAGCAGGTTTGGTGACAGTAACCAGGGTCAGCAGGATCAAGTGCCTCCTGACCCAGTGGGTGGACCTGGCACAAGCTTCCCCGGAATGTAGCTCAGGCGAGGTCCAGGGTGAGGACCTGAGCTCAAATGCAGCTCCCAAGTGGCGCAGGGAGCTCCCAATGAATCATCTCCCAGCTCATCCTCCCACCATTGCTGGTGCCCTGGTAGGTGGATCCAAGGCTGCAGCTGCACTGGGGCAGTGCTGACTGTAAGCCCAGCCACACAAACCTTGCCAAGCGTTGCAGGCATCTACTCCTGGTATCACCGGTCTCTCCTCAACACAGGGTAGTCATACATGACTGGAGCTGTTACTCCTCCCTTCATGTACGTGGAGACAGATACTGTGGGGCTGGTGCTGGGCTGGGCTGATTCCAAGCTGTGCAGCCCAGTTTGCAAATGGAGGCATAGCAAGGGCAGTGCCTGCTGGCCCAGACCTCAGGGGCAATATGCTGGCTGCGCTCACAGCTGTGGCACATCTGCCTGGGCATTAAACATCTCTCAGCCTGAGACAAGTGGGCAGGGCAGCGGCAGCACAATCCTGAGCTTTTCATAGCTGTAGCATCACTGGTTCTTCCACATGTCCAGATGAAAAAGACCCCTCACGCCATGTCCTCTACCTGCCATTTTCTGACGTGGAGTGTGTGCCCAAGAATGAACGTCCATCAGCCGAGCAGCTTCACAAAAGGGTGTGCAACTCCAAATACAGTTTATTCTACTTGGGAGCAGCATCTGAGGAACAATTCCAGCATGATCTCAGAGAGCTGGCTCCTTTTGCAGTTCTGCAGTGACAGTTGTAGGAAAAAGCCTTCAGCCCAGAACAGGCACTAAGGGGATACCTTGGCCTGGAAACATTGATCATACTTAACTCATCTTACAGGGATCTGGTGTTCACAGCCTCACAATTCATGAAGGCTGTTTCTTCTTGTAGGCAATATATTTCTTTTATTAGCAAAGGAGCTATGGCCCTCTGCTCTCACAGGCAATGCTCTCACAGTGCAATGTCTTTGCCATGCTCTCAAAGGCTGTTCAGCCACTTCATATTCACTTCCTGCTGCCCCTTTTGGTGTATTGATAACAGACATTCTGACTGGTGGGCTTGATCTCCCATGTCCACGTCACAGAGTGACCCACTTGTATTTCTGGAGGAGAACCTCCTTGTGCTATCACACCAGGTACCAATAGCAGAAGTTTTCCTCATCCCATGACTGCTTGAACGGTGAAAGTCTCTGAAAAAGTCACTGCAAAGTTCCCACAAAAGAGGCTTTTCCCTTAGCTGCTTCATTGTTCCCTTTCGGGATTTCTCTCCTGCTCCCTGAGTCACTGGTGTTGACAGTGCTCATGTTCACTGGCACTCCCTGGCTCTCCTGAAGAGGTGGACTCTGGTCTGGCAGATTCACTCCTATGTGCAGGTCACACTCTCAGAGCCATCTGTCGTGCCTGGTAATTGAACGCCCTTTTACCCACCTTTCCTGTTCCAGCAGTGGGGATCTTTGCTCCCAGGAGCATCCTTGATGTCAGCAGGTGTGTGACCCTACTGCAGTGGAGAGGTTCTGACTTCATGGTGGTTTCCTTGCTCTGCATTTTGATGCCCTGCTGCTGCGTGACTTCGTGTAGGTCAGCACAGAGCTGCCAGCCCACGAATCAGACTGACCTGGGATGTCATCCCAGTGTGTCCTCTGCATCCATACCTTCTTTGGCCTCAAGAAAGACGTGATCTCAGTGCAGAATAACATCCCAAGAGTTTGAGCTGCAGCAGCCAAGCAATGACATTCAGGTTCTCCAGCGAGGCTGCCGCAGATGTAGGTGGAAAACGGCCTACCCTTTATCATCAACCCCTGAAATATGCAAAATAAAATGAGAACATCGCAGAAAAAAACCACTACGTGTCTGGCCCCTCTTGCAGTCAACTTTACACTTACTGTGTCAGGTCCCTCACTTTGGGGGTCCCCTGAAGCTGGGGCTCCTGCAATCTCCCATGTCCCCAGCTCCAATTTTCAGTCTCTCCAAAGTCTCTTGCTAGCACAGTGATGTCAATCAGGCTGTTAAAGTTCTTATACACCAGGTCTGTACCTGCAGGAGCCCTTGAACAGAGACTGTCAGGCTACTTTTGAGCACTTTCCCAGTATCGCTGTTTCCCTGAGGACAGGTATAGCCTGTATCGGCAAAGGCGAGTGATCTCCACACCTCCACAGGGAGAGCTGCCAATCTGACCACAGTAGAGCCAGACTAGCAAATTTTTGTTTCCAATGCAGACGTGGTTTAACTCCCCCCCCTTCCTTTCCTGCCAGCCTATACCTCACTCCCCGAGCTTTGCAGCCCCACAGAACTCAGCCTCCCCCTCCAGCTGTCCCGCAGCACCTCAGGCATGTCCAGCAGCTTCCCAGCCGCCACTGGCCCTGCTCAGGGACCCCCGTAAGCAAGTGCAGCTGTGAGATCGACCCCGAGCACAGTGGCCATGATCTCACTGTCTCTCTATTTGTTATTTAAAAGTGCAGTGGGACTTTCACAGGAATGTCTGCAGATTAAGTTACCCTCAAGTTTTCAGAAGCGCGAAAATGCTGTCTGCAAGTGAGTGCAGTGTCGCTCTGTGTGGGACCCCGGCCATTGGCTTGCCCAGGGTCACTAATAAGCTGAACAGACTCATTTCTGACTGTAGCAGACATTTGCTGCATGGTGTGAAATGGCCAAAAATCACTCTGTTAGTGGCAAAATCCACCAAATATCTGTCAAGTTTTGCCCCCCAGTTAGAGGGTCTAAGGCATCCAGGCAGCTCAACTCCCAGGATTTGCCTCTGCATGGGTTTGTTCCTATTCTGGAAGCATAGGATCTTGGGAGCAGTGCCACATTGCAGCAGTTACTGAGATAGCAGGGGGCTCTGCCGTGCCACCGTGCTAAGTGACATTCTCCAAAGCAGTGGATGGCAGAAGCTGATCTAGCAGGGCTGACCGTTAGTGCATGGCTTGTTTATTCAGACTCCTCTCGCTGCCAAGGAGCAGGGCTTTGCTTGTTCCTGAGGCCTCTGAACTTACACTATTTGTATCTTGATGGTGGATCTGTGAGTGTGCTGGGGACACACTTGGTGCTCCTGCACAGCTCTGGCCAGTCTACTGTGTGCTCAGGACACAGAAGAAGACAGAAAATCCACAATATTGGCTCAGACAAAATTGCTGGGGCAAAAAAAAAGAACACTAGGCAAATCCAGAACATGGCAGCGTTTCAACTGGACTGAGCCAAGGTTTGGTGCTCTCCCACCTGAAAGCAGGGACAGCCCAGCACCCAGTATAGGCAAAGACGCTTTCTTCTCTCGATGCTCCAGGCTGGTTCTGCCGCTTTCCATCTACGCTCTTGGAGGGTGCCGTGAGTACCACAGGGCAGAGCAGGGCCAGTAAAGCCCCGTGTGCCGCGGGCAGGGGGAGGCAGCGCCGGGGGGGACGGTTCCCGACCCAGCAGCGAGCACAGGCTGCCTCTGGGGCCGCCCCAACACCGCTCCCCAAGGGTCCCCGAGCGGGGGCAGCGTGTGACCCCCTGACCGCGGGTTTCCTCACACAACGGGTAGCGACCGCCGACTGTCGCCATTAACCCGTAGCTCAAATAACACTTGAGCGCCTCGTAAACTGAAGCCCCGGCTCCGCTCCCCGCTCCTTGTTTCCACCCCTCTGGCCGGGGCTCGGTCGGGCTCCGCCGCCGCCGCCAGGGGCTGCTCTCGAACCGCGGCCCCGCCGCTGCCGCCC
>VXAY01006316.1:202339-249497 GCA_013399855.1 Oxyruncus cristatus
GGGCCGAGCCGAGCCGGGCCGGGCCGGGCCGGGCCGGGCCGGGCCGGGCCGAGCCGAGCCGAGCCGAGTCGAGCCGCCAGACTCGTGCGGGCGGTGGTCCCGGGCCGCCTCCCGCCGTCCCGGGCTATCCGCGGAGGAAACTCCGTACCGCACCGTCCCAGCTCCCGCCGGGACCGGGCTGTTTGCGGGCTCCGAGCACGGGGGTCCGCCCTGAGCTCGGCTGAACTGAGGCGGCCCGGCCCTGGGCCAGAGACCCCCGTGCTGCCCGGCCCCCCTGTGGGTCAGAGCCCCGGGGGCCGTGGCCGGGCCCCATCGGTGCCTCCGCACCGCCCGGCACGGGAGGCTCGTCGGGAGCACACCCGGGTTCTGTGCCCGGACCCGGGCTCCTGGCGCTGCACTGGGCGCACAGGGGGGTTGTTCCCTTGCTTAAAAAGCAAACACTTTTACAGAATGACAGTGAGAACACTGTCGGGCGCAGGAGTGGCTGTTGCACTTGCTTTGCTGGAGAACTTTGCTGGAGAGGGTTCTCTCGTCACTTGGCAGCGGGTGGGGAGCCAGGATCACCTGTTGGAGGTGAAAATGGAGGGCCAGGTAGCAGGCCAGTTTCCCAGGCTGCATCCGGCTTCCGACAAACGCAGGCGGATTTTATGGCTCCTCTGAATAACCCCCATTCAAGGAGAATTCCTCCTGGTCGCTCTACACCTCGGCTCGTCGGTCAGAAGTGGTTGAATTAAGTTTGGCTCTGCCGGGAGGAAGGTACAGAGCCTGGCAGAAGCACCGTCCTCCCCATCGCCGATGCCAGTTGCTGCTGTGCTGTTTTGCCAGCGTTTTTTTTCGTCCTAGATTAAAAGCTCGGCCGATTTAACATTCCTGCAGCGAGGTTCTCCCCAGGGGCACCACATTTCAGCTGGCTTCTCACATTCTCGCTGTCTGGGGGAGAGGAGGGAGGGCTGTGCTGGCGTTTTGCCCAGTGCCTTGGTGACAGTGTAAGGTGTTTGGAATAATTTTTTATTTCTCTTGCATTTGAAGTTGGATTATTTTCTTCCCCCTCTGTCCTGCATCTTCTGCACTAACCCGTGGTTTGGGTTAGTCTGTAAGGAGCATCTTGGGAAGAGATAGCAAATCCCCTTGAGGATGGCTGAAGAATACCAGAATTCATCCAGAGCAAAATGATGAGCGCAGCAGCATGCTCTCGCTCTGCCAGCAGCAGCAACTCAGTGTCTGCTTTTGCCTCCCTGCTTGTGACAGCCAGGGGTGCTGTCAAGGTGGGGATCGAGGTGGTAGGTTGCTAATTTCAGGGTAAACTGGAAAACCTGACAAACCACGTAGGTTTGAGGCTATCGCTGCACTAGCCAGTGCAGGGCTTCTCACACTGGATTTCAACGTGTTATCCCAGCATATCCCAACTGGCTGTCTCTGGTGCTTTTTGAGCTCGTTTGTTGCTGGGTTGATGAGACAGCTCTTTCCTATCAGTTGGATGGAGGCTATTTGGAGTGTTGCTGAGATCACAGCGGATTATAGGAATGCAGGTTTTGAAGCCAGGTTTTTGGTCAGATAGTTCACATGCCTTCTGTATTCACAACAGGTTTGCTTAGCTGAAACAGATGTCTTGGCCTCTGCTGTGTTCACATGAACTATGGTGAGATCTCAGTACGCCGGCCTGGTGCATTTTGTAACAGAGAATTTTGTGGTCATCCTTGTGATGCAGGAGGCTGCTTTCAGCCTGACCCTCACTGGATCTGCAGTGGAAATCCTTGTGAGATGTGCATGTGTAACGTGCCAATGAGACATGCAGAATAGGACTCACTGAACGCTGCCCTGCTCTCGGGACACAAAAGGCAAAGCCTCCCATTCAACTGATTTGCTTGATCTCTAGAAAAATGTAATGTGCTGTGGTGCAAAGATGAAAGGAGAGCCCCATGAGCTGCCCAAGGGGTAAGAGTATTGCCGATTTCAATGTATTGGTGTCTGAGCTTTGAGGCATTTTTTTAATCCATCTCACCGTTATTTTGGGGCTGACTTTACAGGATTGGGGCAACTGCCTGCTTGCAACTGGGTAAAGTTTTGTAAATCAGGGAGCAGGGTTTATTTTCCTCTTAGAGCCACAGAGGAAGAGTTATTAGTATTGCTGAGGTACTGTGGGGAGGACTGTTAGATGCATAGAATAAGCTTTAATGGAATTTCTTCTATAATTAAAGATAACAAAGCATGAACTACTGTAGGATTCTGACTTTTTGGCCCATGAGGGTGGGTTGTTTTTTCTCTTGGCAGTGCCATTTAATAAATATTCATTTTCATGAATGCTTTCTTTGAAGTCATAAAAGAACATGTCATATCTGTATTTCCTGACAGGTAAATGCTTTAGTAAGAATACTACTTGGTTGCCATTTTACCTGTAGAGAAGAAAGCTTTCAGTTTGGCCCTGCTGTTTTAGCAGCACGTTTTTGGCTGTTTGTGTGCAGAGGCAGATCTTCCAGCCTGCACAGAAATACTGCGGTTGCTGAAGTCCTGTTAGCTGGGTGGGAGGACTGGGAATGGTACTGAGTGTGCTTGTTCAGCAGGAAACCTGCTGGTCTGGTTGGCCATTTTAATTTGATTAATACAAAATGTAAAGGATTCATGTGCTTTATTGTGATTACAGTGAAGACTCTTAATTTTGTCATCTAATCTTGCATTTTTTGAGTATGAGTTTGTTGTGTTCAGTTAATTGAGGTTAATTCAGGCTTTAATTTGCTGTTGTGCAGTGCAGAGCCTTCCATGACCTCTGAACTGGGTCTGTATGCCCTGTTCTGGTTTACACTCTTCTTAACTGGCTTAAATAAGCCCATGAATAAGAGTCCTCTCTGTAGCTATCTGTGACCATCAGACAAGCCCCTATCCCCCAGCTGGTTGCCCTGCTCTTGTCTTTTCCTGGATGAGTGCTGTGGTAGTTACCTTGGCAGTAAATGAGCTGGTATAGCAAAAGTCTCTGTTAGCTCTCTAAAATCAGTGGAGATAAGTGCAGGTGGGAGAGGGTGTCAGCAAACCTGGTATCTGCCATGCACTGCTGTCATCCCTGTTCCTCTGAACATGCTGCTGGAGGTAATGGTGAGCTTGCCAGGGCAGTTCCCTTGGGATGAAGTGGTTAAGGGGTGAAAGACTGACTGGTTTTAAGTGAAGCCAGGAGTCTGTTGTGCCTTCAGTACCAGTGTTTGACTCTGTGCAGATAAAACCTGGTCCATGGGAAACACCTTCAGACACACCAGAGTCTTCTAATGGAAACTAATCAGAAGTTCAAAGGAAAGAAGGAGTGCTTCCTCCTTCCCTGTGGTCTCCTTTCCTAGTGTTTCCATTCCTGTTGTACTATCCAAAAGGCTTTCTCGGTGGATGATGCAATTAGGAGGAGATGCTTGCAAACTTTCAGCAAATAAATATGTCAGAATTTGAAGTGCTCCATTTAGCCTCCCCCAGTCCTTCCCAGGTAGAGTGCAATTATTTGTGCCTTGTTGTGACATGTATATGCTCGTGTTTCTTTGAAAAGTCCCCTGGGCAGATTCAAATAGTTCATGAAGTGCTTCTTATTTGTAATAAAAATAAATTCCAGGGCAGGCACTGAGATTTGGTGATAGCTGGATTCATAGAGGGTTTCTGAGTTCTGTCATTACTTACATGTTTGGTGTTAGTTCCTGCCTTTGCCAAGGTGCACAGGAAGGCCTTTCTCTTGTAGGAAAGACAGCTTTAATGAGCAAGCAATTTCTTGTGCTTTTTAATAGCTCAGTCATGAATGTCCACTGCAGCAAGCTGTCTGTTTGATGGGTTTTATACTTTTGATGAGGAAGAGTAGTCTTCTGCTTTGGATAGTTTCTTAAAGCAGTCAGTTCTTGGAGTAGCAGGAAAATATTAACTAAAGCAGCAGCCATGAGGTCCATCTGGCTCATGCATCTGGAACTTTAGATCAAGAGAAAATTTTTTTGCACTTGGTCTTTGTCTCATGGGAGAATGGAAATACCATTATTTGGGATATATTCTCTCATCCTAATTACTGTTTCGAGGGTTTGAGATTAGTGCTGTAGAGATTAAATGCTTTATATTTGTAGTTGAGTGTTGCCCAGTGCATTCCAGTGTAGCTGGTGTCGACCATCTTGCAGCTACTCTCCCAAGTGTTTTTCTTCGTGTGTTGTCAGCTGCCATTTTTTTGGTTATGTAATGCGCACAGCCAAAAGAGATTTGGAAAGCTCAAAATGAGAGTGCTGAAGATCCAGATTGTTTGCTTGCAGTGAAGCATGGGAGAGGGAAAAGACTCCATGATCCCTAGGGGAGTGCTGATATGGTTTGTGTAGCAGCTCAAGGAGACATGGCCTCCTGCCACTACATGCTTCAGGCAAAAGGAAGGGACTTGGGCTGGATAATATCAGCTTTAGAAAATTCCCCCTGAAAAAAACTCACTGAAAGGCAAAAGAACTGGAGATGCTGAGATAATGTTTTTCTGGCTCTTTTGTCTCTTTGGACTTAAGGTCTTGTATGAAATTCCACTGAAGGCTTTATGCTGCAGAGTCCTGGGGAACTTCTGAAGTAGAGAGGTCTGAATAAAATGATTTGTTGGCATCTTCATCAACTGCCAGAGGCAAATAGAAGGCTGTTTTTTCTAGGGTGTATTTTCTTACCCCTCTTGTATTGTGCTTGTACCCAGCTCCCTGAGCCAAGCTCTTGCTGCACTTTGCCTTCCTCAGTGGCAACTGCTCTGACATGGGATGAAGTGAAGATGATGTGCTGTGTGTTCCTGTCTCAGCCTGGAGTAGAGCAGTCCTGGGCCCCTCTAAACCAACCTTTTTCTTAGCTGCAGGGTTTATACAAAAAAAAAAAACAAAAACAACAAACAAACAAAAAAAACCAAACCACAAAACAAAACCCCAGGGTTTCTACCAAAAGCAAATAAGCCAAGCAGGAAGGGTCCCCCCCAAACCTGTGCTGGGCTCACTGGTGTGTGTAACTTTGCAGCTGTGGTACGCTGCCAAGAGGCACTTGGCTTTGACAGATGGGGCTGATTCCTGCCTGGGCAAACAAGGTTGCTGCTTTTTGGCTGAGAGGCAGAAAAGACTTAATGTTGTGGGATTTTGTGTCATTGTGGACATGACGAACTGGTGGCCCACAGCCAGGTGCTCTGTAGCAGGAATAACCTATTTATTCTGTAGGTCTGGTTTTTCTGTTTGCTTTTGCTTGTGTCATTCTTCTGGGGAAAAAAATAAACAAAGAGGCTTACTGTCTTCATCACCAGTGATACCAAGAAAAGCCCTGTACAATACTGCCTGATGAACTGAGACTGAGTTCAGCAAATCCCCTTTGACCACATGGAGTTCAGCTGTCTTGGGTTTTTGACTGCAGGGCAGTGCAATGTATTGTGCATGAGTTTTCAAGTGTAGGAGTAGCCAGTGCTCAGGTTAGAAGGATGAATTGGTGTAAAATATTTTCAGTAACGAAATAAAGTCAGAGAAAGTTATGATAAGAGATTTTACAGCTGAATTATTACATACAGTCCCAGGGTAGGCAGTGGGTGAGCTGTGCTATGTAGTCTTGCCTGGAAAGAAAGGCGCTGAGTCTTCCTTGTAGGTGCTTAAACAGTAACCCAATGTCCACTTTGTTGTAAAACTGCAAATGCCATCTCTGGTCCTCTTCTGGTCTAGCACCTGTTTCCTCCTTGTGTACATTGTAGTTCTTTGATAGTCCTTTGATAGCTACAAGTATCCAGATGTGTATCAGCCACACCGTTTAGTTTTTCTTTACTTCCCGGCTCCAGTAGTTGGGTTTGAGGGGTTTTTTATTAGACCTTCCAAGCACTTAAGATGAGAGGAGAAGCTCCAAGTGTTTTCTGAATTCTTGATCATCACCAGTCAACATCAAGTGAAGCAAAGAGGGATGAAAGGGCTGTGACTGAGGTGCAGAGCCTGAAGTGCCCCAGCATGAGGAATGTTTAATGTAGGCCTGAGGACAGATGCTAAGCATGTTGTAATTTGGAGGTACATTTTTGTAGCAGTTTATACCCTTGTAATACCGTGAATAGTCTGGCTGGGATATGGCTGAGCTGTGTTTAATCAGCACAGTGAAATGAATGTGGAGAAGGTAGGGTTGTGGCAGTTGGGTTGGTGCTGCCCTTGGGCTCTTGTCTGCAGTCCTGAGTTAGTGCACAAATGGCAGAAGAGTTGCAGTTTTGGTTTAGTTGTCTCAAAGGAAACTTCTTAGAGAACTTGACCCTGAAATAAGCTACTTTCATTTTCATTAAATTAGTTTTAAAATCACTGAAAATGAGGGTGAAAAGCAATTGCCATTCTCCTTTCTGTACAATGGGTTTAGAAGCTGCTTAGGAAGTACCTGGTGAGTAGGTGGTGGTCTGACAATCCACTCTAAATTCACTATAGCTACAATGTGAAATTAGTCTAAAACACAGGTTTAAGGCTCTGGAGACTGAAGACTCTTCCAGAGCAGAAGTCTGTTCTGGGATGGCAGCAAGCACAAAAGATAAGAAAGGCTGTGATGATCTGGAAGTGAAACTGTGCACTGCCATTCCCATGACTAGAATGGTCGAGTTCACTCAAGCAAGAGAAAACCATCTACTCTTAGTTAGCAAGCTGAATTAGCTCAGTGAGGGATTTGGGGAGCTCCACTGTCCTTGTGTGACGAGTGCTGGGGATGGGAAGGAGTGGGACAGAGCCATGAAGGGGATCCCATCCTTCCAGCAACGGCACATCATTGAATCCTACACTCTGATTTTGGTGTGTCATGATGTTATCATCCCATTCCCTCTCCCATTCTCCATCAGGCCAGCTTTGGATGCTGTACTGCAGGGGTGACTTTGGCCTTGAATTCCAAACCACGCTGCAAGAGGAGGCTGACAGAGAGATGTTGTGGGCAGAGCTTCCTTTAGTAGGGATGCTTCTTTGGGTTGATCTTGTTCTTGAAACAGGGAGGAGTGGATGAGTCAGGCAGAGAGGGCCTTGTCAGTGATTTCAGCCCCATAACTCTTCCCCAGCAAGGCAGCCTCTTGGGGTCCGATGGCAGCACCGCATCGGCCACTCAGCGCTGCCTCTTAACAGCTGAGCACGTGCATGCTTAGACATCATTTGGTCGTGGAAGGATGAAATCACTCTTTTGTCTCTATTTGGATAAGGAAAGCTGCTGCTGCGCTGTGAGAGCTGTTTGTGAGGGGGAAGCCTTTTGGTAGCCCAGTGTTTGGTGCAAGGTGTGCTCGCTGTGGGGTGCTTGCTTCACCTTGGGCTGCTTTGTCCATCCCGCTGCCTCTGGAGCAGGAAGCAAGGACTGCAGGTGGAAAAGGGTGAACAGCGTGGTGATCACCAAGTGGCTCAGTGAAACAACCCAGACTTCAGCTCCAAATGTGAAAATAAACATCTTCCAGTGTTGATGTGCTTGTCCCTGGCCCGGGTGTGCTGGCAGGTGAGCTGAGCTTGGAACATATTGATTTTGGGCTGCAGCAGAGGCTCTTTGAGGAAGAGCGCAGTTTCCTATTGGAGAGTGTCTCCTGATCCAACGTACATCTTGTACTCTGGGTGTGAAATAAAATAGCCACTGCAGCTGCTGTGCCGGCTCCATTACCCTGGTCCTGGCAGCACGTGTGGCGCCTGCCCAAAGCAGAGCTGGGCCCCCAGGAATGGCACGGGCAGGCCCTTGGCTCAGGCAGCGGAGGGCACGCAGTTCATTCTTATTGTCCTGCTCAAACCACTGCTATTCACAGCAGTAGCCATTCCTTCAAGCAAATGTGTGGGGGTGGTGGGAGAACAAACAAATTTGTCATGGAGCTGCCAGCAGTGCTGCTTTCTTGCCCTTCATGTCCCAACTGGACCTGGGTTAAACCCAGAGGTTTCATGGACTGCAGAGATTTGAGGGACTTTACATGAATTGAGAGTATTCCCCAGAAATTATTATTTTGGGTCTGTTTCCTGCAATAGGAATGTGTACTGCTTTGCCTATAGTCTGTAGCTGTAAAGCCTCCTAATGCTGTGGCTTTTTGCCCTGGGCAAGGCAAATGCCATCTGTGAGCACAAACAGCTTTAACAGCGAGAAGTGTCTGTGCTGGAGCGTGGACTGCTCCAGGTGTCCTTAGGGCAGGCAGTTTGTGGGCTCACAGGCAGGGAGCAATGCTGGTGTGGCTGACTGAAAAGCTGGGTGCTGTTGGGGGGTGTTCAACCAGCCCCTTCTTGTCGTAGCAGAGCTGCCTGTGCTGCTTAAGGTGCAGGAGAGTATTGGGCTTCATCTTTCAACTTCATACCTGCTAAGCTGTGACAGCGGATGAGAAGGGGAATGAACAGCTGGGAGATGCAATTCTCATTTTTACTGTGCTTCAGGCAAGAAATGATCCGTGAAATTTTTTATTTTTTAAGTTCAAACCTGTTGCTGACTAAACCTGTTTGGCAGTTTGGTGGCCACTGGGCCCAGCCTCCTGTCTCTTGCACAGCTCCTGCCAAAGTCCTGCTGGTCTTGACCTTGGCTGCAGCTCTGGGCAATCAGCAGTGCCCAAAAATAAATAAGGGAGAAGGTCCAAGCTGTGGCAGTCCACTGGAAGGGAGATGTTGCTACAGGGTGCTGCTCTCTTGGAATCTTGCCTGCCCTTTGATGTGGTCCTGTATTCCCTCTGGGAAGGTGGAGCCGTGACCCCTCTGCCTTTCATCTGGTGGGTGCCTCAGGAGGTGCTCTGGTTGTGTAACATGTTTCCAGCTGGAAACATATCTTGGTTTGGGCATCTGGAAACTGGGAATACACAGTTACCTGTGAAAGCTCAGTACATATGTGCCCAGGAACAGTCCTGGTAACTCTGAGAGTGGGGTAATGATGGGTTCTTTATGACTGGCAGCATAAAAATAAAATTAAGGAGACTTGTCTGCCCTGCCACAGAACTGGTGTTTACTCCCGAGTCTGCTAAAAAGGGGCTGTCTGTTGTCACGTTAGAGCCTTGAGATCTGTCTCTGCTAAAGAGTAGCTGATAGGAACAGAGGTGGCACGGAAGTTATTTGGTCGTGACAGTAGCAACTCAGAAGGAATGCATACCTCTGCCAAAAACAGACCAGACTTTTTATTTTTCCTTTTAAACGGAGACAAAAATCAAAAGGAAATGTGCAGGGGAAAGAAGGATGGTGGAATGAGAGAGAGGTTGACCAAAAAGGGGAGGCTGTATCCAAACAAGAAGACCAAAAAAACTATATATTTCAACAGATGAAAGTCAGAATAAGGCAGGCCAGACTAAGACTTCTGAAGAGTGAATTTGCCAGCTATGATTAACTTTCAAATTTGAATTTCAAAGGCATCAGAAGCCTTTTGGAAACTGGCAGCAGAAGAGATCAAGGTGAAAAGGCACAGAAGATAAAACCATCACAAAAAAATCTTAAACCATTTTTTGACCAACTTGACTCCAGTGGAGGCGCTTTGTAAACTACAGTCTTGCTACAGAAGAGCTGTCTGAGAAGTTCTTATATTGAGCCTCAGTAGAAATAGCTTTAGAGCAAACAGAGGACTGATAAGGAACTGTAAGGAACAGATAGCGCTTAGTCAAGAGTGCCCTAGCATCTTAAATCTGAAATTGCTGAGATACTTCTGTGTGTATCCTGCTGTTGAAGTGCCCTTGGTATCACAGAAAGTGGTGGTGCCAAATGCAGTGGCATTTTTAAAAGTGGGGAATCTTGAGGAAATCAGAGAAGTGACAGCAAGTGGCTCAGTATCTGTCTGGGTGCACTGCAAGGGAAGGGCTGTGGAGAGGATTCTGGGTTCCATGGACTGTTGGGTCTGACCCCTGTGTCCAGGCCTCTGCAGTGAAGAACAAGGTCGCTGAAGGCAGAGCCAAGCACAGCTGCTTGGAGCAGAGTTAGCAGTAATGTAAAAGCAAGCCCTATCTCACAGACCTGCTGGAGGTCGGTGAGCAGGACCAGTAGGCTTCATGTCAAAGGTTCTCTGCCCAGCGCGCGAGGGGTGTCTGGGTCTCAGTGCCCATGGCCAGGGCATGTCCAGCCTCTCACCCACCAGCACCCCCAAGTCCTCCCCAGGGCTGCTCTCAATCAGTTCATCCCCCAGCCTGGATTGATGCCAGGGCTAACCCAGGTGCAGCCCCAGCACTATGTTAAACCTCATGAGATTCCCACGGGCAATTTGTTGAGCTTGTCCAGGTCCCTCTGGGTGGCCCTGTCCTTCAGCTGTGTCACCTGCACCCTCAGCTTGGTGTCATCTGCAGATTTGCTGATGACACCAAGCTGAGGTCCCTTCATCTAGATCCCTTCATCTGTGTCATTGATGAAGTTATTAAACAACACTGGTCCCAATACAGACCCCTGAGGGACACCATGAGTCGATGATCCCATTGGGACTCTGAGCCATTGACCACAACCCTCTCGATGTGACCGTCCAACCACTTTCTTATCCAACAGTCTACTCATCAAATCCATCGCTCTCCAATTTGGAGAGAGAAGGGTGTTGTGGGGGTCTGTGTCCAAGGCTTTACAGAAGTCCAGATAAATGAAATCTGTCATTTAGTGACAGTGGCCCTTCCCTTGCCCACTGCTGGGGTCACTCCCTCACAGAAGGCCACTGGGTTGGTCAGGCAGGACTCACCCTTGGTGAAGCTGTGCTGGCTGTCCCAAATCACCTCCCTGTCCTCCGTGTGCCTCAGCAGAGCTTTGGGAAGGGTCTGTTCATGATGTTCTGAGGTGCAAGGGTGAGGCTGACAGGGCGGTTCCTGGGGTCCTCCTTTCCACCCTTTTTAAAGATGGGCACAATGTTTCCCCTTTTTATGATTAGGTTGAATTTTTTTCTGCCAGGTCTTGTGACCCTAGAACTATGGGCACTTGATGAAACCTAAAGGAGATTGGTTTAAAGCAGATAGGGGGAAGGCCATTTATTTTACACAATATGTGATGAACTTCTGAGTTCATTGTTCTTGGGGGTTTTGGATGCGAAAGGCATCAGCAGGTTGAAAAAGTGTTTGGGTAAACTTATGGGCAGCAAGTCTGAAACAGTTACTAGGAAGAACAGCTAGTGGTGTGCCTTTAGCATCTGTAATACATGCGTGGATTCTGGAGGAATAAGGGAGATTGTGGAGAAAGGGCATGACTAGGCTCACATGCTCTGCCTAGCAAACCTCTCCTGGTGTATCACCTGTAGACAGAATGGAGGGGCATCTGGTTTTACCAAAGATGCGTGTCTCACATTTTTGAGTTTCCAGAAATGAAGACAAAGTATATAGGTATGATGAGTTGGAGAAGAGCCATGGCTTTTGTAGACCAAAACTGAGCCACGTGACTCCAGTGGTATTTGGAAGGTGTTTGCAAGCACATGGCAGGGGTGATCAAGTAGAGTGGTCTAGTGGACCTCTCTGAAAGGTTTCAGCGCGGGGTATCGAGGTAAAGTCCATCCTGGGATGCGTGGGTGAATAAATGGTTAATGGAAGGATGAGGAGTAGATTGTCAGACTTCATGGTGGAGGGAAGTCCTGGGGGAGCCAGGCTGGGATCTCTGCTGCTTGCAATGTTCGTACCTGACCTAGAAATGGGGATGAAAGCAATGGCTGGGGAAGAGCGTGAGGTGTCCATGAGTGCAGTGATGGACTCTGAGAAACGAGGGAAGAAATTCTGAGCACTGAAATTCAGGAATGAATTGAGGGTAGCAGGTGTGTCTGGAAAGTATCAGCTGGTGCTTGGCAGCGCCACAGGAAGGGAAGAGGAGGCTGGGAACAGCCAAGAGGGGAGCAAAGGACAGAATGAGAAAGTCACGACACCATTGTGGTCTGCTGCCACACTGGATGTTGAATGTCAGGTCATCCCATCTTGGAAGAGTCCTTGCTGTAAGTGCCTGTGCAGATTTTTGCTCTTATTTTTTTTTTTTATCTGTGGCAAACATTGTGTACTGGAGGCAGACAAAGACTGTCTAGGTGGATATGAGATAAAAAGTGAAGTTGAATGTGGTTCAGATCTCTGCCCCAATCCATCAGCCCTGCCATGGCTGAAGGACAGGGAGAGGGCTGCCTGCTTTGCCATCTTCCTGAATTTGCCCCTTTTTTGCTGTCTTCCTTGCCACTGCTGAAAGTGAAAAGCTCAGTTTTGGAATGAATGCAAGCTAATAAATGCTTGGGGTTTTGGTGAAAGAAAACAAAAGGAACTTGTTATGGGCACCAAATCAAAAAGTGAATTGTTCTCACACCAGTGTTCACTGTTACCATGTATAGCAATTACTGCCATGGCAACAGATATTTTCATGATCCAGCCAAGATCTTCCAGGGCTGCAACATAACTTCTGATACTTGCTCATTGTGGTGCTATTAATAACTGTGTTTCCCCCCATCGTAGCCAGGAAGTTTCTTCTTCCTCATGTACCAAGTGCAAGGGATAAGCTCATTTAAAATCAATTGTGGGGAGAAGTGACACTGCGGATTTCCTGGATTTTTTTTTTTGTTCAGGAGATCCTGTCTAGTGCTGCCAGCTCTGCAGCCACCTCCTGAGCTGAGCTGTCTCTCATGTGCTATTTATAAGAAAACCCAGTCTGAATTTTTTTTTTTATCCCTTTTCTTTTTTTTTGCTCCCTCCTTCCCTTAAACCAGGACAAACAGATGACACATATTCAGTGTTCCAGCTATGCACAGAAGCTTAAGTGTTGATTTCAGGCTGACTTGGTTAAGGGAAGAACCTGGTGCAAATTGAGCATTATCTGGGCCAGGCTCTGGTCTGCATTATTTTTTTAGTTATCTCCTGGTTATTTAAGCAAGATAAACCTTGTGTATTTAAAATGTCAGTTCAACTGTTCTTGGCAGCAGTTGAATTTAGCTGTGTTTAAAACCCCCAGGTGCACATCCACCTTTTCCCAGCTGTGTTAGAATCTCCTTTGAGTTGGAACTGTGTCAAAAATACCATTGCTGGGTCTTTGGTACCCATTAAGGAGCTGTAGGAGAGGTGAGACCTGGGCTTTTACTCAGGGTGTTTGTTCCACTTGAGCCTGAACATCTGAGAAGGAGTGCACTGGGTGAGGATCAGGGTGATGAGTCTGTCTCCAGCTCTGTTTCTGGTCCTACACAACTCACAGCTGTAGTTGTCCAGTTTCATCCCTCCAGAGGAAGGAGTTATTTTGCCTGACCAATCTTCTCTCCTTCAGGGAGTTCACTTTTCTTCTGCAGAAGTGTAGCCTTTAACTGTAAAACCCTCCCTCCCTCCCTTTCCTCACCAACTTGAAGTCTTCTTGGCACTCTCAAAATTTGCAGCTTCTGATGTCACTGTCTTCAACATCACACTTCCCCAGACCTCCCTGACCTGCTGGATTGATAGCCTACTGTCTATCAATTAACTGAGAGAAAAAGATTTGGTGAGAATGTGGAATTCTTTATCCTACCAAACTCCTTGGAGAGGCTGAAGAAATGAGCATATGCCCTGCAAAAGGTTGGTCCAAGGCATGAAATAATTGTGATGTCCCCAAGGAGTGACTGCATCCTTCTTTCATTGCTGCTCTCCCCATTTCTTGGGAGGGTGTGTTGATGGTGATACCTCTGGAGGTGCTGCCAAGGGCTGTGTCTGCCTCGGGAGGCAGCACATGTCATGTGGGACAGTACCAGCTCCTGCAGCCCAGCTGTTTTTTTTCCTGGACACCCCCAAGAAACAACTGAGACCCTTTTTGAGAGCCTTTGGTGACTGAGACAGTCACAACTAACTGGCTTCTTGGTGACTCTTGAGAATCATAGAATCGTAGAATATGCTGAGTTGGAAGGGACCCATCAGGATCATCGAGTCCAACTCTTGGCCCTGTGCAGGACACCCTGAAAACCACACCATGTGCCTGAGAGTGTTGTACAAACACTTCTTGACCTCAGACAAGCTTGGTGCCATGACCACTTCCTGGGGAGCCTGTTCCAGTGCTCAGCCACCCTCTGAAAAACTTCTTCCTGATATCCAACCTGAACCTCCCCCAACTCAGCTTCATGTTGTTTCCTCAAGTCCTGTCACTGGTCATGAGAAGGAAGAGGTCAGTGCTTGCCCCTCTGCTGCCGCTCCTGAGCGTGTTGAAAACTGCAATGGTCTCCTCTGGTTAATCCCAACTTTATTTAGACTGCAAAGGCTCTCCCCCGTCATATAAATAAAGCTGGGATTAACCAGGGGAGACCATTTGGGGCTTTAACTTTATCAATGCAAGAATGCAGAGATGGTCAGTTTTAAAAAGGCCATGAGTGCATTCTAAGACAAGGTTAAGCGCCTCAGTCTTTGTTTCTCATTAAATCAAGCCAGATCTTTTTAATGACAAAGCACTGGAACTGCACATAACTAGTATCTTTGTTTACTTGGAGTTTGAAGGTGTTACTGTAGTCACTGCTAATCTTGCAGACACAAGTGTGTAGCAGACAAAGCAGAGGTTGAAATACAGGTCAGGGGATGTGACTCCTACCCACACCGTGATGTTTTGGAGACAGTCAGGAAAAGAATGTCAGTTTGGGGCAACACTTAAACACGCCTTTCCTTTCTCAGGAAGGTTTTTTCACGGTTTATTACACCAGAATAAAAAACAATAGAAAAAATCAAACATGGGCTGTGTTTTTATCCCAGACTGCGATTTCCTTCTTGGGTAGGTGAGCTTTTCAGAGCTGGAGCTGTGCAGGGAGCAGGGGCCCTGGGGAGGCCCCAGGCTGTGGGAGGGGCCGATGCTGTGGGTCCAGTGCCTTGACTTTGCAGAATCCTGACAGTTGTGTCCAATGTGCTTGTTGTTCAGCAATTCCTGTAGGCAAAACAAATGGAAGAATCGCTTTTCCATGAGAAATTAATTTTTCTTGCTTATTGTTTTATGAAGGGTTTATGAACTCTGTGGCTGAGGTTTTCAGCTATTTACTTACTGCCTCTGTTTCTGTGCCAGAGGAAATTGGTGTGCTTTGGGCGGGAGAAAATGAAGACACTGAGGCAGCTCCTCTGCAGAGTCCTGTCAGGATGAGCTTCCTGATCACAGCTTGCAGCACAAGGGAGAGTTGTTTGTTTGCCGGCTCTGTTGTTCCTGTTGCTTTTGACTTGCTGCCAAATTCCTCTGCCATCCTGGCATTGTAGTGGTTAACTTGAGTCACGCTTAACAAGCTTGGACGACTAATACTTTCAAGAGCTTCACTGCATTTGTTCTTAGCTTTTCCAGCAGAGTCGGCAGAGACAGCTGCAGCTGGGCTGATTTGCTGAAGAACGGAACAGCCTAAAAACGTTGTAATGAAACACTGTGATATTTGTTTTGTGCTTTCAGTCTGCAGTGTTTTGTGGACTCTGCTAGACGAGAAACAATCTGGTCCCTTGCTGTCATGGCTGTGTTGTGCACGAGTTTTCAAGGGACTCTGTGTTTTAGCTCATAAATGACTGGCACCCCTTTAAATGAAGAGAGACAGAGGGCCATTATTTTGTTAATGTCAGACATCTAGGAATGTAGCTGCTTCAGATATTTAGCTTTGCAGAGTGGTGCTTGAAAGCACTAGGCTCTGTGATCTGGCTGTTTGTAGGGCATCTGCATCTGGCACCTGGGGTGACGTGGGCCGGTTGTGCATGGCCTGGCTGTGAGGGTGCTCCACCCTGTAATTACAGCCTCGGTCTGCTCCTGTTCCCTGCCTCTGCTGGCTCCTGTGCTGCCTTTGGAAAAGCTAAAGCTGTGATGGTTTTTTTTTTTTTTTATTGTCTGGTGGAATTATTTTAGACCAGAGGTGGGTGTCTTGAGAGGTCCTTCAAGTCCCCATCCCTGCATGCTCTCGCTGTGGTGGCTGTTCTGTCCCGAGGTCCTGGCTGATGGGTTTCTCTCTGTTTTGGAAGTTCCTTTTCTGTTCCTGTCTTCCCAGCCTTCACTCCTTGACACTGTTCAGAAACCTCTGTAAATGTTTTCTCCTGGTTGCTCAGTGTTGCCTTTTCAGCAAACAAACATCCCTCTGCCTGATGTAAATGAACCTCTGGGACCTGGCTGTTCAATTTGCTCTGTCCTGGCTGCTATAGGCTCTCTTTTCTCTTCAGTGAAAATGGAACAAAAATGGTTATTCTTTTCCCCTAGTGTATGGGGAAGCTCCACTGCACTGCAGTGTGTTTGTGGCTGTGCAACGCCTGGCATCACTTCACTGTGCCCAGGAGGATCCGTGCACAGAAATGATGAACATCACTCACTGCAAGAGTCATGTTCCTCGCAGAGTGAGTGATGTGGGCTGCTGCCAGGGTACTGGAGCAGTTGCTGGGTTTATGTGGTGCTGCAGCTTTTCCAGAACAGCCTCTGATTGTGGAGCCTACTGTTCTTGGGCTGCTCTCCTTGGCATCAGCCGTCTGAGGCAGCAGCTGCAGGGTCCAGGCTGCAAGGGCTTCGTGGCAATGCTGGAAGGAATCCCTGAAATCGTCAGTGATGATAGAGCAGGTCAGGGAGAGTAAATAGCAGTCCTGCAGCAGCTGGGCAGCAAGCTAGATAAGGCCTTTGTCAGTAATTCCTAGAATGACAGAGAGGGCAGCAGGTGCTGCTGTGTCCTTGAAATAGCAGGGATATCATCTGTGTGATATTACTTGCTTTGGCACAGGGAGAGCACTTGCTGTATGCTGCTTCTCCAGGGCTCTGGGCTTTTGCCCTTTATCCTTTGGGCAGGTGCATCTTCCCCACCTCGTTCCTGCAGCTACATCAGCACGATGCTCTTGGCCCCACATGCAGCCTTGTCAGTGTTGGGAAATGTCACCCTGCCTGGGTCTGGTTTACTTCTGCTCAGCAGCTGGCAAGAGGTGTGGGGGTCTTAGAGCTCTATGGAGCCATGTTCAGCTTTCTAGTCACTGATGGGGGTTTCAATCAGTGAGTAGCACTAGTAGGTGCTGGGGCTCATCGAGACTCATGCGGAGTTCCATCTCCATCCCTTCCTGTTGTTTGTATCCATCCCCCTGATAAAAACAGGAACTGCCCAGGGCATTCGTGCTGGAAGGCTCTTGGGTGCTTTGACTGCAGTCGTGGGCAGATCCTGTGTGACTCGGTGCCTGCACACACTCTGAGGTGGATGAAGCCCAGGTCGATTCTAGCTGAAGTCATTTGTCTTAGCTTGGTGTGTCCCAAGAAGACATGAAGAGAAAGCAGATCTATGACTTTGGGTACCTCCCTGCAAAGGTGTGCACTCCTGGAAGCCTCTGGCGATGACCTTGCATGAGTCCTGCTGCCCTCTTGGGTGGGACCCTGTGGAGGGGAATGACGGTGGTGATGCTCATGAGCTGTGCTTACAGTGTGTCTCTGCTAATCCTCCCTGAAACCAGGGCCATCACCTTGGGGGTGATGGGAAGGCATCAGGCTGCTGCCCTGGGGCTGAGCCCAGCATGCCTGGGGCTGCACCAGCGATGGAAGGGAGGCAGGATGCATCCCAGCCATGGTTGTCAGTTGTTGCTGTACTGGCAGGTTGTCCTGTCCAGCATGCTGAGGTGGGATGCAGTCACTGTCAGAGTGCAGTGGTGCTGGTATCAGTCCCAATCCGGGCGACAGGCTCCACCACGTGTGGTGGGATTGATGCAGCCTGAGGCTGTGCAGGTGGGAGGGCTGGCACCGAGCTGTGCCAGGCTCGGCACCCCCTGTCCCCTGAGCAGGGACCATCGGCTGGCACCAAGCCTCCTCCACAGCTGCCTCCCCTCCAGCAGCTGGGATTTGGATGGGCCTGTGGATCCGTGCAGATCGTTTCTGAAGGAGAGAGAGGGGATGAAAACTGCCAGTTATTTTTTTTTCTTTTGCAACTCATTCTCAAATGCTCAGCCCTTAAAAGGAAAAACGACTCAGCTGAAGCCTTCACTGAGCTTAGGAGGTACCACTGCGTCTGGGGCAAAGCAGAGCTTTGGGGAGGCTGTTTAAGGATTGGGGGTTTGAGCTTGTGCTCTCACATGCAAAATGACAACTCCAGCCATGGTGGCAGGAGTGACCCAGGGTGTGCCGTGGCAGCAGCTCGGGGGACGGGTTCTCCAGGCAGGCTCCGCAGCCCAGAGAAGCTGGCTCACTTCTCTGCTGTGGTCTGGAGCTCCAGCTCTGCAAGTGATTTTGCTCCCCAGTCATGTAAAACCCCTGGGCTGGCTGGGACAGAGAGGCTGGAGAGCCACCTGCCAGAGCTGTGTCCCTGGCCAGCCTGGGGACCCTGGCGAAGAGCAGAGGGAAGCACCTGTAACCTTTGTGACACTGAATGCTTTTTCACATGTCTTTTGCCTTCTGCCCAGGTTGCAGAGGCCACAGCTGATCTCCCTTTATGACAGAGTCCAAGGTGCTCACCCTCAAAGACAATTTGGGGACAGAGAGAAGCGAGAGGCTTCCAAAGGAGCAGCAGGTCCTTTCCCAAGACACAGCAGCCAGCCCTGTGTACCTCTGACAGAGGAGCTGCTGTAGGAGCCTGCACTTCCCTGGCTGTCAGGTGCAGTCAGAGCTGAGACTCATCTGCATGGCTGAGATTTTTTTTAATGGGAGTGGATTTTACTGTTCCTTCTGCCCTCAGGTACAGTTTCCTTTAGTGTTGGGTTGAGCAGTCCCCGGGTGCCTGTGACTGTCTGCAGTACCAGGACTCCTCCTGCTTAGAGTGCCCATCCAGCAGGTGCTTTATGCCCTGTCCCAAAGCAGTGCAAATAGGGACGTTTCCTGCCCCTTGCTTTTCCCTCTGTTGCAGAACCCCCAGCCCTATGGTGGGGGGAGTGAGGGATGGGATGGGGGCAAGCAGCACTTCAAGTCCCTCTGTCTTCCCCTCCCCACGAGGTCCTCTCTATGTGACTCTAGGGCTTGACTGGGAGTGATTTCAGGACAGGGTCAGTCCAACCCTGGTGGGCAGCACTCAGCACAGAGTGGATGATGAAGCAACGTGAAGGTTGGTGTGGTGGGAGTTTCTGCTGCCCTCCCTTCTCCCTGCTGAGATATGGGGTCTAAGATCCCTGTGCATCCATCCCACCCAAGTCTCAGGTACTGGTCTTGGGCTGTAGGGCCTTACACCATTGGGGCTGTTCTGGGCTTTATTTTCACTTGATTATCATTGTAGCATGACTTGTCCTGGTGTCTGTCATCCCTTAGATTTTCCCCTCTGCTCCCCCTCTCTCCTTTTATAAAGATACCAGGAAATCTCATCTGTGTCCTGAAAGTCCTTGTTTCTTACTTCTTTCTCTCCAAGACAGGATTTTGGAGGAATCTGCTGTTAACTTTGGTGCTGCCCCAGCCTGCTCCCATGGAATGAGCTGCCCCTTTGCTGTCTGTTCTGCTCTGGCCAGCGTGAATTGAGGGGCTAACAGCAGCAACATGGGAGCCAGCAGTGCTGGCACCTGGGCTGGGGGAAAGTTTGGGAATGGCCAGGAAAGAGGCAAGAGCCAACAGAGTCCAAGCAACCAAAAGACCACCAAGTTTCTCATCTGACATCTCTGTCTTTGAAAATATCACCTAGCAGAAGGCTTGGGGCTTTACTGGGGTTTGTATTTCATTTTGGTTATGTTTTTTTTTAAATTAAAAACACCAAAGTAATGAGATGCTTTGTGTGATAGGATGTTTTACAGGCTCTCTTGTACCCCTAACCCACCCAAGCCATGGTGCTGTTCTCTCTCCTCTCTGCAATGTGTTGCCAGGCTGGGCTCTGTTGCAGCCCTGTTCTGCTGCCTGCCGCTGTTCTGCTCTTGCTGGAGCTAAGCATATGTGCTCAGGCTTTGAGCAATCACAGCCATTTGTTCTGTATTTTCACAGTCTGGTCTGTCTCCTGCAAAGCAGAGGCTGGTTTGTTTGCATAGCACTTATTTTCAGAAGCAGGAGAGTTTTAGGAACAGGATGACATTATATTTATTTTAGTTCCTCTGTAATTTTTGTTAGAAGGAGGCATGTGTATTAAAAGAAGTTCATATATATGGGGGAGAGGGTTGTTTTGGGTACTTTTTTTGTCCTAAGATGTAAATTTCAGCTTTTCTGGACTTGGCTGAGAGAAGGCAGTAAGTAAAGCCTGGATTGACTCAGTCAGCTGGTGGTGGAGGGTCACCATAAGGAGCTGGTGCTAGAAACCTTCTTGGAGGCTCTGCAGCTCCAGGATACAGATGAGTTTTACAGCCTTGTCCTGACTTTGATACGCAAATCAGAGTGACTCAGGCCACCTGGAGGTTACACTTTGTTGCTCGGTGTCTGCACTGAGTGAAGTTTTTCTAAGAGGTGGCTTTGCCTGTTGTGCAGAAGGTGAAGGGACAAGCGTGATTCTCTTATAAAAAATCTATAGTGATGTTTGAGTGCTTGAACACAGCCCAGGCTGCTCTTCAGCCAGCCAGGAGCCTGGACTTGCAGAGGATCAACAATGTCAGCAGCTGCGGTGCCTCTGGGATGGTACCCACTCCCCATTCCTGAACTGGTTTGCCTTGTTCTGCTGCTGGGGCCTCCTTTTAGAGCACCCAGGATTGTGGATGTGGCTTCATTCTCCATAAGGCTCCTTCAGCTCCGTTTCATGGGCCCCTTGTCCTGCTCTGTTAGCAGCATATGAAGCAGGTTCTGAACTCCTCATCTCTGTAGGGCAGATCATTCCAGATGCCCCGCCCCATCACCGTGCCTGTTCTCTGCAGCATGTAGCCCTGGACCCTACACACCCCCCTGCCTTCAGCCACTGTCACGCGTGGCTGGGAGCTGTACTTCACTCTCCATGTGTGAAGGCCAAACTCCATTCCTCCTCCTACTCAAGGAGGACCTGTTAACAAGGCACTTATCTCAGCATTGGCACATCCTCAGTTGGATGACCTCTGATGATGGGAACAATGGACATCTTTGTCTTGGGGCCAGCTTTGAGTATGCTGCAGGCCTCCTTTGAGGGCATTAGTCTTCAAAAATCCTACTTGTTACAGAGCCATGTTTGGCCAAGAAGGGCTTTGTACTGCCCCAGCTCTCCACAGGGCTCATCTCCAAGAAGGGAGGTGGGGAAAGGAGGTGGTATCTTGGCATGGAGGATAAATCCAGAAATTACAGAGCATGGAAGATAAATGGGGGATCAAGGTCTAGGAGCTCTCCTTGTAGCCATGCACAGGGGTTTGCTGGCAGCCTGGTGTGAAGCTTCCCTAGGCAGAGGTTTCCCGTGACTTTCCTTGATGCTCTCTTGTCGTTGGTGTCCTTGGTGTCCTCAAGTTGGTGCCAAACAGCATCTACAGGTAATGAGTGGGGAGAAGGCTTCATGCAGAGGGCTGGAGGTCCCAAACTGACAGTTCCAGCTAAGAAAATATTTCTCTACTATTCTAACCTTTGCATGGCCTTGCAAAGAGCTTGCGGTGTCCAGGGACTGGCTACCAGGGCTGTGTTGTCACTTGGGGCATGGTGGCAGGAAAATCAGCTCTTCTGTGGAGGAGTTGCTGCTTAACTTGGGGTTTCTCAGCTCTTCCTGCAAGTGACTTTTCCCATATACATGGACCCTTCCCTTTCTGGTCCATTTTCTCTAGCTAAAAAAAATTTATTCTTTCCTGGACCTCACACTAAACACTTATAGCCTTTGTGAGAAGATCTAATCAGGAGATGCTCACAGGATGTCCTTTCAGGCTGAAATACCCACTTTAAAAATTATCATTATTATTTTTTATTTCTAGGCTTTGCCAAGCAGGAATGGCTGCCAGGAGGGACTCAAGCTGTTTTTAAAGGAGCAAAGCTTGCACATGTCCATCCCCCGTGTCCTTGAGGCTGCAGGACAGAGCGCAGCAGCCTGGCTCTTCCCTGCACTGTGTTGCAACCCTTCATAAAAAAACCCCCAGCTGCTGCTCTGCGAAGGCGAAGCCTTCAGGTGGGACCAAACCTGTCTGCCCATGTGAGATGTGACAGTGCACAAAGGGTCCTGCTCTTCCTCCTGCTTTTTGCATGCCTGCTGCACCATCCTGCTCACAGCACCTCCCTGCTTGGGCACCAACATCTCCCATGGCCTTGCCACCCTCCAAAACATCAGCGTGCCCCAGGCACGTGCCCTCACGGTCAGGGGGGCTCAGGCTGCTGGGGCGAGCAGCTGGAGCTGTGTCCTCTTTCCAGCTATGAGGTGTGGAGAGTATTTATGCATTTGCTCAGGACACAGAGGAAGCTCCTGGAATCTGGGGCAATAGAGGAGGATGCATGTTGGGAATGTGGGTTTGTTTTTGGAAGCAAGTGGGGATTTTGTTGAAATCCCTGTGCATTGCAGCTCCAGTGGCTGTGACAGTTCCCCAGAGTCATTGTAATGCCAGTAAGCTGCCTGTCCCCCCACTTGGGGCACAGCGGAATTTGGGCTGGGACTGCAGACAGGGCCTGAAGGGAAGTCCTGTCCTGGGGACACTGAGTCCCAGGAGCTGAGACAGACCTAAACTCCTGCTGGTGGGAGCAGTGCCGTGGTGCCAGCAGGAGTGGGCACACACTCTGCAGCTGCTGCATCCCTCAGCACTTGGAGCTGAAAGGACTGGGAAAATCATTATTTAAACCATTCTCAGGGAACTCCTTTAACCCCATGAAGTGGAATGGGAATTAATATTTTTTTATGTCCAAGTTACAGCTTTATCTCTCTGCAATCTTGGGTTTATCACATGTTTCCAGAGTTCCTGATGTTATGTTTGAGGCTTCTATGGCAGCCTGGGGCTGGCCCTGCTCCAGGAATGTGGTCCTTGCTTTTCCTCTTCTTTCTTTGCATGAGTGTGATTGTACCAAACTCTTTAGTATTTCAATGTGTTCTGTGCAGATTTTTTCCCTGGTTAAACTCCACCTCAGTCGTCCTCAGCCCATCAATTAAGGGTAGCAAAGAGGTCACCCACCCAAGTCACCCACTTACGTGTCTTTGCACACAAAGATAAATGTAAGCTTGTTAAAACGGAAGACTATAGTTAGCAACACACTCTCGGTAGTGGCCAAGTGCCATGAGAAGAATTCGTTATTTTCAACAGCTTGCACTTAACAGAAAATAGCTGACCTCTCTCTGCTGAGGAGCGGCAGTGTGGGTCCAGCCATCAGTGTTCCAAAGCTTTGCTAACCCAGTTGCTGGCTAAACAGATCAAGCACAGTGTGCTCTTGAACACTGAAAAGGTTGGTGGCTCGACTGCCTTCAGCTGCTGGGTCCGAGTTGTGCATTTTTTCTTCCTCGTGAAACAAGTCCTCCAGAACTGCCTCCTGTCTTAATCCCAGGCTCATCCCCATGTGCGTTCTGGTGCTGCTTCAGCAGGGATCCTGCTACGCCTGCTTCTTCCTCCAGCCCTTCCAACACCATCTCTCCCTCCTCCTCCCGGCCCCTCCCCAGTGTGCCAGGCTGTGCCCCCCACCTTTGGATGAGGGCCCCCCTCCATTCCAGCACTGACAGCAGCCTCTCCCCGAAGCTACCACTGAACCACCTGGGGCTGAGTCCCCTTCTCAGTCCTCTGTACCCCTTTTCCTATTGTCTGCCTGTCCTCATGAAGAGTTACAGTGCTCTCCAAGGTTACTGCTCCTCTTGTGTCCCCTCTGAGCTGTCCCTTGGACCCTCTTTGACAGTTCCTTGTCTTACCTGTACTTCTTAGTTGCTCTCTCCATGGACATGCTCATCTTGCTCTGCTCCCAGTGCTGCTGGGCTCTGCTGCTGCTCTCGGTTCTCCCTTTTATGCCCTGTTTATGGATGACCCCTCTCTGCAGTTGCTGATGCCCTTGATGATGAGAGTGACTTGCTATTTTGTCCCTGTGCTTACGGTTTGACATTGCAACCGCTTGGGAAGAACAGGGCTGCTTCTGTGGTTCCTGAACCAGGGCATGGGGGGCTGATATGGCTGTTTGTGTTGCACCTTAAATCAAATAGGGGAACTGATGTTGTTTTGATCAGAAAATACCAAACAACAAACCAGCTGTTTGTTGTTTCTGAACTCAGGGTTTTCTAAGGATCTATTTGCAGGCACACTCTTGGTAAGACAAGCCACACTCTGCGAGACCAGCAGGAACTGGTGCCGTGGGCAAAGGTGGTGGGTGTGCTCTGCTCCCAGCTGCTTCTTGGGTCAGTGTGAACAGTTGAGATGGTGATAGTCTAGGCTGGGTGAGCAGGTCTGCCTGAAAACTGACCCATGCCACAAAAAAGTGGCTTTCACCCAGATCAGCTTCCCCAGCCAACCTGTCTGTGGTAGCCTGAGCATCAGCCCTCCATGAGACTGCATGGAGGTCAGCATTGTGTGGTAGATGTGGCAGGAGAATTGCACCTTCTCAGAGGCAGTTCACATTTATTTTGGGTTGAATTGACGTTGTCCCTAGCAATTTTGAATCCTCAGAGAATTTGAGGAGCAGTCTCCTTTTTAGGGCTGCATGCCAGACTGCTCAGCACTGAATACACCCACGGTTTTCCTAGCAAGGAGGTGCAATGTGCAATTAAACACACCCCCAGACTTGCCTAGTGATAGGAGACGTTCTGACCTTCCTCAGAAAGCTGGGGCAGAGCCAAAGGCTGGGCTGCCCTGCCAGGAACCACCTCCTGTCCCATGACCATGCCAGCAGGGCTGGGCACTGGAGCCCAGGCAGCCATTTCAGGCACTGCAGTGCTGCCACCATCACCCCTGATCCTTCTAAGGACCTGAGAGGGATGCAGTGGCATCTCACTTCTCCTCCTTCTCCTATGATAATGGCTTCTGCTGTCATGCCCTTGCTGAGAAGCAGCTGGAGGTTGTGCCAGAGTGAGCTCCTGGAGGCCTCGGACTTGTCCTCTTCGTATGGTTTTATTAAAAACAGAAGTAACTTGGGCCTCCTTCCTGCAGCCTCCACTGACACAGGGTGGCAGGCCACTACTTGGGGGCCGTGAGCAGAGTTGGGAGGCACGTGTAGTTTTTATCTTGTTTTTCAGTTTCATGCTGAGCATACCACTGGGGACAAGGTCACTTTGGTGGCAGCATCTCTCCTTTGCAGAAGGAGACCTTGTTGGGGTTTGAACCCCCTTCTATTTATCTAGACAATCCAAAATAGTTTTGGCTTTGGTGAGCTCCTTTGCTTGCGCTCGGGCCAGCTCTTTGGGGTTGGTGGGTCAGTGGTAAAGGCTGATGTGTGAGGGCTGTGCAGCCCAATGCCTCTGCATGAAAGCCATCACACTGATCTGCCTGAAAACCAGTCCTACAGCACTGCCAGTCTGGGTGCTGGTGAAGGGACCCTGGCGCTCAGAGGCTCTTTGGAGCTGCAGCAGGATCGTGGATCAACAGCAGGGCCTTGTCCATTGGGTCACCTTGCACCCTGCTGCAGGCTCTGTCCCATCAGCCAGGGGAGAGGGGGAAGACCCTGCAGTGGAGATGGTCTCATCCACCAGTCACTCCCCACATTTATCTTTTGGACTGGCAGCTGTGGGCTTTGAGCAGGATCTGTGAGACCCAGAGGTCCCATCCAGCCCCACAGCAGGTGGGGCCTGCAGGCAGGCACTCACATGGCACAGGCTGCCCACGCTGTTAGGAAACAGGGCTTTGGTCTCCTGAGGTGGAGTGTGCAGCTCCCAAAAGGAGCAGATCCTGCTCTGCAGATCCTTGCTTCTCTTGAAAGCAAGTTCTTGTGCTAATCTCCCAGACACCAGCACTCCTGTGACTGTGCCAGCTCTTGATGTGAGTTATCCCAGCATCAGCACCAGACGTGCTTGCCTGCCCTTGGGCTTGTTGGGTCCAGGCTGGTGGAGGTGACCTCCCATTCCCTGTGCCAAAGAGCTGCTCTTTTGTCTCAGCCCCATCTCAAACCCTTCCCCTGGCTTCTCCTGAACTCGTTGGATTGCTGAATGGCCCCGAGCAATGCTTTGATCTACAGTCAGGCTGCCTGGCCCGGTGGCAGCAGCTCTGTAGGACTCCCAGACAAAGCCATTTGCCTTGAGCCTCTGACCCAGACTAATGTGGCTCTTGTGTTCCTGCAGCTCGGACTGGGTGGAGATCATCGAGCCCCGCTCCCAGGAGCGGATGTATGTGAACCTGACCACCGGGGAGTGCGGCTGGGAGCCCCCCCCCAACCTCAAGGTGCGCCAGTCGGACCAGAAGCAGTGGTGGGAACTCTTCGACCAGAACAACAACCGCTTCTACTACTACAATGCCATCACGCGGCAGACCGTGTGGCACCGGCCCCAGGGCTGCGACATCGTGCCCTTGGCGCAGCTCCAGGCCATGAAGCGCAGCTCCCAGCCCGACTGCCGCAGCCGGCAGCACCGCGGCAGCACCGGCAGTGATGGCCGCGGCACCCCCGTCCACATGGCCCTTCTGCAGGACATGGAGAAGGGCAAGTGGGACTCTGCGGGGGAGAAGAGGAAAGACCCTTCTGGCAGGTAAGGAGAGCATCAGCCTTCTCTTTTTATACCTGAAGAGTGGCTGCAGCTGCGGGGCAGGCCTTGTCAGGCAGGCTGGGAGGCTGTGCTGCCCCAGGAGGATGCAGTGCTGGGGCAGAATGCTGCCAGGCCCCCATCACTGCTGTGTGCCCTTCTCTTCCCAGGCTACAGCTGTCTGCTTTCACCACTGTCATACTGCTTGAATATCCCTGGCTTGGGCCAGGCCCTGTTTGTGTGAGACACCATAAAAACACACATGAAAAGATTATCATCACTCTCTGTGCTAAACAGAAGAGGAGGGGACAGGCAGGAGTGTCATGCAGTGACAGGAACTCTGTCAAAAACTCATTACATGGTTTTGTTGGGATGGTTCAGCTGCTGTGTGAGGGGTCAGGCAGCTCTGGGGTGTAGGTGAGCCTGATTGCTCTGGCTCTTTCCTTCTCCCACTTGCTGGCTGCTGGCATGTTCTTGCAGCTTCAGCCAGAGCAGGAGGTGGGATGGCAAGGACAGAGCTCCTGGGCACAGTTATTTGGTCACACCAAGCCTGAAATGAAAGAACAATAACAGGATGCTGTTTTGTTTAGCTAAGAGATTTTTTTTACGCTCAAATTAGTCTGACAGCAATCAAGACTTTTTTATTGTATTGAAACCATGCCAGCTTCAGGTGCACAAAAGCATAGCCTTCCCAGTCTCTATCAGGGTAGTCCCTCCACCTGCAACACTGTCTGGGACTGCCCTGCCTCCCTCCTGCCCTGGGCATCATCCTGCCCTGGAGAATGTGGTAGGGAGGCCATGCAGCGAGCAAAGTTGAGTCATGCTCAAAAGTGACTCATCCAAGGATGAGAGCAGTGCCAGGGTGAGCCTGACTGTCCTGCCATCTGTGCCATGGTGCCTTCTGGTTCTGGGCGGTGCAGCAGGCGAGGGTGCTTTAACAGCTTGGGTTTGGGATCGAGGCTGCCTCTCTGTGTGCCTGGTGCAGGCAAGGAGAGAAGAAAAAAGCCAAGATGATGAAAACCACATAGGATGGCAGTTCTGGAAAGTTTATACACCCTAAAGTGAGGCTTAATCACTTGTCTCCTGCTCCTTGCAAAACACTCCTGTATTCAATGCTGATCTTAGTGGCTGGGAGACACTGGTGATGCATATAAAGTGCACCAGAAAGAGCCCAGAGCTTTACTGGTGCCTGTAATGCTCCCAATGCCTCCTGCTCCTCTGAGCTTTAGAGTCATCCAGAGAATGATCCCTGCCCTGCCAGGAGAAGTCCAGTAATAAATGCCTTAAGGTGAACCTGAGTAGCTCCCAGTTCCCTCAGGTCACTCCCAGTGTCCACAGGTGAGTCACAGGCACATGGGATTTGCCATGGGGCAGCTGGCTTCCCTTCCTTGTCCCTCTGCAGCCTGGCACTCTGGGGCCATATTTTCAGAGGAGTCAGTGCAAGCATCCTGATAGGGTGTGAGATATCCTGAGCTCCACAGAGTCCGAAGTATTCCTGACTCATTCTCTCAGGAGGGAATGTGGCTGCCTCTGCCTTGGTATGGGGAGTTGCTGTGCCTCAAGGGAGAAGAGATGCCTGCTATGACCCACCTCTCAGCTCTGCAGCCCTTTCAGCAGGGATGACCCCACACATGTCCCCTCGTATAGGAGGATGGGGGTGATGCAGTATGGGCAGGGGTTTGTTTTGCCTTTCCTTGCCAGCCAGGCAGCGTCACCATCACTGCTGGTTCTCTTGCAAGGAAGGGAGTGGGAAGGAGTCCTCCCTGACTCCATCTTTAGCTCAGGTTTCTGCAGCAACTTGGGGCACTTTGAGCCTGAAACAAACTCTAAAGGGCAAGTATTGGGAAAGGCATGAGTGGCAGCTTGCCTGGGAGCTGACAGGCTGCTTGGACATGCAAGGCTCTTCCAGACTCTCACACCAGTAAGTGTTTGTCTGTGGAAGCTGCTTTCTTGGAAGCAGGGGGCTGGGCTCATTTCCGTGCACATCCATCCTGTGTCATCTCTGCTGTGTGAGCAGGGGTTGCATATCTGGTTACCCAAGCCTTGACACTCGAGATTTCTTGCCTTTTGCAAGTTCATAAAAGGGGGAGCAAAAACTGAGCCACAAGCAAGTGCTCCCTGGGGATCTAATGCCCTTGCTGGGATATCTGGTATACTGACAGCATAAGCACACTGAGCTTCTCAGTTCTGTTGTCTGTGTTGTTCTCCAAAGACAAACTCAAGCATGCCCTCTTCCTCCCCTTGGAGGGATGCAGCTGCATAAACACAGGGTGAGCACGTTGAGTGCTGTTGGTAGCATTTGACATCTTTAAAGGTACCTGCACCCAAGACGGTTTTGCTTTTGTCTCTTAATGCCAGCACAGAAGATACTGTTTTTCTTCCCTTCATGTTTGTCATCTTGTGATAGATGGAGAGGGAAGAGACCAGTGTAGTCCCCAAGAGGGGCCCCCTGCAAGCACGTGCTACAGAGGTCTGGGGGAAGGGATTTTGTCCTTTTTTTAGTAATACTTTGTGGTTGAGGTTTTTTTCTTCTAGTAGACTGTTCTTTACCACCTTTTCTCTTTTGAGCCTTCTATCAGCACTGCTGAATTTGCTGTGTCCGCCGCCACATCTCAGTGCTGCCAAGCCCTCTGTGTGCTCTTGGTAGCCTCAAGCGGAACAGAGATGCTCCCCAGACAGGTGGAAACTGCGCTCACACCTTGCTGCCCATTCCCTCTGTCTCCATGCCCATCCCACCCCTCCCTCACTGCCCCACCGGTTCCTGCTGCTCTTCCAGCTCTCTGAAGCACTGCCTTCTCTAGACATTGGCCTTTGACTCCCTGAGGTGGCACAGGGGGTCAATCCCACCCCTGCGGGGAAATGGCAGCTGCTGCTGTGAGGGAGTCACTGCTGCCTTCGGCCATCCCTGGAGCCTCCTGGGGAAGCTCCTCTGCATGTGCTCCTGTTCCCAGGTTGGTTTTCAGCTATGCTTCCCAGGGCTGCCCAGCCCAGCACTGGCTCTCCTTTCTCCTTTGCCCAACAAGGACAGCAGGCAGCACTTGCCTCACAGCTCCAGACCCTTCCTGAGCTCTTGGAATCCTAGTAGGAAGGAAGATGGACTCTCTTCAGGGAAGGTGATGGCCAAATTATCCTTTCACACACTGGAGAGCTCTGCAAAGGATGGACAAGTTCCCTTGGGGACCGTGAGACCAGCCCAGAGCTGAATGCAGCATTTTGGAAGCGTCCTCTGAGCCACTGCAGCCGTGCTGAGGTTTGCTGGAATTCCTCAAGGCAGTGGGAAAGAAAGGGCTGAACATGGTAGAGGACCAAGGCCTGAAGAAGACTGGCTGAGAGTGGAGCCTGTGTGCTGGTCTGCAGCATTTTGGCACATGGCTGGCCAGGGCTGTGAGTGGGCTCTGCTGTCCCAGCATTGCTGTCCAAGTGGATCAGCCCCTTCCTCCTCCTCCTCCTCTGGTTCTCCCAGCATCAGGGACATGTTTGAGAGTGCTGTTTCCAAGGTTCTCCTTGTGATAACAGTGCAACTTAAAATCCTTCATTTAGAAATCCACTTTCCCTAGGCACATCCTATCCCCCAGAAGAGGAAGGTGAGGGTCTCTTCTGTGTGGGCAGCAGGTTGCGCTGCTCATCCCTTCCTTGCCCACCTTTCTGGCAGCTCAGTATCCTGGGCTGGGAGGGAGTGAGGGCTTGGTCTTACAGTGCCAGGAAGATGTGCTGGAAGAGGAGTGAGAGGGAGTGTGTGATGAGAAGGTGGCTGTGACCGTACCTCTGCCTCTTAGTCTGGTTTGCCTTATGGGCTCACGTTTCTCGGGGCTTAGCATAAGTAGTGCCAGTATTAAGTTCTTCATAACCAGGCAAGAAACACTATCAGAATCCTTAATACAGGTTTGTTTCCTTCTTGTGCCACTAGCCTTGGGTAGGGTGTGCAAACACAATGTGATTTGCCCGTGTCTGCAGTGCTGTCCTCAAACCTGGGTTTGGGTGGGTCACATCCCTGCCCCGGTGTGGGCTCTGGGACAGGGCAGCAGTGCTGCTGAAATACCAACATGCCTGTTGACTCACCTCTGCCACAGCACCAGGAAAACAACTGCTAGAAAGGGCAGAGCTGAGGTGTGGGGTCTTTTCTCCAGGCTTCTGGGAGGGAAAAAGCGAACAATGGAGCTCTGGAGCCTGAGAAGAGCTGCCGGATACGCTGGGCCTGCTGGAGCTGGGTGCGGGCTGGGAAAACCAGCGCCAGGTTGGGGTGTTTATATTGGAGCTGCTTGAAAGCATTCCTCACAGGGAACAGTCTCAGGGGACTCTCAGGGTCTCTGCTGCTGATGGCTGAAGAGCACAGCTGAGAGGCTGCGTTGGGATACTTCTCTACCACTAGCTTTGCTTTCTGTTAGGGCTTTCACTGTTCAGAAGGACAAGGCTGAACCTTTCTCCATGCTGGGAAGTCAGAAGTCCTTGTTCTCCTCTGCTTGGTCTTTTCAGCAGCCTGGGAATGAGACTGAAGGAAGCTGTATCCAGACATGGCCCCAAGACACGGCTGTGGGAATGGTTCTTTCAAAAAAGCCTTGTCCTCTCTATGATGGTGCCTCTTTCCTCTCATCTCTGGCAGCCACAGAGGCTGGAAATGGCACAATGTGTCCAAGATGAGACTGACAGGCAAGGTAGGGTACAGCACATGTTTAGAAATTTCCCCTTTCCATCACATTTATTTACAAACCTCCTGGTCAGTGTGATGGCCCTCAGTGACACAGAAGTGGCACAGCTTCCCTGTCTCCTCTGATTCCCCCACTGGATATTTCAGCAGAACCCTGCAAGGACACTGCTGTGGCACAAGTGGTCCGAGTCCTGAATGCAAAGCTCCTGGGTGCAACACCCTCTCCTTGAAGTCAGAGTGGGCAGACAGTGGGCATTGGGGTGCCCTGGGGAGGTACCAATACCTACTGGGTGCCTGGATCAGTCTTGAATCACAGCCAGGGAGGAGCAGTGGCACAGTGGACTTGCTTGCTTCCTGTTCCTTGCCTCTGGCTGCACCTTTGCCCCTCATCCTGGACAAGCTGAAACAGGTCCCAGGGCTGTTGTCCTACAGCCCTCCTGGAGCCAAGCCCCCCTGATGCCTGGCCCCAGCACGGGGCACCTGGGTGCTTTGCCTCTTACCAGTGTCCATGACAATACAGCTGTCACAGTCCCAGGTGTTTGTGCTGTTCCTGAAAAGGGCAGTGTCAGAGGATGGCCTGGGCCCTGCTGGCTCTAGAGGTTTGCAGTGCTCCAGGGCAGACTTGGTCCCAGTGTGCAGTTTGCCCTTGGCCTGAAGGAGGGAACGTGTTGGGGCGTGGACTGCAAGTGCCAAAATCCTGCTGCTTGTGCCAGAACTGCTGACTCGCCTGCTGTGGCTGACTGTCCAGCTTGTCTTGCTGTCCTGTCATCTGGGCTCAGGGCAGCTGCAGGGAGAGCCCTGTGCCAGTGCAGAGTTCCTGCTGCTCTCCGCCACGTTCCACCCACATGGCCAAATCTGTTCTGAGGCCTCACCATGTCCTCCCATCTTGGGCAGGCCCAAGGCAAGGGACAACCTCCAGCGTGATGAAGGGACTCTGGGCAGTGAGGAGCTGTCATGCTTTGGTGTGCCTGCTGCCCTCCGGCTGGCATGGGGTCACAGGTAGACAGCTTGCCTCTGTGGGAGGCCATGAGCACAGCATCCCCTTTTCTTTTTCAGATCAAATCCCTCATTGCTCATCTGAGGGCTAAAATCTGGGCTTTGCTCTTTTTCACTGAGCAGGGGCAGAGGTTGTTGCCAGTTGGGATCCCATGGGACCCTAAAGTCATAATGCCATGCTGGAGCAGGAGCCCAGCTCTGGTGGCCAGGCTGATGTGCTGTGCAGAAGCCCAGCCCCACACCTGAGCGAGGATGATTGGGATGTGCCAGGTCTGCTGTGTGAGTGTGAGTTGGGACAGGAGATGGTGCCAGTGCTTGCTGTGTGGGCAGGGAGAGGCTCCTCTCTGTGGCTCAGAGCTGAGCGAGGAGGTGACAGAGCTTCAGGCAGAGGTCCTGCAGCTCTGGGGGGTTGGTGGGCACTGGAGCAGGAACTGCCAGTGCCAGGTGATACCAGCACACAATGAGCCTGAACAGGGTGACAGGTCTGGCCACACCAGGGGCGGGTCGGCCAAGCCTTGGCCAAGTGGATGGTTCAGCTGTGCAGAGCTGGTTGGACGTGCAGTGCTGCAGGTCAGGGAGAGGAAGAACCTCAGGAAGTGCCTCTTGGGACGTGGGGTCCAGTGCCTTCGAACAGAGCACAGGTTTATTTTCCAGCCCTGCCGTAGCTGGAGTTGTGCATGGCATGGGTACACACCTGCAGCTCAGGGCTACAGCCCTGCTACCCTGTGGCCCAACAACTGCATGGTGCTGTTCCAGGCACAGTGCTGCTCTGGCTGTAGGGTTGAGCTAAAATCCCTCCCAGTCTCTCACTCTTGGCCTGCCTGCTGAGTCAGGAGCCCATGGGTGGTTCTGTCCTTCTTGCTGTTTGACAATGTTTCTTCTGTGCTGCTGGTACAGCCGTGGGGGTGTCAGACAATGTTTCTTCTGTGCTGCTGGTACAGCCGTGGGGGTGTCAGAAATACTCACTTAAAAGCCTACCGGGTGTGGCTGCTCTGGTTCTTCCTGTTAGTCCAGGAGCTCTTCGAGGAACAGCCAGGTCTTCAGCAGTGCTTGTGTTTGGGATTGGGGCTTGGCCACACACAGGACAGACACACTGGCGCGAGCAGCAGGCCCTGTGTCCCCGGGGAAAGGATGCCTCGTGGGTTTTGGGGCTGCACATCCTCACAAATCCCATCCTGCCCTCAGCACCTTTAGAATAAAACCCTTTGTGCCTTAGTGGGACATGCTCAGGAGCTCCCAGAGCAAGGGGGACCCCAGGGTGCGAAGCAGAGAGTGGCAGCCCTTTCTCAGCCTTCTCTGGTTACCTGCGTAGTTGCACACAAGAGCTGTATGGGCTCTCCTGTGGGAAGGGAGCCAGCCCTTCCAAGGGGAGGTGCAGCACAGTGCAGCCAGAGGGTGGTGAGGCCTTTGGACCCTGGCCAGGGGTCAGCACTGCGCCCGTGGCAGGGCAGTGCCAGGTGCGCCCACGCCTCTCCCGGTGCTGCTGTGCCAGGGGTGGGATTTGCAGTGACATGGTGCCATCAGAGAGCATGTTCTGTCAAAAACGTGGTAAGCGGTGAATAGGGAAGGGGCACACCACCCCCTTAACAGGGCAATGACTGGGAGCAGATGTGGGACATTGGGTGTGAGGTAGATGATGTGGGGCAAGTAACTGGGGGGGAGCAGGTGAGATAGGACACCCACACAGATGCACTTGTGGGATAGCCATGGTGGGAGGACAGGCACAGCATCCTAGGGAAGCCGTGCTGAAGGAGGGGGGTGGGACCCAGCCAGGTGAAAGGGCTATGGAGAGCAGGAGGAAGGGGCAGGAGGGTTGGGGTGTCTGGGTATCTTGGGGCTCGGTAGGGCAGGCACAAGAGGGGCTCACGTTGGCGGGAGGCAGTTCTGGACATGCAGCAGAGTTGCCAGCGCAGGGCCCACAGAGGACAGTGTGGAGTGAGGAGCACGCTCAAGGTTCAAACAGAGCAAAATGGCTGTGAATGTGTGAGGGGAACATCTGCCACAGACAGGACACATGCAGTGTGCCCTCAGGCCTTACGCGGTTATGGCTGGTTGCAGATACATGGAGGCTGGGAATAAAATGGGGCCAGGTTCAAGGAGACCTTCCTGGGGACAGTGGTGCCTTGGAAAACCTGGCAGGCTTGGACTGGTTTAGCAGCTTTTCCCTTCTCTTTTCCTCAGAGCTCACAGACACAGACTGGTTGTGGCTGTGCCCTGACAGCACATTGTTCTGCTGCAGAAAGTGCCCTTGGAACTAGGCTGTTGCAGTGGGCACATTAGGTTGTGATCCTGAGTACCACCACGGGTCAGAGGAGGGTTTCACAGCCATGAGACCTGAGCAGGGCCAGTTGTTTTGGTCAAGGGAACCAGATCTAGTGCATCAGGATTGGGAGGAGGCTTGGCATGTTGTGTGGGGGTGTAAAACGTCCTACGAGCTGAGGATGGCTTCCCCCATATGCTTCCCATAGACCTTACAGGTTTTTCTGCAAAATAAACATGCATCTGGAAACTTAAATCAAAAAAATAGTGTGGTCTGGAAGGACTGTCATCATAATTGGATAATCCGAAGGCAGATACTTGGGATTATTTTCCAATGTAATGCTTGAGTGATCCAGAATAGGTTGCTAATCTCCAGCTGGTTGTTCTGGGTGCCATGCTGGCTGCTGAGTTTGGGAAGTGTAGGTTGTGTCGTACCTCAGTGCTGCTGATACCAGACAGGTTATAATATCATGAACTCATTTCATCTCGTTCTGCTGTTCATGACTCCGAAATTTATCACGTGTGTAACAACAATGCTGTTCTGTTTCAGGAAGGGGGATCTCCAGGGAATAATAACATGCTGATGTAACTGGTTTGGGATTCTTCAGGTGCCTTGAGATGAACTCTGTGGTATTTGTGTAGACGTAGAGGGGACTCCAGTTAATACAAGTCTTCAATAATGGCCTGTATTTGTATCTTTCTTCTTTTAGGGAGACTCCTACCCAGTGGCAGCCTCTGCCAGGCACAAAAGCAGCCATGTTGGTCAAGGTGAACAGTTTGAGGCAGATACAGAGCTTTTCAAACAGTTCACTTCAGCTGCAGAGCGCTCCAGAGCCCAACAGCCCAAAATCTCTTCCCAAACCGGCTATATATGCTCAGCCTCAATCCACGTCCCAGAGCTCTGGAGCGACAAAGCAAACAGGAGACACAAAGCAGTCTATGCAGATCAAAAAGACGGAGAATGGTGGGTTTTGCCTGGTGCTGATGAATGGCCCAACTTCTCAAACACCTCCCAGGAGCCGGACAGGAACCCCCCAGCCTGCATCCCCCAAGTATGCCTCCCCTGCACCCATATACGATGAGCCATCTCTAGAGTTGCCAATTTACGATGAGCCACCAGTCGATATGGACACAGAAAGCGTTGCTGTGAGTGGCATGTCTCCACCAAGGTCACCAAGCAACAGCTTAAAAAAGCAGCTGCAACCAACCAAATTATTGCAGCATCCCAGTATGCAACAGCAACAAGCTGCAAAGAAGCATGCAAGAAATCCCTCTTCCACTGAATACAGCCCAGCTGGCAGGGAATACATAAAACATATGGTCAATGTTGACCAATCTGCCAAACTCTCCCACTCTTCTGCTGCAACAACTGATATCTCCACTAAACTGCCTGGTCAGCTTGCTTCCAAAGACAGCTTCAAGCAGTCTTGGAGGATCTTGGAAGCCAATGTCCTCAAGAACATGGAACTCCACCACAGTCGTCAGAACAACCTGCAGACTCAGGAGTACCCAACTGGTATAAGCCACCAGGATTCTGGTTATTCGACTGGCCCTTCTCCAAGCTTGAGAAAAAGGAAAGGAAGGAGGCAAGGAACAGGTCAAGTAAGACCTGGCTCTGTGGGCAGCAGCAGTGAGCTCACAGCTCTGAATGATAAAGTGATCGCTGAGATGCGTGCAGTGGTGGGCAGGTCAGCAGCTTGCAGGGGAAGCAAAGCCAGCCTGGATGCTGAGAGCCTGGAGAGTGGCGTCCCAGCAGAGAGCAGCAAGGTCAGGTTTCAATCTGACCACTTGAAAAAATGCATCAGCCGGAGCTCCAGGGACGACGTCTCAGCCAGCAACAGGTCTCTGTACAGGCAGGGCCTGGAGATGAGGGAAGGCTTTACCAGCGATGCCGCTGCTCCGCAGGACACCATGAGGCAGAAGAGGACTTTTGAGAAAATAGATTCTTTAGAAAAGAATGTGACCAGCCAGACAAGCTTGGCCTCATCAGATGCCACGCGCCACTCATCACAGGTACCTCGCGGCCCGCGCGACGGGAGATCCTGGGCCTTTGCTGGACTGTCGTGGTGCAGAACTGCTCCCGAGGGGGGGTTAGTTCAAAACACGTCTGTGCCTGCAAAATAGGAAACAGGTCACAAAGCTTCACAGCTTTGCAGGTGCAGACCTCATTTCAGGCCAGTGGTGTGAGAGGAGGAAGAGCTGCAGGGAATAAGGGCTCATGCACAGCAAGCCCTCAGCACTGCTCTGTTATTTGGGTAAATCTGCTGCCCGATCAATTTACTGTCACTCATGTCTTTGCTGGAGAGCCCTTGCCCCTCGTATGTCCTTCCTTTGCTGGGATGATCTGAGTCGGTGGGGTGCAGAACACGGGCGTCAGGATTTGCATGGCCATGAGGCAGCAATTCTTCTTTCTCTCTCCTTTTTCCAATGGTTCCTCATATGCTGTTCTCCCTGCCAATTCCTGAGCATCAAATGGAAACATTTAGAAAACCAGTGTTTATTATTTTAAAGCCCATTAGTGTGCCTGCACAAGGGGAGTCGTTTTTCTCTAGTGACACAGCACTTCTGCAGAATTTAGTTTGCCAAGTACCTTGCTGTCACCTGAAACCTTTTGGAAAACTGATGTCATGTTCCTGCATTTCCCATTTTTCAGGCACAGAGCCAGATCAAATTTACACAACCTACTGTTAATAGTTCAGGAATTTCATCTCACAGCCTCTTTAGACTTGGTGGAAAACTGCTGTCTGGTCTTCCAGCTGTGTTATACCTCGTTGCATTGACAGGGAGAGCTGAGACTTGATGTCTTGATTGTACGCAAGAGATGGTGGTTTGGGGATAGGCTGTTGGCCTTGAGAATGAAGAAGAATAGTTCACGTGTGGTAATATGGGAAAGGAGAATACAGTGGAAGATGTAAGGAGATGTTGTGGTAAAGGCAAAGAGTCAATAAATAAAGAAATATTCACAGAAATACTCAGAAATGGAAGAGTCTAAGCAAGGAAGGGAGGAAGTTGCAGAGAATATGGCAGCAAAATTGCTGCCTTTCCTGAAAATGGCAGTGAGCGGCTTGAGTCATCAGCGATGTCCTGTGCTGGGCCTGTGTGATGGAGAGGAGAATCAGGAGACAAGGAGTCTCATTTTCTGGGGAGTGTGGGCAGAGGTTGTAACAGGCTGAGCAGAGGTGGCTGTGTGCTGTCAGGACGAAGATAACAGCTGGGGAGTTGTGTGAATGAGGTGTGAGAGAGAAACTTCAGAGAGAGCAGAGGAGAGAACCTGGAGCCTGCTGAACCTTGAGAGAGTACGAGGAGGTGGCTCCTCAGGAGGAAGATGCTGAAGGAGCAGGTAAGAGTGATAGGAGGAAAACCAACCCTGGGCAGGGAAGGTGGATTGAAGGAGACTGAGGATGTGGAGATGGCAGAGAACTGCAGGCAGGGATTTTTAGTCAGTACTTTGAGTGAATTCAGAGAGGGTGACGAAGTAGAGGAGTAACTCAAAGGATACAAAGCACAGTGTAGAAAAAGAGGAAAAATGATTGTGCCCTCGGCTGGCAATAAGAGGTGGAATGTGATGTGTGCTAATCCCATCATCCACATGTAGGGACAGGTTGGGTGTAAGATAGGGAAGGGTTGGACTGCATGAGCCTCTTTCATGAGTTCAGCAGTTCCTGTGTACAAAGAAGAAAATACTGACTTGCTAACTGACTTAATAACTTCTAAGCACTAGTGTGTAGTTTGGGGTTGACTGTTTTCCTAAAACAATTTTTTGTGTGCTTGGGTTCAATATGTGTCCCAGGCTGACACTTCAATCCAAAACTAAGAATTCTTGATGGGCAAAAGAAGTGTCTTTTCTCTCAAGTAATCATTACACGTTTTCTTGGGACCAGTACTAGCAAAACTCTAATAATATAGTTGTCTGTAGTGATTCCTGGGAAAGAAGGATGGCAAGGGCTGCATGTAAAAAGTGCAGACAGAGTCTGGGAGGAAGGAAGGTCTCTGTTTGTGCTGCTGATCTCTGTGAACCTGTGATCAGTGGGCTTGTCCCTGGAGCAGGTGAGTTTGACCACTGCAGGCTATGGGTGAGAGCTGCTGTCGCCACTTCTCTGGAAGAAAAAACAGCTCAGTACTGCGAGCAATTCTGATTTAACTTGGGGAAGGTTGTGCCAGTGGGGAGCACGTTCCAGAGGTGTCCCCGAGTCCTGTGCAGCAGGACTCACAGAAGCACCATCTGTAGCCACAGCTGGTGCCTTCCCTGTAGCTGCTGAGGACCTGGACCAGTTTGGCAGAGGCCATGGGAGATCTGGGGGATCTGGCGGCACTGGAGATGGCAGTTGACTCACACAGGTACCTGGTCTCCTTCACTTCACCAACTCAAACATGATCCATCCTACCTGGGTGACAGCCTTGCTGTCAAAATACCTCTGTCCATTCTCCTATGTGCCTCTCAGCTGCTCCTGTCCTGTTTGTGTGCCTAATTAGTCTTTCCATTAGGAAAGTCATGGTGGAATTGAGACACGTGGTTTCAACACCTCCAGTGCAGAGACTGTCCAGGCACAGGCAGCTCTGGAGGGTTGCTGGCCATGTTGATTTGGTTTTGTTTGGTTGGGGTTTTTTTGCTAGAACTTGGAAAAATAGTGAAGGTAGGAAGCAGGTATGAGATTGTAGGGAGCACAATGGGTAAGGCTCATATTGCTGTGGCTGGTCTAGTCTCTGCTACCTCCTGGTGTCCCCACCTGCCTCCTGGACTCCTGGAGCTCCACAGGAACTGAGAGGTGAGGAGTGGGGAGATGCTCGGCTCCCCAGTACTTGGTTGCTCTGGGAGTCGGCCCAGGTCCTGCCTGGGCTGTCCCCATGAGCTCTGGGACAGCTTGGACACTCAAACTTGTTGCTCCATGTCCCAGCGCTTCCCTTTGGGACAGCACCAGTGTGTGGCTGTGCCAGCCAGGCTCTTGCAGAGCTATAGGTATGAGCCACAGATTCTGCACCAAGTCATGTTTGCACAGACTCACCACAGTGCCGTTCCTAGTAGCTTCATGACTCACCATAGGTAATTTTCCTAGCAGGGTAAGGAGTCACCTAAGCTGCTTTTAACACTTCTGTTCTTCTTCACAGCCTGGTACGGTAGAGCTGGACCCCAAGCAGGAGGGCAGTGGCCAGCGCGGTGGCTGTGTGGGATGCCATTTCCCCTACAACACCCTACGGAAGCCCATCTCCCAGAGCAGCATGGCAGACTGGGCCTCCAAAAACCTGAACATGCACACGCAGGGCATCTTCCGCCGCAGGATCTCCATCTCCAACATGCTGTCCTGGAATGGCAGCTCCATCAAAAAGCCCATGCTCATCACTAGCAACCGCACCATCAAGAAAGAGGCGTGTGAGATGTTCAAGCTGGTGCAGAGCTACATGGGAGACCGCCAGACCCGCCTGGACCGCAATCATGTGGCATTGGTCACGGTCACCAAGTGCTGGAGCATGCAGGGGCTGCGGGATGAGCTCTACATACAGCTGATCCGGCAGACAACAGACAACGTGTGCTACCGGAGCCTGGCGTGGGGCTGGGAACTGATGGCCATCAGTCTGGCCTTTTTCTCCCCATCACCCAAATTTCAGTCTTACCTGGAAGGTTACATTTATCGCCACCTTGACAGTGATGAAAACAGTAAGTGCCTCATGCACCTCCTCTGTACCCAGCAGCGTCCTGGTAGGTTGTGTCACTTAGTCAGGATTGTCTGGGTTTTGGAAGTACAGTGCTGTGGGCTCTGTCAGTGAAAGCACAATGTACTGGGTGACTTCTTCCTTCCTTAATGGGATGAAGCTGCCACCAGCTCATCCCCTTCCAGTTCTCACTTGTGTCTGACAAAGAAAAGCCAGGCCCAGAGTGTGTTCACCTCTTCTGTCAGCATTGAAATGAGCTGATTTTGACCCACCAAAGGCAGAGTTTCTTTGGGTTCTCTGGAGACATTTATTTCTAAATAAGTAAATGAGTAATAAAAGAGTACAGTCAGAAGAGTTTACTTCTAAGTTCCTTAGAGTGGGCAAAAAAAAAAAAAAAAGAAAAAGGGGTGATTGTTGATACCTAAGTTTTTAAGGGAGCCATTGCAAACACTGGGAACAAACAGGCCTTGGCTTGGCACGGTCAGTGACCCTGAAGAATGCAGGCTTTTGGTGCAATTTCTCTGCCTTTCAGAAGTCTGGGGACCAGCCCAGCATATATTCCCCAATTTTAATGTGGAGTAAAAACAACAGTGTTCACCATGTCCTGTCCAGTCTCAGGCCGGAAAACAGAGCACCTATTTCCCCTTGATCTGTGAGGGCTGTGTTTGAAGCCCCCCAGGAGTGCAGGGTGGGTGCAGCTCTGCCCCAGCACTGCCCTGCCCTGCTCACATACAGCAGCAGAGGTGGGACCAGGGACAAGCAGTGTTGCAGTGCCAACCTTTGCCTTCTGGTTTTGTGCTTGTAGCCTTAATGTGGGATTCCTTCACTGAACTGTCGAGTGTGCAGTACTAGTTTGGGTTTTATGACGATCCTCTACCCTTGTCACTTCTCCCAACCATTCCCTGCAGGTGCGCTTGTCCCGGAGTGCAGGCAGCAAGGAGGAGTTCTCTGAGCTATCTGAGTGGATTGTTCCTTCTGGTGGTATTTAGGCAGCAACTTTATTTTAGGCTTCTCAACTGTTTGGCCATTTGGAGAAGCTGAGTGATGTTCTGGGCCCCTCACTCGGGTGCACTGGGAGCTGACTGTGCTGTAGGACCTTTCCCCAGACTCCTCTCGTGCTGGAGTCATGCTGGCTGCCACAGCCAGGGGCAGTTCCAGGCTTTGGTATTTTAATATATCACATTATTAATCCAGACCCTCTTTTGAATCTTCAGTTGCCCAGCGTATCAAGGAGCTTGTGGATCTGAAAAACAAGAAGAACTCGAAATCCAGGAAAAAGAGGAAACAAAACACAGAGGATGAAGGTAAGGGGAGGCAAAGGGAGCCAGGAAGGAGGTCTGCACTGATCTCAGGCAGGCAGGGATTTTGAGCTCTGCTGAAAATCAGACCATTTTTTTAAGTGCATAGACTTGGAAAAAATTCCCTGGTGGGTGCCTGATCTGTGAGCTTTCACCAGAGCATGGATCAGCAGTGTGGGTGGCAGCTGGGCTGCATGTGGGACAGGTGGGGGCCCTTTCATTCACAGTTGTGTGAGAAAAGGGATTTTAATTTGAATGCAGACCTGGGGCTGTAATTCAACTGGCTTGTGAATGCCATGGAGTTTCTAGAGCATGTTCCACTGCTAAAAGCCATATGAGCCAGTGTGTTGAGAAGATCCTGTCTCAGTCATGTTAATGGATTTTGTGAACCACTGCCTAACCTGAGACCCTTCAGGAAGGATGGTGTACCTGGGGAAGGACACTACCTTCTTCTGTCGAGTATTGGCTTCCCTTCCTGAGCTCTGGCAGCCCAGGGCCTGCACTGGCATCTCTGCCGAGAGAACAAGAGCTCACACATTCCTGCAGACTCAGTTCAACTGCTGGCTGCAGGATAACGCTTTGTCTGGCTAAGGTCTTGCTGGACAAAGTCCATTCAGTATTTTTTTATATTGCTTTCAGGAAACTTTGAATCAGCCCTGTGAGTTCCTATCAGGCAGCAGTTTCTATCAAGTGGCGTCGGTGTTTGTAATCTGTGAGAGCTGGAGTCCAGCTCCTGCATTCCTGAGCCCTACCTGACACCAGCAGGCAGCTGTGCTCCCTTTGGTGGCTTCCCTGTGTCACTGCTGTGTCTCTGCTGTGTCACCCTGTGTCACGAGGCAGCTGCAAGGGAGGTGGCTGAGGAGGGCCCTGGGTTGGAGCCCCTGCACTTCAGAGGGTTCGTTGTTTCTCTGTCTCTGCTGGGGTTTGGAGCAGAGAGCTGAAATTGCACAGAAGTATTACATTTCTGCTAGGAATATGTGTTTTTCCTTTCCTGTTCGTGCCCAGGAGGGGTCAGACCATTCTGAGCCTTTGAAAATTCATTTTGCTTGTGCTCAGGGGGACTTAGACATCTTTATGGGACAACTCCATGGAGATTGCTCTGTGCAGGGTGTGCTGCCTTGGACTGAGCAGGCTTTTTTGTGCAATTAGATATCTATGTTGCATGTGCTGGAGGTGTGCTTAGGAAGATAGAGGTAGTTTTTACCTAAGAACAAACAATATATTTAAAATATAAAAATAGAACACCAGCAGTTGGACTCGATGATCTTTGTGGGTCCCTTCCAACTCAGGATATTCTGTTTTCCTTCTATCATATATATTTATAAATACATATAAATATATGAAACGTTATGCAAAAGGCATGCCAGGATAACTTCATGAAGTTTCCATAGTGAAGCACTTGAAAGTCAGCCGTGCGTGTGTGGCCTCAGCTGGGGCTCCGGTGGCAGGTCACACACACTGTTCCCTTTCATGGAATCACAGACTCATTAAGGTTGGAAAAGCCCTCTAAGGTCATCGAGTCCAACTGTTCCCCCAGCACTGCCAAGGCCACCACTGCCCATGTCCCCAAGTGCCACATCGACGTGTTTTTTTAGTGCTGCCAGGCAGGGCGGAGATTGTACCACTGCCCTGGGCAGCCTGTTCCAGTGCCTCATTCTGTGAAGAAATTTTCCCTTACCTCCAGCCTAAATCTCCTCTGGCACAGCTTGGGGCTGTTTCCTCTTATCCTTTCCTGGGCCCTGTCTGCTCCATGGCACAGGAGGCTGCTCTGGCAGTGGCTGGGAGCTGTGGTATAAATGAGCTGCTCTGCAGGGGCTCAGCAGAGGTGGCAGGGCCAGCAGATCATTCAAACCAGCTTTTTCACAGGTAGCTGATAACTCTGAGGACTTTTTCTGTGGCCTGACTTCAGAGTTGCACAAAAAGTGAGGGGAGATCCTGCGGGAACATACCAGGTTCTACCTGCCGCTGGCTGGAAAGGTCAGGCTGTTCCCTGGAACACCTCTGTTCCACCAGCCCCGTTTGGCAGACATGTGAGGGGTGGTAGGATCCCTGAAGCTGCAAGGCTGTTGTGAGAAGTTCATTAGTGGCTCTGAAATGTGAAGATCCTTATGGATGATGTAGTAGCAATTTAGCAGAGAAATCCACAAGGAAATGAAATGTACTGTCTTCAGTCAGAACTGAGTAGAAGATATGCAGGCATCTGTGTAAATTTTTCAGTGAAAAATGGAGTTGAAGCAGTGATTTCACACACACACACACACACACACACTCCCTTCAGTGCAGAGGCTTGTAAACACTTAGGCGAGTAAACATTTACCATCTGACATACACCCAAAGAAAGAATTTTGAAGTTTCCCGCACTTAGCACTGCAATCTTCATCTTCTAGTGTACTTCTCTGCGAGTAAATGAAATATGAAGGTGGTGCGAGATCTTTTCATGCATCAATAACCCATTGAGAGGCAGAAGAATAAAAGGTAGAAATAAATGCTGTGTTTTCAGAAGGAGGATTGTCTGCTGATCCTGCAGGAATGTAAGCTGGGCTTTGGGTTTATACAAGGAGACAAGTCATGAGCTGGCTGCTCAGTGTTGATACAAAATTATTCAGGACTGTAGCAGTGAAAGGTGAAGAGGGATCTGGTGAGGGTGAGTAACAGAGCCATCAAGCAGCAGAGAAAGTTGTGTCCCCAGAAGCAGCACTGTACACTGGGGAGAGGTCCCTGACTGCACGTGCAGCAGCAGGCCCCGCTGGAGCCATTTAGAGGAGGGAAGGACATTTTGCAGCTCGAATTTCCAGAAACACATGCACAGTGCTGGGAAGTGGTCAGAAACGAAAGAGAGGATCGGGAGCTTGTAGGAAAGGGACGGAGCACAAAGCAGCCCTCGACTGTGTGTCGTGCTGTGCCCAGTCTGCATGTCCTGCCCAGGTCCCTCCAAGGCTGATGAGTGTGGCACGGGAGGTGACACAGGAGCTGGGCCTGGAGGGGGGGGAAGAAGGGAGAAGGTCAATAGGCTGAAAGAAACTTTAGGTCACCTGGGGAAAGCAAGAAGAAAATTTCTCACTGTTTGTGGAAGCAGCAGAGCTGGAAGCTGCCTGGTTTTGGTGTTGGGTAGCAGGGTCCAGAGCATTCTGTCCTGAAGCACAGAATGAAATTGTGAAGGGTCAGCAAAGCAGGGGGTGGTGCAGGTTGGGAGCATAAAGAGGCTTAGGAAGAAATGGGACAAATTCAAAGAAGGGAAGTCTGTCTGTTGATGGTTAGTGGTCCAGGTGCAGCACTGCCTCAGGGTATTGCCCACCTGCTGTTAGCCAGGAGATTTTGGAAGGGGAAGACTCATTTTTCAGACATCCTGTATCTGTTTCTTATCCTGGTGACAGGTGCAGGCTGCTGGCTCATACGGCCCTTTGAGCTGCTGAATATGGCATTTCCCACATAAGGAATGGTGATGGAGGAGCGTTGTTGGGATGCAGAAGGAGGCACTGGTGGTGTGAGGAAAAGCAGCTAAACCAGTGCCATAAAATGGGGGTGCCTGGGCAGATCTAAGCCAGGAGAGCAGCACTGCTGAGCTGCTTGGGGGCACCTCCCCATGCTAAAGAGCACAGTAAGACAGGATCCTGGTCTCAGACCCTGCCTCTGGCTGAGGTCCAAGAGGCTGTGGTAGATCAGAGAAATATCCAGACAACAGCTTCTTCCTGTGCGAAAATACATGTCCCATAGGCAGGCCCTGAATCCACACTGTTTGATGCATTTTAAAGACATTTTTTGGCAGGAAAGCATTCCAGTCTGTTCCAGAATGTATGTTCTTGCATGCGCCTGGATTTTAACTTGTTGTAAAAGGAGAGATTCTTTAAGATGCTCTTCACATGTGTTTCTAGGCTGGCACATGGAAAAATATTTTCCCTTGAAAACTGTTTTTCACTGTGTGGGCTGGTAGTAGTTTTCTGTTCCTGAGGCTACTGTGGTACCACAGGAAATAACAGATCATCTTTGATTTCTCAGATTCATGATGTGCTCTCACAAGTGGAATTGCCGTCAGGATTAGCCCTCTCCAGGTGGTGCAGACAAAGCTGCCTGGCCCTGCACCAAGGGCTGTGAGCTGGGGCGTGGGGGGTACCTGGCCTCGTGTTGGGACCCTGGGCTGTGTGGGAAGAGCTCAGTGCCGGGAGCCGCGCGCAGCCTGAGCGTTCCAAAAGCACCAGGTGGTTGGGTCAGGCTGCTGGTTTGGAAGAGCTGAGGCTAAGTTCTGCTCCCCTCCCACATGTTCCCCCCTCAGCAGCTCTCTGTGTGCCTCCTGGCCTCTCCACGTCTCTGCTGCCCATCCCACCCTGCACATGCCCCAGAGCCAGGAATGCCCATATTGGGACAGGTGGCCTCTGCCCTGGGGCAGGGAGGCCTCATGGCCTCTGCGCTCACCAGGACAAGTGCTGTTCACCCTGTTCCTCAGGGCTCCTGCTGCTTTTTTGGCCATTCAGGTCTGTGGGCAGTAGCTCCTCCAGCCTCTTGCGCACAGAGCAAGTCTATTTTTCAGTTGCTTCAAACTTGGTCGGCCTCACGTGTGGCCCCAACAGGCCCCTTTGGGTCAGAGGCTGCAGCTTGGTCATCACGTTGAGCAGGAGGCCTCGCTGCAGAAAGTGCTGGATGTTTTAGGCTGTTCCCAGGACCAGGGAGCTTCCTGGGAAAGTATGAAACAGGCTTCAAGCAAATGTTTCTGCTGCCCACACATCAGGCTCTGCAAGACACCAGTTCCTCTGCAAACCTTGTTAAGCTTTTGGGGCGATTATTGGTTTCATGGTCTAATTACAGTGTGAGAAAACATTTCCTATTATTAGTTTTGAATGTGCTGCCTCCTGCATAATTGCTGGGATGCAGAGACACGGTCCAGGCTCTTTCCCATCCTCTCGGTAAGGGGTGACACCTCGCTTCTGGGTGTGTCTCACATCTGACAGCACAAGCTGTAACCTGGGATAGTGAAGCACCACAGAGCAGCTCACTGGGTTTGTTTCCTTTAGTCCTTAGACAGTGTAAATCATGCCTGGGAATAGCGAGATTTTTGCTTACAGTGAATATTTTGCTTTAGATATTCCAGAGAGAGAAATTCTTAAAACTGGCTTTCCTTCCCATTGCCTGTGGAAGATGGGAATGCTGTTGTACCTCCTGTGGCGTGGCTCCACCGGTGGGGAGAGACTGCTCCAGCTGTGAGGCAGATTGGTGGAGGCAGGGGTGCTTGTTTTGTCATGAGGAGCCAAGGACTGTGGCTTGTCTGATGGCTGAGAGGAGAATGGGGGACAGCAAATCTCTCACCTTTGGGAATTGTTGCTCTGCTTGGGAAGAGCTTGTCCTCCTTCTGCATTGAGGGGGTTTCAGGACCTCTGAGTTCCCGACCAGCTTACCTAACCTATGTGAAAGGGTGTGTGAAAGGCTGATCTGAAATATGGAGCATCTGACCAGAATGTAGATTTTCAAAGCCACAAGTATTTTGAACTCTGCTGCAAGCTGTGGGCCTGGCAGGGAATCAGATAGGACAGATCTATTCACTGCTTTCAGCAAGCAGTTTGGGTTTTACTTGAACAAGAACAAAAGGCCAATGGTTTTGGAAAAACTCTCCCAGCAATCAGTGCTCTGTCATTGCAAACATTTCTCTTGGTGTCACTGGGGATTAGCTCTGTGAATCCTGCCTTCAGAGTTCACTGAACCAAGCACAACCAGAGCAGTCACTCTTGTGGAGGACAGCAGCTTTGGAGGTGCAGTTCCCAGGCTCTGGTGTGTCTCGTTTTCCCCATCTCACAGAGCACCCCTGGGCCCCACAGGACAAGGGTTTGAGGAAGCTGCAGGCAGGAGCATGAGGAAACCTTCTGCACATCTTTGGGAAGATGACACCCTGCCGCCTCCCCACACCTCTCCCTGTGTCCTGAGGTCACTCTTGGTAGTGGTGCTGCCTCTCTGGCCACACACACCCTTCTCTGCTGCTCCTCTCCCACTAGCTGAGGAACTGAAGTTCTTAGATCATCAATAATTGGTTTGAAACACTTTATAACCTTCTCTGGCAGAAGGCTGAGTGTGTGCTCTGTGGCTGTGGTCTGGCAGGATGTAATTACCTGGCCCTGTGTCTGTGAGGCACTTGGCCTGGCTGTGCCACGGGCAGGACTCGGGG
>VXAY01006316.1:249535-262173 GCA_013399855.1 Oxyruncus cristatus
CTGTGCCCTGGGTCAGGACGGGCTGGCTCCTGTGAGGGAGGTGGAGATCTGCAGGAGTGGGGCTGGGAGGGGCAGAGCTATGAGCCTTGACCGAGGAGATGAATCCCTCCAAGCCCAAGCCCCGGCTGGCGCTGACACCGCCTGCCATGGGACTGGGAGGCTTCAGGGTACAAGGTTCCAGCAGTCTCCTGCCGTGCCACACGTGGAGAGCGCTGTTGTGCCCGTCTGAGCTGCTGTGCTGCAGCTCTCTGGAGGGCTCTGGGGTGGTGGGTTTATGGTGCTGTGGGCTGACCACTCGTTCCTCTTTCCCTCCAGGTCTGCCCATTAGCACCTATGCCAAGTACTGCTACCGGAAACTCCAGAAAGTGGCCGTCACTGGAGGCAAGAAGGTGAGCAGGGCCTGGGGGCTGCCCGGGGCACTCTGCTGCCCGGGTCCCTGAGCACTCAGTCCAGGGACTCAGAGGTCACCACTGATCCAGTGCTGGGAGATGGAGACACAGCGAGTGGGGGAGGCTTGCTCAGGGTGCGTCTCCCCACGAGCGTGTGGGAGAAGGCTGTGCCCAGGTCCTGTCCTCCTCCTGGCAAACAGTGGCCTTGGGGACAAACCCAACATGTACCTATCTCCAGGGTAAGAGGAACTGTCTGTGCAAAGGATGCCTATCAATTGTTTTCTTCAGGTGAGGGAAGATTCTCCCTTTGCCACTGAGAGCTTGCATGGGCTGGGTCTTGCAACTGGTTTTTAAGCAGAGTTATTCATTCCCAATTCAAACAGTCACACAGCAGAGATGTCTGGTGTGAAGGGGAGCCTCTGTGCTCTGTGTTATCTGAAAATCCTCCTCCCTTCCCTCCGCACAGTTCTGTGCGTGGCTGTGAAAGCTGGCAGGTGGCCTCAGCATGTCCATTCTAGGTCTCTGAGCTAGATCTGGTCATCTTTTATTTCTGCAAATCCCTCTGGGGCCTTCCTCCCATCTGGACTTCATGTACAGTGAGCAAATAGCTGAAATACCTCGGGAGGGGTGAAGGCTCCTGGTGTCCTGGCGGGGGCAGGATGGGAAGCCTCTGGACATGCATGGCACACAGCTGCAGCCCTGGCCACTGCCCCTCCAAGGGTTTGGTGGGAACTTCCCCCCTGTTGTGCCTCCCTCTTGGCTGCAGGGTCACTGCCAAAGGCCTCTGTGCTGGGCAGCCTGTCCCCCTGTGCCAGCTCTGCACTCCTCCGAACTGCTGCCACAGGAGATTCAAAGCCCCTCTCAAGTCTTGCCAGAAGGGACAGGTACCAGTGCCTGCTTTTCAAAGAGTTTTAGCACTCTGAGAGCGAAACTTTCCACTGGAGTTGGAAATACCTGGAATTCCCTTCTCCCAAGGGCTGTTTTTCAGCTGTCCCATGGCCGAGCACTTGTCGGGGTCCAGGTGCCCTCTACTGACCTCCCTGTGGCCAGAGGCAGGCCGGGCTCCCTCCTGCCTCCCACAGCAGGTGGAGCAGTGCCCTCACTGTGCAAAACACAGCAACAGAATCCCTGCAAAACCACCCCAAACTCTCCAAAGTGGTCTCCTCTGCTCCTCTCGGGCCTGATGAGTAGAGCAACTCTTGATGCTAGGAAGTGGAGGCTGTAGAATGAGGACTGTGCTGCCAGGAGGCTGGCGAGGTGACCACGTGCATGGGCATTCTTCTCTGTCCTGGATGCTCCCTGTCCCTAGGTCCCTGTTTCTCTGTGCCACAGCTGCTCTGAGCTCTTCTCTGTCCTCAGGGCCTCCGCAAACCCACGGTGGAGGAGATAACGCACGCCAGGAACGCCATCCTCACACCCTCCCTCTTCGGCAGCTCCCTGGAGGAGATCATGCTGCGCCAGCAGGACATGTACCCAGGGAACAAGCTGCCCTGGGTGCAGACACAGCTGTCACAGCAGGTCCTGGCCCTGGGAGGGGAACAGACAGAGGGGATTTTCAGGTGAGCTTTTGGGGCACTGTTACTTTTGAGCCACCCACGTGTCAGTCCTCAAAGCCAAGGAGTCAAGATTGACCTCCACGTGCTTCCTCTTCCCTGAGAATAGCACTTTGCTGTGGATTGGACAAAATCCAACCTTCCCCAGGGTCAGGAATCACCCCTTGAAGTAGCATTAGCCTGTTTGCATGTGTTAACAGAGAGGGGACAGCTGGTCCCCAGCCAAGGCAGTGAGTTTTCATCAGATTCAGCAGTGGTGGTTGGCCAGCTCAGGGGAGGGAGGAGCTCCAAGGTCCTGGCAGAGTACCTCATCCAGTGCAGCACATCAGCCTTGGTGTTGCACAAGACAGGAGGAGTCGAGAGGGACACAGAATCCATATGGTAAACACGAGTGACTCTGTTTTGAGTTTGGTTTTTGTTTGGGGTTTTTTGTGTGTGGTTTTGCTTTGTATTTAAGATTTGTATTAGTTTTTCAGTAGCTAAACATGGTTTAAGGTAGCCAGCATAAGGCTCAACTTTGCCTTGTAAGGTTTTCTAATGTCTTGGAATATTTATCCAGAGATGCTGCTCATCTTTGGTCTGAACATGCTGCAGAGAGGCCTGGTTATAGACAGCAGTCCCTCATGGGGACAACGATCATTGATTCTGACCTAGTGGGAAGGAGACAAGTGTTGCTTCTACTCCTGCTTTAAGACAGGCACCCCCTTCTCTCTGAGGAACTGCTGCTGTAGCTGCTGCTGGTTCCTGCTCCCTTCTCCCTGAGGCCCCAGGAGCAGCCTGGAAGCGGTGCCTTGCTGGGCAGCTGCCACACCCAGCACATTGCTCTCAAAAGCAACTGTGCTGTGTCTCTGTTTGCAGGATACCTGGTGACATAGATGAAGTCAATGCACTGAAATTGCAGGTGGATCAGTGGAGGATCCCAAGCAGTCTGAGTGACCCCAACATCCCAGGTACAGGAGTGTTGCTGGCAGCCTCAGCCGTGGTGCGCTGTGGAGGGGCAGGGGCAGCCCAGTGGCTGTGCTGCTGCTTGGGGCCGTGTACACAGGCTGTCTGTACTGACTGGGGTTTCGTGTTGGGCCCTTTCACTGCCTTTCCAAACACTGCCCATAGAGGAAACAGTGGGAGCAGGGAGGAACCTCTGGCTCTCATGCAGTGAGGCTGTGCAAGCTGGGCAGAGTGGTGGGAGTCCTTCAGGTCTCACTGTCCTCTCCTTTAGGCAGCCCCAGAGCTGCATCCTGGAGGAGCAGGCAGGTAGAAGCCAATGTTTCTCACTAATTGGCTAGTTTGGCTGCCTGAGTGTTTCAGAGCCAAGACTGAAATAAGGTGAAGCAGCAGAAGCACAAAATCCCTTCTGTGCCCTCTGTCTCACTGCCAAGTTTGGCCCCGAAGGGGGTGAGGAAGTGACCAGAGCTGTTCTAATGCACCTTCTTTCTGCCCAGCCTCTCTCCTCAAGCTCTGGTATCGGGAGCTGGAGGAGCCTGTGATTCCCCAGCAGTTCTACAAAGAGTGTATCAGCAACTACGAGAACCCCGACGCTGCCGTGGCCGTGGTGCAGCTTTTGCCAGAGCTCAACAGGCTGGTGCTGTGTTACCTCATCCACTTCCTGCAGGTAAGCAGCCCCCACAGCCCTGCTGCCCACTGCTGGCCAGGGGCCTGGGGCGTGGTTAGTGGGGCAGCTGTGCTGGGCCATCGGGTTTTAGGACCTCCTATCTGTATTTAAGGTGGGCTTAAAGGAGGGGGCCCTGCTGGCCTTGTCCCTTATGGGAGCAATAAACCCTGCTCCTCGTGTTGTAGAGCCTGGGGCCCGTTCCCTGCCTGCCAGGGCTGTCTGCTGTGTCAGAGCACAGTGCTCTGCCCCTGGGCATGGGTGGCTGTTGGGGCACTGTCCTGAAGGCCGGCCCCATATCTGCTCTCCTTGCACCTTTGCCTGCGTGTTTGGACTTTCTTGCCCTTTTCTACTGCTCCAGCTGAATGTCTTCTTGCTCTCTGCAGATCTTTGCTCAGCCATCAAACGTGGGCAGAACAAAAATGGATGTGAACAACCTGGCCATGGTGATGGCCCCCAACTGCCTGCGCTGCCAGTCCGATGACCCCCGCGTCATCTTCGAGAACACGCGCAAGGAAATGTCCTTTCTGCGCATGCTGATTGTGCACTTGGACACGAGCTTCATCAAAGGGCTGGTCTGAGCCCTGGCCCGGGGTCCACACATTGCTCTGGGGACTTGCTGGGTACCCTAAATCTTCTCCCCTCCACATAGTTTTCTTCCCTTGTCCTTGCTGTTGTCACACCCTGGGTTAGCCCCTGAGCATCTCCTGGCATACGACCACAAGGACTGGACATTCCTGGAAGGCTTGGTTCTGTCAGCACCAGGAAGTCCTTGGCCATGCCAGGTCGGGTTCAGTGGTTCCTGGCCTTCCAGCGTATGTCAGAGAGGGGCAACCCTTCTCCTGGGAGCCCCAAGACTGGTTGCTCAGGGAAAGGGCTGTGACATCCATGAGGGACTGCTACATGGGGCAGCGAGACTCTCCATTTCCCTTCTGGAGGCACAGTTGGCTTCAGGTAGGAGGACATCACTCCTGTGCTGTGGCATGAGCTGGTCGTGGGGGAGATGCTGCCTCACTGGGGATAATCCTCCTGCTACGAGGGCAGCCTGGTTCACCTCTGCAGACTGTTGGCTGGAGGTGTGAGGGTTGTTCTGACCCCCCACGATGCTGTTGGTAGAGGGCTGTGAAGGTGCAGGGGATTTGCTGAGGCAGAAAAGTCCCCCCGGGCTGTCATGGTCAGTGGAAGCACACTGCAGCCCAGGGAGAGGAGGTCTTTTTGCTGCTGCTGCTGGGGGCTGGATGGTCAGACATCTGCACCTGGGAGTTCTGGCAGGCCAGATCCACAGCATCCACCTCACCTTCTTCATAGAGCTGCAGAGGTGCACAGCAGCACGTGGGACCAGCCCTGTGCTGAGCATCTACCCACACCATAGGGCTGGGCACAAAGAGAAGGCCATGCACCTGACAAGAAACAGGAAAACAACTGCTGTGGCATTCTCCTAACAAGGGCCATATCCTCCGGAGGGATGACCCCAGCAGCCTTGCAGCTCCTTCTTGCTCAGGACAGCATGAGCTGACACCAGCTTTACCGAGGAGCACCAGAGCCCCTGCTCAGAGGAGCCTTCATGGCTCCAGCACCCCCTTCCTGATAGCACATCCTTCCCAGACGGCTCTGCTGGGGGCTGAAAACCAGTTTGGTCCCCCTCCTGGTACAGCCCAGGTCTGAAGAAAGCTGGGAAGGCCCAAAAAGTCAGAAGTGCTCCTGTGCTCAGAGAGCAGCAGCAATGCTGTGTGCTTGTGAAATGCTGGTACTGCCTGTAGTCAGCTGTGGCACCTGTGCTCTTCCCACCGAATTCCCACAGGCGTTGCAGAGGGGTTGGGAAGGGGAAGGAAAGGGGCAGGTTGAGCAGCTGAGGTGTGGTGGAGCCTGAGTGGGGGTAGTCTCGGTGTTCTCACTGCTGCTGTTGAACCCCCGTGGCTTTCTGTGTGCCACCAGAGGTGAAGCACAGCAAGGACAGTGTCCTTTGGAGGCAGCACTTGGATCCCTCTGAAGCCTCCGGATGCTGTTATATGTTCCTCACCAAACAGCAGATCCTAATTCTGTGGCATCCTAGTGTTACTCTTCCTTTGAGGTGTTTTCCTTGCTGGAGGCAGGTGTGCCGCAAAAAGCTGAGTTTTGGGGTTACTGGAGGAGTGCTAAGGCTACCAGGATTATCCAAGGTTGCATTTGTGTTTCTGCATCCCCCTCCCTTTCCAGTGGGGACCTGGGATCATCCTCTCCAGACTGCAGTGGGGAGCTGAGCCCTGCCAACAGTGAGGTTTGGGGTCGATGCCTGAATGGGTACCCAGTGCGGGCATGAGGTGCCACATGCAGAGAGTGCCCCAAGCCTGCTGGCTTGCCTGGGGCAAGAGGTGAGAGGGTTCCCAAAGCCTGTATTCAGATGAGTTTGGATGAACTCCACAGCAGGAATTCAATTTGTGCCCAGCTGAACAAAGGTCATGGTTGCTCTCCTTCTACCAGATGCTTCTGTGGTCCTGTGGGCAGGGAAATCCTTTGCCTTGTCAGGGTTAGCTCTGTCAAACACGCCCCCCGAAATGTGCCGGCGTGTTTCACACCCCCCATCCCTTGTCTGGCCCTTCTGCAGCGCTGAACAACTTGTTCCCTGGGTATGGAGCTTCTGCCCCACAGGTGCAGGCTCAGGCATTGGTTACCAGCTCTGCTACTGTCCCCAGGTTTGAGTCAGTGAGCAGGCTCAGGGTATCCTGCCCTGGAGGGCTGGAGCAGCCGTGTGGCCCTGCCCTTCTCATGGGGCTGCAGAGCCTGTCCCTGTGCCGGGCCTGCCCCCGTGTCGGTGATCCCCGTGTCAGTGATCCCCCTTGTTCCCTGCACTTCGCTGTAGCAAACCATAGGCATTTGCTGCTATTACAAATGGATGCTTCTTGCCAGGGCTGTAAAATAGGCTAATAAAGGACACTGGATATTATTTTCTTTGCCAACAGATTTGTAAATACCAATCAGTAAAGTAGCCTCTTCTCTGTTCTAATAGTAATAAATAAAATCTCCATGGTTGTTCTTTTTGTGCATTGGATTTTTTGTGAATTTCTGAAGCATGATTACATCTGCCTGGAGCTGCATATTTCAGCCTGGATGTCAGTGTCCATGAATAAGATTTTGGAATCGACATGAAGTAAGCACTTGTAAACCATGCTGTGGGCTGGTTCTGTTGTTCTTAATTCTCAGACAGCTACTAAAAGACACTCAATGAAGCTTGGAAGAGAATGGGTTTAAACAGAGAAAAGAAAATACTGCTTTACACAGGATCTTCAGGAGCCTTTCAGAGTCATAAAGGTATGAGAGATGTTTATGGGCAGTTGGAGGGTAAGAGGGGGATGTTCTGCTCATGTCCCTCCTCCAGCAGCTGGGAGTGCTGCAGGCGGGCTGTGGGACACGACCACACAGGCATCCCACCCTGCATGGTCTCTGCTGCCAGAGATGGGGCTAGCTGGGTCCTCAGGCTGACCTGATGGGGACATTTTTATGTCTAGACTGCAGGATTCTCTGATCATTCCTCTATCCGTGCTCCAAGGAGCCGCTGGGAGCAGTTGGTGCTCCAGACTGGTGCCAGTTCCCCCTGCAGTGGGGCTGCAGCACAGGCCACATGGGGATGAGCTCCTCTCCTGGCTCCAGCTGGTGTTCTGGAGGTGGTCACTGTCCTGTCAGCACTGGGAAAAGCTGGTGCACTTCAGGCAAAGCCAGCAAGGGCTGCTCTGTCACGTAGTTTAAGATCACCTGTGCTGGCCAAATCACTGGGTCTTCCCAAGGTCTGGCTGGCAGGAGGGTTCTGGGCAGCCTGTATGACGAGAGCAGAAGGAAGACCAGGAGCATCGTAACCTCACGCAGGCCTTCCCTAGGCAGATGTCTGCAGCCCAATTTCTGAGTGTTCCACAAAGCTTTGCTTTGGAATGAGCTGATTTTGGCCAAATCAGAAAAGCCTACAAACCAAGTGCTTCAGCTTGTGCTCTGAGGCTCAGGCTTAGTCGTGCAGTCCCCTTGGCCTGATACCTGGATCACTTAAAAAAGTGATGGCCAGAACAGCAGCTGGGCTTGGAACACGCTTGTGATTTGTTCTGGGCTTCCACCAGTAGTGCAGTTGGACCCTGTGCCAGAGGGTGGCTGGGACACAGCTCACTTGTCTGGCTGTGCCAGGAGGCAACCGCGGCTTGTCCGTGACCTGCTGCCAGTGCTGGAAGGATGATGTGTCCTGAAGGGGCACCGCTCCTGCAGCACTGGGTTTCTGTGGCCAGGTTTTGGTAGCATGGGGGGCTACAGGGTTAGAAGCTGCCAGAAACTTCCCCCATGTCGCCAATGCCAGCTGGCTCCAGGACAGACCTGCCACTGGCCAAGGCCAAGCACATCAGGAATGACAGTAATGCCTCTGGGATAACATATTTAAGAAGAGAAAGGTTACTGTGCAGAGGAAAAATTGCAGCAAGAGACAGAGTGAGAACCTGAACAACTCTGCAGACATCGAGGTCAGTGCAGAAGGAGGGGCAGGAGGTGCTCCAGGCACTGGAGCTGAGGTTCCCCTGCAGCCAGTGCTGCTGCCCATGGTGAGGCAGCTGTGCCCCTGCAGCCCTGGAGGAGCATCGGGGTGCAGAGACCGCCCTGCAGCCCTGGAGGAGCCCACACTGAAGCAGTGGATGCCCAAAGGCGGCTGTGACCCCGTGGGAGGCCCGTGCTGGAGCAGGGTCCTGGCAGGGTCCAGGCAGAGGCGGGAGGGTCCTTGTCCCGCTGCTGCCCCAGCGCTGGTTTGATGGTCTGTGGGTGCAGCAGGTTCGGCACAAGCAGCTCGTGGAGGCGGCACCGAGTGGTGGCCATGCCAGGCAGGGCCCTGGCTCCGACACACCCGGGGACTATCTGCAGGACACTCACCAGCAGGAAGATGGGGAAAGCTGATTTAGCTGCTGAGCGTTGCTGCTTTTAGAGCTCCTGTTGTCCTGCAGCATTTGTCAGCCATGGTTAATGGTGGAGAGAACTGTGTGTGGATGTAACTAGGGAAACGAGCTCAGGCAGGATGAGGGGACAGGGAAAAGCATGGGCATTCAGAGTGAGGTGGACCACACAGGGACCCTGCCAGCGTTGACTGCTTACAGGTGGCCATGCAGAAAAGCTTTTGGGACACATGGAGTCACTTTTCATTTCGACTGTGCTTTCCAAAGCAGGGGACACCAGCTGAGGACTCTGCCCAGGCCACAAAGGTTTGAACCAGCATGTCCTGCCCAGGCCTCTGCCTGGACCTTCCTCTGTGTCACTGAGTAAGTGATCCCATTTTGTCTGAAGCGTTTAGTGTTTAGCCCCATAAAGGGAGCTTGTGTCTGAGGGCTGGAGGACTGTGTGACCTCAGCTGTAGGGGATGGGGGCTGGCAGGAATTGGGGCCCAAGGCCATGAAGGTGTTCAGAAGCTCAACGCTGGTCTTAAAAGCTATGACTTCTCCCAGAGTCATAACCCAGACTAGTGGGTTATGTCATCTCCTCTCTGCTTGCAGCTCCATTTCCTCCATCCCTTCTATGCCATGTCTGGTCCTTCGTTCAGATCACAGGGAAGCAGGGAGATTGGGTAGGTGGTGAGGGCATGGGGTGGAGGGGGAGCAGGGCCCTCTCCTTTGAGGGCAGTGAGCTATTGAATTGCCTCAGCTGTGAGGTTCAGCTTCCCTGAAATGCCCTTCCTGCTGGAGAAGACGGGGTACTGCAGTTGCAAATGGGACCCAAACACTGGACTGGGTGTCCTCCAGTGGGTGCTGCCTTCCCACTCTCAGGGCAGTTTAGCCAGACTGTAAAACCCCAGGGACCACAGGAAGGCCTGTAGAGCAGGGTCTCAATCATCTGCAAGTAGACAGCCCCATAAAGGACGGGGAGGTGAAGGGTGTACAGCCTTCACCCTTCTCCCAGCTGAATCAGCAGGGATGTCTGGGTGCACTGATGAAGAAGGGCCTGCCTGTTTGTGTGTCTCTCCCAGCCACTCCATGGATGGGGCTGTGCCTGCTCTGGCCAAGGGCAGAGACTGAGGGTGGGCACCCTTTCCTGGAAACCTGCAGCCGGTTCCCAGCCACTGGTCTGGGGTGCTCTGGTCAGCAAAGAAGGGGTGAGAAACTGTCCCAAGGTAGAAAGTACCCAGATGTGGAGTGCTGCTGTGATGATGGCACACTGACACGGTGAGTCACTCACCTTCCATCCTTGTGTGCAACCTGGCAGCAGACTGGAAGTCAGGCAGACCTGTGGGACCCCCAGCAGCATCTGACAAGAACAGCTACAAGCTGGGTGAAGCACGGTGGGGAGAGCTGGACACAGAAAACTCACGCCTGGCCTGTTGCACGTTGGCGTGGAGGTCAGGGACTATGATGACTCTGTAACCCCCCGGCGGTGCTGGCCCGCATCTCCTCCCCTAGGGCTGGTCTCTCAGCAAAGCAGGCGCTGCACAGGCTGCAGTGACCCCACGTGGGCTGTGCGGAGGCAGCCGAGGGCTCCCCCGCTGGCAGAGGCCCATGGGCAGGCGAAGACAAACCCCTGCGGGCACAGAGCCCCCTCCTCCCCAGGCAGGCCCAGGGTGGCCGGGCAGGGAGGGGCAGAGGGTCTCCAGCAGGGAGGAGAGGAGGGTCTCGGGCAGGGATTGCTCCACCGGCCATCACCAGGGCTGCCCCTCAGGTGCATTGACCCTCACGGGTGTGACTGTCTCTGGTGGGATGTGGGCCAGGGCCAGCTCAGGCAGTGCCAGCAGAGCTGCTGAGCTCGGGGCCAGCTCTCCCACAGCACTGCTGCACTGAGGCCCTTGAAGGGAGGGAGCCGTAGGACACCCCACTGGGAACTTCCTCCCTCTTCCTCAGGAATGTTATCTGATTGCAGAGCCTGCCCTTGGGTCTCTGCCTGAGCTGGGTCAGCTATTTCTGTGATGATGGGGACCCTGATCCTAGCCTGTGCACTGACCTCCTCCCCTGACCTGCCTCATCACTGTGGGATTTTCCAGTGCTCATCTGTTCACTGTAACTGTCCCTGCTCTGCTCCCATTTATCACTGGCCTGGCCTGTGCTGGATAGGGCAGTGCCCTGCCTGTCCCACTGCCAGCTCAGCTCCCGCTCACCTGTCCTGGCACAGCTCCCACTGCTCCCTGACAGCAAGTCCTGTGGGGTGCACAACACTGTCCGTGCTGAGCATAAATGAAAACTTTACAGATAAAACCTGAATAGCTTGCCAGAGAAGGCAGAGAAGGCCCCAACCCATTCTTCGACTTGCCTGACAGCAAAGCTTGCCAAGCAAGACAAAAATGCTGACTACTCCTTGCCTCCCTACCTCTGATTTCCTGTGAGGTTGTGTCTCAGTGAGACTGAGGCTGTAGAAGGGAAGAAGATGGGATAGGTTTCAGCATGGAAACCCCCCCTACACCGTTCAGCCTGCCTTGAAGGAAGCACAAGCAAGCCCTTGGCAGTAAACTCTTTATTGGCAAAACAAGGGTGCAGGTCTGGGTGTGCTGTCTGGGGGCTCTTCACCTCTCCTGCCACACACCTGGCTCTGCTCAGACGGGCTGTGGGCGCACAGCTCTGCGCCGTGCCCCAGCCTGGGCAGGGGGCTTTGGCCCTGCCAGAGGGACGGGCTTGGGGGGACTCTCTGGGTTTGCAACAGGCCCTTTGAAATCCTGTTTGGTGCTCAGTGCAGGCTCAGGCTCATTGATCCGCTCTAACACTGAGTCAGCAATCCGATCTGCCATGGTCCTTATATCCAAAGAGTTGGCTAAGGCAGTTGACTCCAGATTCATTTTTTTCTCCACTGTTGCAAGACCCTCAGGCTCCACAGTTTTGGCATGGCCAGTCCCTTCTGCATGGTCCTGTGGTTCTAAGGCAGGCAACTTTGCTCCTGTGCTTGCTTCCAGGTTCTGCTGTTCAGATGCTCCAGGGTATCCTGGCTGCAGCTGTTTGTTGGAGTCATTTCCCCCAGGAAGCTTGAGGATTTCAGTGTTCTCACAGGTAAAGTCTCGTTCAAACTGAGAAGCTGCAAAGGATTGCAAGGTGCAGTGAACATTCTCAACAACTTCTCTGGTGAGTTTGTCAAGGGAAGACTGTGCAGATGATCTTTCTGAAGTGGCTATTTCATTTTCCTTGGATTCACCTGCCTGAGTGGCTCTTCCATCAACAGGCTGCTCCTTCTGCCTGGCTGCTGCCCCTGGCTCAGAAGCTTTGGATGTGCTGGATGCCAGACGCTCACCCAAGATCTCCAGCACAGTCGCCACAAGCTCTTTGGCCACCGCTTCCATTTCCTGACGGTGACCAAGAGAAGGCTCCGAAAGCTCTACTCTCATGCAGCTGCCAAAAAATGTTCCTCTGACTGCCCGGGCAATCCTCCTTAGACAGCTGACACGCTGATCTCCGTGAACCTTCAACCTCTCCAACACTTTTTGCACCACAGTCTCAGCCAGCTCTTCAAGCTTCTGGGCTTCTGTTGATTGCTCAAACAGGCCTTTGGCAGCAGGGTCTGGCTTCCTCTGGGACTGAGCATGAGTGCTCTTCCTGGCATGTTCCTGGCTTGGATCAGCTCTGGAGTAGATTTGGCCTGATTTCAGGGGGGTCTTCCTGTTCTTGGGCTGAGGTGGGCAAGATGGTTTTTGAGACTTCAGCCGCTGCTCTGCCTGGCGGGAAGTGTTGGTGGCTCCCGGCAGTTTGGGGCCATGCTTTGATTTGGCCAGAGGTGGCCGAGTCCTCTCCTGCAAGGTGACACCAGGTTGTGGCTCGCTCTTGCCTGGACTAGTGCTGAGGCTTCCCACAGGTCCTGGACAGCACTCTGCTTCAGCCAGGCAACGAGGGCAGGAGAGAAGGGCTTCCCTCAGGACTCCACGTGCTTGCTCATGGCCTTCGTACCTGTGCCCACCCCAGCACCCTGCACTGGCTCAGCTCCGAGCCGGGCAGCCCTTTCCTCACCACAAGGCCCAGCCCACAGCACAGCCCTCACCCCTTGAGCACTGAGCACCTCCCCTGCAAGGACAGCCCCAGCCCTCAGCACCACCCTGTGCCCATGAACACACCGCTTTGCCCACCTCATGTCGCCTCTGCTCTGACTGATGCCTGTGCCTGGTCAGATACTGCCTGTACTCATTGAACTCCTTCA
>VXAY01006318.1:0-90286 GCA_013399855.1 Oxyruncus cristatus
CCCGCTCCCCATAGCTATTAGTACAAAATGTGCCCGTGCCGATGGGAGGCCGGCCATGATGTTTCCCCCGGGTCCCAAGGGCGTCGAGGATTCCGTCCATTTAGTACAGAAGGAACCCGGCTCCCTCTCGGCTTCCCTACTGCCCTGCTGCTGCCATGCGGCTCCCGCCGTCTATTCCGCGCTCGTTTGCTAACAGCCAAACGTCTGATTCAAAACACAGGTTTGTGCAAAACGGGCACTCTGTGCAGGAGCCCTCCTCACAGCCTTACACCCACACCCCGATGCCCCGAGCTCATCGCCGTGTCCCTCGTGGACCCGCACTTGCGGCCACTCGGCTGACACTGGTGCCCCGGCCGCCCTCTGCGGCGGGACTCTGATGTGTTCCAAGAGGAGCTCTGGCCCCACAATCCTGGAAACACCACACTCGAGATCCCTCTGGAAGGAGAGAGTCCAGGAGTTGTGTGAGTGCCATGTCCACAGGGCCAAGGAGCGGGGGAGGAGAAAGGAGGGAGGCTGCTTCGCTGGGAGCCTTTCATGAGCACCCAGTGCCCCGGGAGGCTCTCGGTCTAGCGGTCCCTCCAAAGCTGCGCCGGCTCCTGCGCAGGGAGCTTCCCGCCCTCCGCTCGGGCTTAAAGCGCGGGGCGGCTCTACGACTGCCAGTGTCAGCGGCGGGATCCGCCGGTGCGGGCTTTAAAGGGCTCGGGCTTGGCTGGCTGGGGCGGGCAGCGCAGCAGGGGAGTTGCGGTGCCACGACAGAGGTTTTGCTCGGCTGAAGGTGGGAGGCGCAGTGCCCCGAAGTCACCCTTGTCGCCGCAAAGGTCCCCACAGCCGCTGCCTTGGCTTACCCCTTGTCCGGGCTAAGCGATAGCCGAGGGGGCGAGCTCTTGGCCCCGGGAACCCCCTGTCCAGCGGAGGGAGGGCTGTGAGGGTCAGTGCCGCTTTCTTAGCACGGAGTGCGCAACCGGCCATGGCTTCTTCTGGTTCGGCTTCTACAATCCCTTTTATACCATGAAGGCGCGGGGTGGGGGGTGGTGAAAATTAAACGAGAGCCCTCCTGCCCCCTTGCTGAAGGTTTCCTGCACTCCGTGCCCGCTTAGGAGGCGGCCGCGGGGGCAGTGTGCCCGTGCAGGCTCCCGCAGCCCCGGAACAGCGTGGCGGGCGCGCCGCCGGCTGCCTCGCACGGAGGCGATGTGGCCGCTCGGAACGGGCACACACCTCCGGAGCGTGCTGAGGGTTTAAACACCCGAGATGTAAAGGTGGCCCCTGCGCCCGCCCTGGCGGGGCTCTGCCGCGGCTGCTGGCAGCGGCGGTGTCCAACGCTGGAGCGGTCACGCAGGTACCTACTGGACTTCTTAAGTTTGGCATTGGTTCACGGTTTCACAAACCTAGTTACTAAGAAAATACTTGAATCTGGAAGAAATAGAAGGACCTTTGAAGCACTGTCGTTTCTGTACCTGCCTTCCACTGATGTCTGCTGTGCTGTCTCTCTAGCAATAACTTATACATACTTTGTGTCTGAGTTAGTTTCTCTGAAATCCCAAACATCCTGTAACTTCTTCATGGTTACATCATCTTTGGCCTTTGGTTTGTTTTTGTTTGTTTGTTTTTACTTTTTCCTTACTCATTTCCATCTTACTGACAAACGTGTCTTGCAAGTACTGCATGCGCACAAAATTGTATAGCAAAGTGTTCGACATATGGGGTTTACGTGCATCATGCTTCATGAAATTTGATTAACTCAGACACACTTGAAGCCACAAAATCTCATAGTCTTATTGTTCGTGTGGGTTTTTCAATTTTTTTTTTTTTTTTTTTTAAATTATGTCAGGACATAGACAGAGTTGACTACTAAGATATAGGGAACTGGGGGGACTCCCCAGGCTGTCTGGGCAGGGTCCCACTAGCCATGGCCAGTCCCACCACACCCAGCCAGCGAGTGGGGCAGGGGGAGAGGTGGCGGTAATCCAGAGACCAGGTCACTGACATGTTTGTGATGGTAACAGAGGTCTGTAGGCAACCCTTGAGACAGGATCTGGACAAATCGGGCACATAAACAAGCACATGTGGGGCTGTAGCTGAGTGAGAAACCATTGCTCCTCTTCCATTGCTGATGCTGAGACTTGCAGCCCTGGATGAAGCTGAGGCAGAGTCCCTGGACAAAGGCAGTTGGTGGGGGCCTCAGGTGACACCTGTTAAAGACCATGATGGCCTAAGAGTCCTACTGAGGCCTTAAACACATGAAATTACTGTAAACTGTTCTGTAATTGTCCAAATTAATAGAAAGCGTTGTTTGTTTTAGCAGGAAACCTTTCTTGGCATGGGGGCATATTGGGACAGAGGAAAAGCCCAAAGGGGAGGTGAGTACAAATAACTGTTTCCCATAGGGCTTTTGGGTAGCAGGGCAGGGCAGGGTAGAGATGTTAATGCAAGGTTGGTATCTGCTGAAGGAGAGATAGCCGCATCACTTACCTTGTGGTCTGTGCTGGTGACAGCCACTTATGTCCCAGTGTCTCTAGTTCCCACTCCAGGCCCCTACACCGTTAGTGGTTTGTTAAGGACAGTGTCCAGTTTTTGTATCACTTCTTTCTCTCCTGTTACCTCAGAACCTTGAAAATCTCCTAATGCCTTCAAGTGAGAGCCCTACATGGATATGGCATGGCCCTGCACTAGGAGGTCTTGGCAAGCATTGCAGGGCTACTGCAGTGACACCTGCCTTCACCTATTTACAACTGGCTTCTCCACAGGCACCTCCACAGGGTCTCAGCAATGTAAAGATGGTTGAGAGAGGGCAAGCAGGGAGACTTTTGCAGAGACGAAGCTCTGTGCCTGACACTGGCTCTTTAAGTCTCACCTGGCCCTTCAAGCACTGTCAACTTCCATGCACTAGCACCACCAGGACAAGCGATAGGAAAGGGATATGTAATTCTTCTACTGCTATCAAAACCTAAATGGGCAAATACATCTGGGAGCCTGGTAGTAGTGGCAAATACTGCTGCTCCCTCCAGCCCAGCAGAGATGGTAACGTGAATGGGAAGTGATGAACGAGAGTGCACTGAGTTCCCCCTGCCTGCCTCTCTGGCCATTCTGCCCTACAGCAGACAACTCCTGCCCCGCTGCTTCCCAAAACACACATTGCACTGCAGCTGCAGCTGTCCTGGGGCAGGGGTGCCTGCACTCCTGCCCTCCCACCCTCCTGGGGCCCTCTGGGCAAGCACTCAGTTGGGGCACAAAGAGCTGAGCAGAATGGTCTTCCTCACCAGCTCCCAGTTCTTCCTTTTTGCTGAATTCACCTCAGCTCATGTACAGATGAGAAGGCTGGTTTGCCATAAGAAAAAAATGCTACCTAGAGTTTCTCTGTAGACATGTGAGAGAAGTGTAACTTGCCCTTCCTTCCCTGCTTGTCAAAGCCTCTGAGGGTGTTGAAAGTCACTTTCCCTGTGGCTCTTATCCTCAGTGCCTGCATCCCTGCATGCTTGCAAGAGACCCCTTAAGTCCTACAGATTGTTCTTGCAGGGAAACCTCATGTCAGCCTCGTAAACCCTCAACAGGCCCTCAGTGAAGCCCTTCAGGTATAATGCTATGGCTCAACAAGGACCAGAGAAACCTTCAGTACTTTGGGTGTTATCTGTGTTCTTTCTGATTTTGTGTACACAAATTGTGGAATTACTCATGCTCCAACAAAAAGAAGAAGAAGAAGAAAAGCTGCTGTAGTTTTCATAAGCTCTGTTTTGACTGATGAAAATTTGAATTCTTTCCAGCTCAAACTGAGGGCATCAAAAAATAAGCAAAGGATCCTGTGCTCATCTGCTAGTGAGGTGTTTTTGCTTGCTTTTTTCCTTTATCAAGGCATTGTGTCCTTCAGTATTTGCTTGCTATATATCTGCTCTATAAATTAAACATTTGCTATCAATCAAAATATAAACTGAATAGAATAATCTTTCAAAAAACTTGTTCTCATGAGGAATCATACAATGGTTCAAATAGTTTGAAATATTGAAAACATCTTTTAATTGTAGAGTTCTATACAAACTTGGGTAGATACAGAAATGGTCACGACAAAATGTGTTCTTATTGCCTGGAAATTTTCACAGAAATACAAACATTGATGGCAAGCTTACTGACATCCAACAGGATGAGATATCTTTAAACTTGCAAAATGAATAGACACAACACTCCTAAGCAGTTTGGATGTGTTTGACTGCCCTTGAAGTCCTACTACTTATATACCAACCTCAATATACAAAGAACTAAGATAAAAATTTTTAATGCACATCACATAATAATGTAAAATTAAGCACAAAATAAAGCTAAATACAATATATTTTTTTACCTAGGGCATTGACTTATTCCAAGGATGATTTCCTGTATAGTTGTGTTTTAAGTGAGACGCACATTCTGTTTCTGCACAGGACGTCAATATCAGATGGAGATACAAAAACGAATGGTAACAAACAAAAGGGGAAGAAACATAACTCCATGCCAGTGTTCTTGCAGCCCTAAGCAAAGCTATACATAAAAATATTCTACGACCATTATTATCAAAAAGTCCTTGGCACTTTTCCACTTATGATCTTACTTTCTTTTTTAGTGGAGCAAATTACATTTCTGCACTGATATCATAAGGCAAAACTATAAATGCAACTACAAGGACAAGTTACCAAAAAAACCCCAAGCCAAAGATAAATCCCACCCTCCGACCATCACTCTCAACTCCAAATGCTTTGTGAGACAATATCATCCTTCCTCCTCATCACTGTCTTTCATAGTAATGCCCTGAAGTCCTCCTGCATCCGTGACTGACACTGTGGCTTCCTCTACAGTCAGACGGCTGTGAATGGTATCGTAGGTTTTACTGTTCAGTGTTCCCTCCATCACGCCTTGCAACCTGAAGTCTCGGTAGGATTTCTGTGGCAAAAAAAAAAAATCCTGAATTGGACTTCAGCAAGTTTGAGCCATCTTTTATATTCATACTATATATTCGCCATTTCTAGCATGCCAGTGGCACAGCTTCGTTCCTTCTGCAGTTAGGGACCTATCATCTTGGTAAAGATTTTGCAGTCTTAGTTTTTGGGTTGCATGAGATTTCTATAAGCCTGAGAGATTCTAATTTGACAGTCATTCCTTTAAGAGACTGTGTTTTGTGCTACAGCATACTTTCACTGCTGATTTCTCAGTAACTTCCATTTGTCTCATTTATTCAGTAAGAAACTAGCAAAGAATTTTTCTAAACATGTATTGAAATGTGAATTTGGCTACAGGTGGTTCTGTCATTTCACAGAAAACATAAATGCCTGACTTTTTCTCCATAATGTAATCTGGATTTATATTTATCTTTCCATTTATATGCTAAATGTGAAAAATCAAAGTTTAGATTATGATGCATATTCTATAATGTCAGTGTTTCTCAGCTGACTACTTTATTCAGTTAATTTACATTCTAAGTCTCCTCTAAACTTTGACTCACATCTACTTTTTTTCCTTTTTTACTTGAGAAGGTTTTGTTTCCCTGGTGTCTATCCTTCCTATGAACCAGCAGATATGACTTTCTTCTTTGACTTTCCATCATGTAAGAATTCTGAGCGAACTTGTTTAATTCATCAATGATATGTTCAAGTAAGCATATGGAAAATCACCTACCTTCTTTACTTTTAAGTTGTAACACATCTGAAATAATCTTTCCCAGTGTTGCCCTAAAAAGCTTAAGAAGGACAAGTTGATCTAGCTAGTTTCTTATTTTGTGTACACTATCACTACAAATTCCAAATGTTTATGACAGAATATGGGGAAAAGAAAATGGAAGATAATTGAGGGCTATCGGGCCCATTCCTCTGCCTGAGAAGGAGATCAGGCACAACCCTTAGAGAAAGAAAAGAGTTGATCTTGTTTCGCTCAATACTTCAAAGAACTGCAAAAGACACCTCTTAAAATGGGTAACATTCATCTGGGAGATTTTTTTTCTGCCGCTATCTACGATGATTATTTAAACCTCGTTGGAATCACTGCAACTGAGATTTATTTGACTTGCACAGGTCAACATCAGAGTCAATGGACGCAGCTTATGTTTTGCTCACACACTCCTACCCATACCCCGTCTGGTCTTTTTCAAGTGTCACCATTGCATTCCCTTTTTATAACACTGTGCATTCAATTTGCTTTTATGCTGTTAACAGGTCCTACAGCAATTTCTTTCAGTTTTACCTTGTATTCTTCCCATTCTAAGACTGGCACTCTGGGGTTCAGACATTGCTCTTCTCTTGACACAGTTTTGCAGGATAATAATGTTCACTTCCAAGCTTAATTTTTCATTTCTCCCTAACTTTCTTGGTCCTTGACCCTTCTTTAGTCATATCCCTCTGTACGTGTCTCAGACATATAACAAAACCTTAATGCCATAGGACTTTAAAGAGAATAAAGGGAACAATGCATCTTCTTCTAGTCTTTCTTAATAATGCTACTACCTTTGTTGCATCCAAACACTAAAGATTTATATTTCCCTTACTCATCCTATGTCCCTTAAAAATGACCTCCTACTTTTTTTTTTTATTCTCAAGAGTTGACTGGGGCAATACAGCCTCCCCGTTTGTTGTCGTTGTTGTTTGGTTGGCTGTCTTTTTGGGGGGATTTGTTTGTTTGTTCTTGTTTTTCTTTTTTCCCCAAAAGCAAACAGAAAAGTGCCTCTATTTACACTAGAGTTTGGAGGAACTGTGCCTCTCCATGTCTCTCCCCAGATGGGCTGCAGCATGGGAAGATTTTTATGATACTCTACTTAAACCATTGTTTCTTAGCAGGCTCCTGTCTCCTGAGTTCCTGTTTTACTGGTTCTGTTTTCTCCACCCACCAAAACTCAAGTGCACAAAATTTTCTGTTTTCCAGAACAAATACAAATTACCTCATCTTCTTCAGTCTTTCGTATCCAGAGAAGGTGCCCTGGAATAACACACTTGAAATTTACATGCAGAGCATGTGGGCACAGAAAGACCACTGCCATAAGCAGAGTATTCCCACTTCAAGGGGGAGCTTTCTGCTTTTGAACAAGGATAACCAGTGTGCCAGGTGGCACAGAGAAGGTGGGCTGGCAGTGATGCTCATTCACCTGAACTTCAGTTTTGAAAGATCTCCTTTTCATCTCCCTGGTGATATTTCACTGGTCTAATTTAGCCTGCCCATTCTTAGATCTCACTGGGCACAGGTTTTAGATCCTCTAACACTATTTTTTTCTCCAAGGGATGATAACTACCTTGGAGAGGGACTTTTTACAAGGGCATTTAGTGATAGGACAAGGGGGAATGGATTTAAACTGAAAGAGAATAGGTTTAGACTAGATATTAGGAAAAAATCCTTCCCTGTGAGAGTGGTGAGGCACTGGAACAGGTTGCCCAGAGAAGTTGTGGATGCCTCATCGGCAACTGTGGAAGTATTCAAGGCCAGCAGGATGGAGCTCTATGAAGCCTGGTCTAGTGAAAAGTGTTCCTGTCCATGGCAGGGGGGGTTGGAACTAGATTATTTTTAAGGTCCCTTCCAACCAAAATCAATCTAAGATTCACTTGAGAATATCTTTAAACTTTTCATAAGGGCCATTAATTTCAACAAGTAATAGCAAACTGCTTTTGCCATTTGGGCACATAATATAGTGAAGAGCTAAATCCTGTCGCCAGAGAATCAGTTGAGGTCAAAAATAGCTAAGCTCAGCTTGGGTGGTTCAGGTAGCCATGACACCATACTGTTTTCTTTCATTTCTCTCTGTTCTCTTCCTTTTTGCTACTGAATCCTGAGAATTGCAGTTGCAATTCTGGTGCATATGGGTAAAAATGCTTCTGACTTTATAGTCTTGCATGAACTCCATGAGAAAATATTTTGAAATAATCAAGGTCACCACTGACAACAGGTGCTTCTTATTCCACATTTATACACATAACAAGAATGTCCAAAGCCAAACAAGACAGAATTAAAAGGAAAAACATCTGAAATGGTTTTCTGTTTCTCGCCTAAAGGTGTCGACTAAGAGGAGTTAGGAGGAAACTTTCTTTTATGGTAGGGTAGCCCCTAATTGCCCTATTGCAAGGAATATTACACTTGCTTGGAAGCATTTGACATTAACCAGTGTAAATGACTGAGGACTGAACTGGAGGGATTAGTATTTCTATTGATACTTATTCCTGAGTACAAAAGATTAGAAAATGTTATCTAATACATGGAATACATTGAATATTTTCAATTAAACCTAGTAATCAGATGCACATAAAAAGAAAATAGTTCCTTTTTTTAGGAAAAGGGGGAAAATGGAGAAAGAACGCTGTTGGAATTACTAAGGTAAAACAAAAAAAATCAGTAACGAGACAAACAATAATTTAGTAAGAATAATCATACAGCACTGCTGTACAGCTAGAAGCAACCTGTTAAAATTCCTTGAAACAATCTTAATTGTCCCTGAGTCCAGAATGGACAACAAATACTAGTGCACATATAATTAACATCAATGGGTTTAATAAGTTATTTTTCTTCTGGAATTTGCTACAACCATGGGAAAAAAAATCCCTACTCAAAACTACCTAAGTTCACAATTCTATTCCACATTTTCTAACTTTTAGGGTGACCTATACTTATTCATGTTATTACTTTATTACTTTTCTCTCTTTACTATGTAGCCTAATGCAAACACATTTTATTTACCTTCACTATCTTGATGAGAGTCTTCAGCTGGTAGATGTGAAGCTGAAGGTCTAATCTGTCAGCCAACCACATGGATATGACTTTCATGGAGTTGCTATACCATTGCTGAAAGGAAGGATAAAAAACCCAAAAACAACAAACACCACAAAATAACCCTGCAGTATTCATTTAACAGATTTGGTAATGAGAGGTAATGAAACACTTTGAAATGATCACAGATCAGCACTTGAAGTCAACAGTGGTATAATTTCCTGTTATGAGAATTGCATGGGTCAGTAGAAAATCAAATAACTTGACCTAGACTGTTCTTTACATGAATTAGCACCTGCCATTTTATCTTTCAGTTACAACATGTTCAAGCAAAATAGCATTATGCACTTTGTTATCTGTCAGTGAGAATGGATAATAAAGATACAATTACATGAGAGAATTGACAGCTAAAACAGCAAGGACAAAAACAGGTAGGGTATTTTCAGAGAGAATGTACAGTAACTAGATTTTCCAATCCAAACAGGAAAACAGCATCAAAGAATATGGAATCTGTCTTGCCTTTTTCTTTTTTTCTTTTAGTTCACTTCATTATTAAGCAAAAAAACCCAGAAATCCCTGGAAACTGTTTTTAAGTATGATCAAAATACCACACCACCCCTCCCAAAATAACCATGTTACGGTTTTGTTTTACATTAACTATTAATTATAATTACAGTCTACCTTATTTCCTTTTTCTGTCTAAGGTAGAGTATTTTTTCACTCATCACTTCACAAATGGATGGGTTAAGAATAAGTTCTCTGCTATTGGTGCCTATGTTACTGTAAAAAATGCTCAGTTCCAAATAGCTACTATAATAGTTCTTCCACATTAACTGGATTAAAACAGATTTTACTTAATATAGTTGTAGCATTTTTCCTCCCCCTCCTGTAAAACACCAAGGAGATGTCATTTAGTCAAACTGTAAAAAAGAAGGGATTTTTTTTTTTTTCATTTTAGCAGTGAGAGATTAAAAGAGTTTGTGTCATATCTGGTTCTATTCTCTTTCCCCACAGGGAAGAGGCTTAAATTCTTTTATAATGTAATTTCCTGTATCTTTGCAAAATACAGAGATATGCAAAGAGAGGAAATTGTGCATGTATTTTAAAATGCAGCATGTTAGGCAAGGTATATTTCATGAAAGTAATTCAAAGGACATATATAACATGTCTCATCAACCATCTCCCCATTAACAAACAAAATAAAGTACATACTGAAAAAATGAAGATAAATTACTGGCTACTAGCTGTAACAGAAGAAGGAAATATAATTCTTCCATAAAAATGTAAGCTCTTTGTAAAAAGCTTTAAAGACATAGAGTAAATTAATATAAATACTTTTTCTTTACAGGAAACAGTCTCATCACATTGTAACTGTCAGTTTTAAGGTAAGTTTGAAACTAGAGTTTCATATAATAATGGCTTCAATCTTATTTTTTGAATGTGTTAAATTGTATTTTAATTATAAATCATTGGAAATAAATTAATTTTCTTTTTTTAGAGTTTCTTCTATTTACTATTTTACAGAAGGTGAACAAACACACCACACAAAAGGCAGATAGCTACACATTTCATAAAAGTAGTTTTATTTATTCAGTAAAATGTGGGACTGGTTTGATATTCATAAAATACTGTTTTTTAAATCACTGAATGATGTTCTTATACTATTTACATTTTTTCACCCCGAACACGTATGCTGGTATTTATTTCCTTTGTAAATACCTGCAAAATATTTTTAATGTGACAGAGTTGTTACTAAGTGGAAGCTTTAAACTATATGACAGGTGTTGTACGTATACAGATGTCTAGAAAATAAAATATAGTTGAGCTTATTCACTTGGGGAACTCTATTGATCTAAATAAACATCATAATTCCTACATCAAGCATTCTACACAAATGCAATAAGATAAGGCCAATTAGACTCTGCGGGTAGAGGTATTTTTTTTAGTAGCAGAGTTCTCTCGAAACCGATATTCTTCCATGAAAAAATCCAGTAACACATCTCTGATGTATTCCTTTCGTATCACATAGAAAGCAGAAGGGGCTCAAACTTGCTCACACAAAGTACAGACAGGATCAAAAATTCTGAGATCAATTTTCCACGCAACAACACTGAACACTGCCAGATCACTGAGAACAGACCATTCCAGTTTTCCTACAAAACATGTGTTTTGAAGCACAGCCAGATAAGTTAATTAAGATGGATGCAGTAAAACTTAGACTCTCCCTACATACCTGTGATATTCTTACATGCACTGAAAACAATGGTAAGACATTGGAGGAAATTTATTTTCCTACTCAAATTTATGAATGAAAACAATATAATATGTTTTCCTGACTAGTTTTGATGCATTAAACTTCCAGTAGAAATGTTTAATGTGACGGTGAAATGACACCACAGTACTTGCTCTTCCGTCAACATACTTTGTCCAGAAAAAATATGACTGCTATTTTATCAGAAAAAAATGTATTATTATTTTGAATTGTCACAAGTATTTTTAATAAAAATTACATCCAGTATATTTTTAGAGTCCCTCCAGAGGTACTTGTGGGTAGGATTCCTGGTAACTATCTGCCTTATACCCATTAGTACAGGCTGAAGCTGCATAAATATAAATCTGGACTTTATAACACAAAAAGTAAATATTTTCCCATCGCTTTTTTTGAAGTCTGTTAAGAAGCACAGCACTGCAAATTCCTCTCTGAGGCAGAATCCAAGGGCACACATTTTGACAACCATGAGCACATTATAGAGGCAGGGATGGATCTACTTAAGACTTATGGGAATCTCTTGCAAGCTCAAAAACTTCAGTAATTAGATAATTGTCCTGAGATGACACAATTAAAAAAAAAACCCCACAACAACAACAATCCCTTCTAACTGGTTTTAAGAAAAAGTTACTTTCCCGCTAATAACAACAGAAGTGAAAGGACAATGTGCCTCTTGCAGATGTTCATTATATGGTACTACTGCCACATTCTTTGCTGTAAGAGTAAAGCAGTAAGCATTTATTATACATTTTTTCTAAATTGACATGTAACAGCAGCCAACCACGTTAACAAAAACGTTTGCTTCGCTATTTCCCCTTCTCTTATTCATAGCTCATCCAGTTCCTGTAAGGGCATGCATTACTCACTTCATTTTCCTGAGATACTCTTTTAAAGTAAAAAGTAAGAGAAAAGGAAAGGCTAGGGTTGACTCTGTGAGACCCTTGTATTTATTCACACTTATTGTGCATGACTGTACACTGGTAAATCATATTAGCAGCCCGTCTCCCCATCAAGCTGCTACTTGCTTTCCAGCCCTGGGAAGGTTCAACAAATCAACAGGAGCACGGAAAACAGAACATCAGTCTAATCTAGTGTTTAAGGTGAAGTTTTCAAACCCAATCTAAGAAGATCTTTAGAGCAAGCAACAAGCTGAAGGGCTCAGAAGGTGGTATTGACAATGAAAGAGTGTTGAAATATTGAGAAGCGCAGCACTTGTGCATTTTTAATAACAAGAGGGTCAACAAGGACACAGCTCCCTCAGTGCCAATAGTTGCCACACCAGGGCTATAAACGCTCTCAGTTCATCAGATTTCTTAAACAGTTCATCAGCTTTCTTAAACACCCTAAACCCCCTCAGCAGACCTTTAGTCTTAAATTAACAAACCAAAGCAATGAAAGAGGGTGCAGCTTGAATGGCCAGCATTGATCCCCAACGGGGCTCGGCGCAGCTACAGGCGCTGAAAAACTCGCTCTATTGTCGGGAGGAATTGACAAACCTCCTCTCCTAAATAGTCCAGCTCAGGCAGGCTGGTGGCACGCAGCTGTAAAGGGCTCCCCTCACCCCGCTCCCAGCGCTCACAATGCACCAGGCATGAGCTCTTTGTCAGGCCCAGACTCTGCAATTTTCTAACAAGGATTAAAGTTGTTTCTCGGCAGGGCCAGTGAAAAGCGATTTAGCAACATACCGTGCTTTCTTCAGGCAAGTTAAAGAGAAGTAGTTAAGGAATTTCATTATTCTGTTGACTGGTGGAAATACAAAACAAATATATTAAATATTCACCATCTTTCTGGGTGCCTGAGCTATAACATTCACAGAACGGTTCAATTAAATATAACACTTATCGGCTGAAAGCAAGCACTTCGCATTTATTTTTGAAGTTTTTTAAAAAGGTGCAGCTGTTTGCCACCTGGAAGGAAGCTCAATACATAGCAATACAAAATGGTTTAGTCCTTCGAGGGCTGGTATCCCTAACGCCTAAGACATAAGACCCCGTTGAGTTTCTATACTTTGATTGCTCTTGATAAATGGACACCCTCAAAATGCTTTTTGTGCTGAATATGGCAGAATAATATGACAGCTTTTCTAGGAACTGCATTTTATTTTCCAGTGGGAGCCTTTATCATGCTATTGATCAGGAATTTAGTTACTTGAACGACAATGGGATGTTTTTACTTCCTTCAGCTTTACTTGCCCTACCATGAACAATAACAAAAAGTAAACTTCTCACTGAAGACATTGTACACCAAATGCAGCATAAACTAAACTGAGAAAATAATAACGAGCTAAAATAAGAAATAAGCATGTTAAAACAAGTGCTAAAATACCTAGTTTTTATTAATAGGCAATGCTATTCTATTGTTTCAAGATTTTTGATAGCTAGTACACTAGTAGTGTGCCAAGGAACTTACAGACCATTTTAAAATGTTAAATGGTGAAAGAATACATAAGTTTTTCCTTAAAAACAAAACCACCAAAAGTTAGAAAAAAAAGTCCTGATTTAAGTTTCATAATTTATTTCCCTCTTTGTAAAATATGAATAATCATACTGACTTCCTTTGTTGAATGTTGAGGAAAACAAGTGTCATTTGTACTGGTTTTGAAAATATTCTGAAGTTTAGAAGGTATAGCTGTATTTTCAAGTTTAGGTATAGACATCACCCACTTAAATAAGGATTTTTACCTGAGCAATGATGAGTTCATACACTCTTCTGAAGGCTGGAAAGCCTTGGTAACTCTGAAAAAAGCCCTCCACAAACCCGGGGAAGGATTTCTTGGCCTGTGGGCCATCATGATACATCAGATGGTACATATACACAGGAACACCAAAATGTGAAATCAAAGGACGTAATTAACATTCAAAATATATTTTTTCAGAAATAAAAATATTTAGTTGCAAACTAAAGCAAAAAAATGAAGCAACTTCGCCTAATATGTTTATGCTTTTCCCTCAGGTTTAGGTATCCTTTTGATTAAGAAAGCCTGAGAAACTTTTGAAGACTGAAGTAACTGTAGGTAGACATAAACAGAAAATTCAATGTATCAACATGTAGAAATTTTGTTTGCTCTCTCTTCCCAGCCTAAAAGTTCTGATTCCTGACATGGACAATTTATGAACTGGTTAAAAAATCAATTTCTTCTAAAGGAAGGAGACCAGAACTTGATGACTAGTGATGTATTGCCCTCCAACCACTTTCCTGGGAGAAACTAATTATCAATCCAGTGACTTTTCTAGATTGCACTGGTCACAGATGTGCACCAGTCTGTGAGGCATTTCCAGTCACATTTCCAATGAGAAAAACTGTGTCAGTGACCAGGAAAATTAAGGAATAGAAGCTGGGAAAACTGAGAGAAGAGTAAGCTTTCTCACAAGAGCTTCCCCATCCCACTCTCAGCTCCACATGGCTTCATGGTGACAGCCATTGCCTTTCTGTGACACGTTATCCAACCCACAAGGATGTGGTTTCTTATTATACCTAGACTCACAGTGCCACAACAGAAAATGCTGAGATAGATTTGACTCTTTGAGAACCCAATTTTACAGTGTTGAAAAAATATTCTCACCAAAATCCAGAATTTGGATCACGGGCAGTCCATGCAAGGATGTTTGTTGTTGTTGTTTTTGTTTGTTGTTTGTTTTTGGCGCACGTGTGTCTCGTCATTTTTTTTCTAAATCAACAGAGAGTTGTGTGTTATTGAAATGTGCTTCTAGGGAAGTGCCATTTAGATTCGGCTGGATGAAATGGTCAGTTAGCTGGCCTCTGACTGTAGAAATAGAAATTGTACCATCTCCAGATAGAACAAAATTTTCAACTACAGTTGTAGCCTGGCTATTCTTACAGTTACTAAAATGCAACTGGCTGTTTTTTGTTATTGTCAACAGCAATTAAAACAATTGTTGGGGTTTTTTTGTTTGTTTTTGTGGGTTTTTTTTGTGTGACAGCAATCTGTCTGTATAAGGCGTCGAAGCTTGTATTATTTCCCCGAAACATGAAAAATTTCTCCACCTTTTCATTCAAAGCACTGCTATGAATGAAGAAAAAGAAGATTATGTGGCAAATTTCATAGCAAAGTGACCATGGGGGAAACAGCTGATATGACAACTGTGCAAAGACTTAGAATTACAGATCCTTTTTATGGGCACTGACCAAGCACTGCTTCACCTATGCGTTCACTTCATATATATTTCCAAGGAACACATTACTTTTATTGTTATTTAAAACATAAAATAAAAGCAATAGAACTATTTGAACTGAAAAAGTATTTTAATATACTTCAGCTTTCATCCAATAATAGTATAAATCCTTTAACAGGCAGATATCAGATCTGAAAGGTTTGGGAAGCTTACTTTTGCATTTTCTTAAATGTTCATAAGGTTCAAGAATAGTATTGGTTTTGGGCATCACCATGATGCCATTATATTTATTTCTTCTGCACTTTTTTCCCCCCCTGGGAATTGCCATTTAAGTTAAATGGAGAGAAATCAAGATTAAACTAAGCATGAGTGGAAAGTCCCCAGAGTTAGCCTTCTTGGAACCATGGGGTTAGCAGGCAGTCCAAACAAATGAAGCCTGCAGTCCCTTTCCACATTGTGATTCAAGGACCTGTCCAGGAGTCCTGCAATTGCTCTGTCACTCATTTATGCTGTAATGCTCCTGAGCCCTGTGTTCCCTCATGTGTTCCCACTTTGCACAGAGCCCATTACACATACCTCTTTCGCCCCACCAGTGTCTTACAATTCTAATACTCAGCACCATTTATCTAGGCATCTTCCTGGAAATGTCTCAGGCTTTCATCCAGCTTCTGTGTTTTGCTTCCTCACCTGGGCCTGAAATGCTAAGTCAAGTTTTGAACTTTGTCTCGGGAATGTGCAAAATGTTGGCAGCCTAAACTACGGACATATGCACAAGGAAAGGAGAAGTGAGAAAGGAATGAGACACCACTGTCTGCTTCAGCATGCATATTTCTTCTGAAACAGGGATAAGGACCAAGATTTGTTTTGTTTAGTAATATGAAATTACAAGATCTGTTTGGGTAACCCCCACCTAATTTTTTTTTTTATCTCCCCCCCCCCCCGCCACACTTTTTTTTAAAAATCTGAATGTAGCAGATTTAGAAACTTGCCTCTTGCACCCTGCTTGGCCAAGATAGAAAGTTTTTCTTTCTTCCAGTGGGACTCTTTTAATTTTCTTCTGCCTTTTTTTTTCTGCCATTACTCCAACTTCCCAGGGAGCTCAGAAAGTATTTTGATTTTTTTTAAGAAACAAATACTTTAGTCTCTAATCAGTCTGTTCCTTGCATGTTTGAATGAGGGAATCCCACTGCCACTTTCAAAGCAATCAGAGGAAAAGGGAAAGGAGTTCAACAGAAAAAGGAACCCAAATCTTGATGGAGAGACCTTGTTCAGCAGGATCATGATGGCAAACAAGTGAAAAGTTGTTGGATGGGATATCATGGTGATGTAAGGAAACAAAACTAGTTTTCAAAAATTAGTAATGAGAATAAAAGAAAAAAACAAGGCTCATTTAAAAGCATATTAAGCATCTTTGAAACTCCTAGGCAAAAAGGATATAGTTCTGACAAATGAAAAGCTTATCTTTTAGGAGGAAAGCAATTTTTTCATATTTTGTGCTTATAATTAGAAGCTGGCTAGTTGCTATGGAACTGCTGCTACTTTACAAAGAAACATACACTTTTAACACAAAATGTAAAGTACTTATCTCTCCCGGTATGCATATTGGTTGAGGAACAGTAATTTACAATATTTATTTACAATATTTATGTTACTTTCTAATGTTTGTGATCCTCATTTTTTTTCTGGCTTCTTCACATATGGCAGATGAAGTGAGAAACTGTAAGTTTGAAAAATTAGACACATCTAACTTCCTTCCATATATGGATATATGTAATTTACTGTTTTCAATTTAAATACTAGGTACTAATATGATAATCACGAGTGTGAGAGACTAACAGCACAAACAGTTTCTCTACTCTCCTCTGGATATATACTGCATCTGTGAACAGTACTTCCATAGGTTATTCTGGTGCTAAAACTCTCTGGAGCAAACACTGTCAGTCTTGCTATACTGTGTATTGTGTTGCAATTTGAGTATATCTGCAAACATCCTCCAAGGCACAGAAAGGGAAACACCACTTGAGTGACCCTGAAATGAAAGCCAGCTTGGATCCTTAAAATAAACAAATTAACATGAAGCGAAATGACCAAGTCATTACTCATTATAACACTTGCCTCTTGCTCTCTAGCTATCTAGATATCTAGCTACCAGAGGCTCTAGTTTTAAAAACCCTACAAATGCACTTTGCTATAAAAATGCTAAGCAGTCTTCCTAAGTGCATGCCTAACGTTATAGAATCACAGAATCATAGAATGGTTTGAATTGGAAGGGGCCTTAAAGATCATCTAGTTCCAACCCTCCTGCCATGGGTGGGGTTTCCACTCAGTAGACCAGGTTGCTCAGGGCCCCATCCAAGCTGACCTCCAACACTTCCAGCAATGGTGCATCTACAGCCTCTCTGGGCAACCTGTTCCACTGCTTCACCACCCTCTGATATTACTATTAGATATTACTTCCTAATATCTAACCTAAACCTGCCCTCTTTCAGTTTAAAACCACTGCCCCTTGTCCTGTCACTACCTGCCCATATAAGAAGTTCCCCTCCCTCCTTTTTATAAGCCCTTTTTATAGCCCTTAATGCACTAGAAGGCTGCTCTGAGGTCTCCCCAGAGCCCTTTCTTCTCCAGGCTGAACACCCCAGCTCTCTGAGCCTGTCTTCACAGGAGACCCTCAGATCACCTTCATGGCCCTCATTAGCAAGGTTAAAGGTCCGGGTTCACTCTGCCTGTAAGGTATGTAATACAGGAGGAGACCTCTTGTTAGCTGTGTCCCTCCCTGAAAGTAGGAATATTCCCCATCTCGGTACCATGTACCAAAAGTGAGGTAGACTGAAGTTGGGTCAACATCTGTGCTGCAGCTTTTACACTCACCTTAGTAGTTCTTGTCCTAGAGTCTTCTACTTAGACTCCCCACTCCCCGTGGAATTAGGTCAAGTACTTATTTTTATTATAGTATTTAAATCATCCTGAGTTCCTGTGGGTGAATATTTACAGACAACTAATTTCTTTTCACCTCAGCAATCTTGACTCATCATCCATTTATTCTGTATGTTATTGCAGTGGCATATGACAGGGCTGGATGCAGCTGTGAAGCTGACAGGGAGATGTACCCTGGTGGAGCTACTCCTCTTTAACATTGCATCAATTGGGCACTACACTGAACAACCCTAATGTGGAGCACAGCCTCCTGCCTTCCTCTGCCTTCTCTCCTCCCCTCATCTCTTTGGACAAAGTGTCCTTGGACTGGGCAGGTGACTGGTTTGCTCCTTTCCATCCTTGTTGCCTGTGTACACTCTTCCAGCTATGCAGATTTTACAGCTGTGTTGGGGTTTTTTTTTTGAGCTGATTTTTCTATGCATTACTTGCACTTTTTTTTCTTGCACATTGTATACACTTCTAGTATAGTATAATACAAAGGACAGTCAATGCAAAGTAAGAAAACATACAATGAAACACCTGAAAATTATGAAAAAGAAATCATGTCTATATAGTCCAAAACTTATGCACATTTAAATCAGCACTAAAGCTTCAGTTACCCTATGAGCAAACAGGTGAAGAAGCTCTTTCCACTGACAATCTGTGTCAGAGCTCTCTGCAGCATCCTCACCTGCTACTATTTTGATTTGCAACATAGCAACCTCTTTCTGTTATGCCTGACTCATTATAGCAAAACTAGGTTACTCGCATGCTTTCTGGTACTATTTTTCTTGTAATATGATCAAAAATGTGGTTGTGTGTCTATTTGTGAACACTTAATGAAGAGTTTTATTTTCCTTTTCCAACTAAGCTTGACCCAAATGAAATACAAGTATAAATATCAAACCTGCAAGTAAGGTTTGAGAAGCCACAAGGTTCTCCTGCTGTTTATACATGTGTGAATTACAGTACATCAAGAAATCAATATTCCCTAGATGGTGCTTGTGCCTGGCACTTCATGGTGAACAAACATTAGGTAAGACAATATAAATGGTACAATCCTTATTGATTTCTCTTGACTGTGTAGAATGTGAAAGCTGCAGCCACAGTTAACACTTACTGACAGACTCATCTAAAGTTTCAGTGCTATTTTATATTTTTATAGTTGTCCACGCTCAATTGATTCTATTAAGTTGCTAGACACATTTCAAGCCACCTAGATAAGAAAAAAAAGTGCAGTGCCTGGAATGAGATGCTGCTACTTTGTGCCTAGCAGGATAAAAAGGCTAAAGGACGAAATTGTGCCCGGATGCTGGAAGGAGTTCTCTTTTAATTGACAGAATTGTTTTTGTTTTTATTGAATGGATACTGTGAGTGATGGATAGATGCATTTAAGTAAGTTAATGAATGAGTGAACAGTATATACCAGAAACATCAACGAGGAAACGGTACTGAAAGCTCCCAGTGTTATAGCCCCTCCACAAACAAACAAGCAAAACTCCCTCACTGTTCCACTCAACTGATAAAATTCTGTCACTCAGGAAAAAAAAGTAAGATGGGCTTCAAAATCTTAAGTTTGGGATTTTTTCCACATTTTTTCCTCTTTTGAATCATGAGGCCCATCTAAAATTGCTTTTTAAGAGCAATTTGTACACTGTTTTTTGTTCTTTCCAGAAAAGTGAGCTTCTCACACAACTCAGGGAAATTAGGGGGTAGGACAGTATAAGGAATCCTGAATATTGGGACATGAGTTTTAGTGCCCTAAAAAATAATTTTCTATTCCCCTTTTATACCCAAAGAGCTCCTTTAGCAAGATATCAGAATATCTATTTCATAGTTTGTTACTCCCCTGCTGGGAAAATTTAAATAATGTGACTGAATTGGTGTGAAAAAGGTGTCAGACATCCATTCCATGAATACTAAATGCAGACTGGGCTCAGGGATATTTAATGTCTTGAGAAAACTGTTTTTATATCTTTTTGGGTTGTATGGTACCCAACAAGATGGAAACTCAGAAATTAAAAATGGCATTAAAAATGAAGCCATGTGAAGACATGTATCATATTAAAATAATATAAAATCCAGTCATTGTGTTATGGTTTTCTCTAGAACATTAGCAGCTACAGTCTAAAACAGCTTACAAAGTGATGAATATTCTGATCCTGAAGCAGCAATCTCTGAAGCACATGCTTTGCTTTAAATGTATTGTGGCCCTAGTGATTTCAACAGTACTGTGCTTTGCTGGATTCATAGCAGCATAATCAGCACCTCCAGGAGCAGGTATTCTTTTTCTTAGCATAATCCAGAAAAAAATATCAAAGAAAACTTTTGTACTATATGAAATCAGATGGAGGTTACATTTTTCAGATTTCAAATGAACTGTTGTTCTTTTGCAGATATTATCTCAAAAAATGAGGTGATCCTACTTGAAAACATCAGGAAAAATTTAGTAACTTTGAAAATACTTTGAATAGTAAATTTGCAGGATGTTGCTTCAATCTTGCAGAAGAGTTTCCTATATTTGAGCATGTTAATATAATTCACTTTTTCAATCCACATTCGGTGACACTCCCTACAGTTTTCTTTAAAATTCTTTTACCAAAAGGCACAGCAAACTGTTTCATAATTACAAGAATGCTATTAGATCACGAGAAAACTGCAGAGTGGTTCTCATATCAGGAACTTTCTATTTTCCCTATAAAATATGAGACATAATTAAAGGTGAGTTAAGACTTTGGTGAAAATCTAAAGAGCATCGGCAAATCTGAGCACTGCTCAGCTTTTCAATTGCTTTTCTACTTCTCAGTTCTTTTAAATGGTTTTCTATGGCAGGAACATTTTTCTTAATTAGTCACAGCTAATTACTGTTCTGGCATAGACAAGTAATCAGAAATGTCAGAGCTGCAAGGCTACATCTCCCTAATCCTTTGATAATAATTTAGCCTCCTGGGAGGGCCTCAAGCTGCGGTAAGTAGTGGCTGACAATAAGGCAAAATTAGGTGGGCAGCAGACCATTAGGACAGAAAAATAAAAAGCACTACCAAATCCTGCTGAGCACCATCAGGCAACTAACTACACTGCCAGATGAGGTGCCTGTTTAAGCCTGTGTTGTTAATTAGCTGATTCTACCAGACCTGCCACATATGTCCAGGTGCATCATGCAAAGATGTGTATTTCTGGGTTTGTGCCAAAGGACAATTTTGCACTGTGATCAAATTTCAAGAATCTGAGAAAGAAGCCCACATATTTCTTGAAGATTATTCTGAGTTATCAAAGAAATAAGAAGATCAACAAGCTACAATCCATTTTTGTTGAGTCTTTTTTTAAGTAATTAGGCACGGTCCTCTCATGTTTCTCAGAGGTTAATACAAACACAGCTTTTGATTCAAATGTGGCCTTTAACCAAATAGACCTTTTGTCAAATCACACACTTGCAAATAATTACATAACAACAAAAGTGAAGATTACTTATTAAAATTACCATGACAGGAAGTAATTTGAGAATAAGGAAAAAAAATCACAATTAAGGTTTTCTAGAAAAACATTGCTGAATACTAAATACTACAGCAATGGTGCTTTTGAGGTAGGCATGAATGGCACGAGGAGTTGCTACTACAGAAAACTCACATTTAAATGAAGTGTTCCTCTTAGCTGTATAACAGCAGCTGAAGATTATCTCACTTGCCAGGGAGACGCATTTGCACATTTTTAAACATATTTTGTTTTGTAAAAGGTCAGAAAACCTATAGAAATTATGCAATTGAATAAAGCATTTACTAAATATGTACTTGCAGATATGACAACAAACAGAAATTAATCAGATGAGTACTTCATATCTCCATTTAGCCATAGAGTAAAGTACATGACAAAATAATCTTTGGAGAATAATGAAGACCTCAAATAAGTTCAAGTACATCACTGAACTTAAATCATCCATCCCTGCTACTAATGGGAAACGAAAATAATGGTTTTGATATGGGAACAACACTAGCACTGAATTAAAACTCCAGACAAAATACAAATAGTTTTACAACAGAAAAAGAATATCACATTACATCTGAACTTTCAAAATACAAAAGCTAAAACCAGCTACATGAAATCTGGAGTGCTTAAGCACTTATGTTGCTCATAAAGACATTCAGTCTATCTGCACTCCAAAGAAAGTTGTATGAGTTCCCTGCCATTTACATCTCTTACAGTGCTTCTTGAATTGTAACCATGCATGAGGCCAAAGCCCCCCGGATGTTCTCCTGCATGAGCAGTCCCTGTGAAGTCAACAGGAATACTCTGTCACACCATACCAGTTTAGCACCCAGAAGAGACGGGTGATCAGGGACAAAGCCAATACCTGCTCACAGGTAGCATCTTGTACAAGATAACTAAGGGACCTGCTTGCCAACGCTGACCTTTCCAGGAAGTATTTATGTGTTTATGGTACATAAATATTTTCTGTGTTTGTGGTACACCTGGGAATAGGTTTCCCAGAAATTAAAGCCTAAAAAGTTGGAAAACCTTTCAGTTCTTTTAAATCATTATTTCTCAGAGCAGCATAAAGGTTTCATTGCATATGTAGTCTTAATAAAACTGGAATCATACATCTGTTTACACTGTAAGTTTTCCACAACAGGCCCAACACAAATATAACCTGTAAGATAATGCTCTTAATGGCAAATACACCAAGAAGGGATTTGAAGCAAAAATGTCTGAAATTATTTTTTTCTGTGTTCCAACAAGAATATCCACACTTCACGCGCAATTCCCAGGAAGTGAGAATCTACCCAAGTGGCCCTTAGGATCTGCACATCACTACAGAAAGTAAGTATTGCATCGATGTTTTGAACAGAGCTTTATGCAAAATGGAAAAAAAAAGCTTTTCCAAGTGGTTTGTTAAAAAAATCCGACTTAGTTTTAAAGGAAATAGTTTTTAATTTAGAAGTCTAATGTAAATTTGCTCAGGAGTTCAAGATTTATTGGCCCCATTTTAAAAATTTCAGTAGAAACATGAATCTAAGTCTAGTCAGTGAGGGTAACCCAGAAGGTTTATGGACACAGCACCACATTTATTAAGGTTAATGGTAAAACTCCAATTGATTTTGAGAGGGTACAACCAGATCCCACGAGAATTTCATAGTTGGATACTTTTTGATTCTGCTAATTTTGTGATCAGATACACAGCACTATTCTTTGATAGGCTGCACAGAAGCTCTTACATCATCCACCAAAGAGATTATCTTTATAAATAAAAGAGGCCTTAATAATAATTAGTAATATTTTCTATTTATGTAATTCTATTCTAAATACTTAATTTTGCCATTCACCAGCTTCTACTTTCACAGCCTTTTCTGAAAATAAGTATTTTTCAAATGGTTTAAAAAAAAAGATTAAGTACAATTTTGTTTCTAAAGAATTAACCCAGAGTTACTGCAGAGCATCCTCATGTGCAACATGTTACAAAACATTTCTAGGGCTCTTTAAGAAATGTGATGCTAAAAACAAAGAAACACCTCCCCTCCACACCTCCCCCCAGCTAGAAGCTGTTCCTGCATTAGAGTAGGAGATAAATGACCTGAGTCCCTGAGACAGGAGGAATTGGACAGGAAAAATTCCCAGCTGATCTCAGGAAGCAGACCATGCCCCAGACTGTAAATGATGACAAAAATTCCTGTGTCTCTGACAAACTGACCAAGTGAAAAATCTTTGTGACTTCAAACCTGTTGACTAGTTCTGAGAACAAGAAGCTGTTCACCTGGGAGAGAACAGTGATACCAGGAGCAGCCAGACATATTGCTCTGCTTGCTGTCTATAACCCTTCTGGAGGAGGTAATAATAAAATGCACACAGAAGCTGAGTTTGTCAGAGGAAAGAAAGGAAAAAAACCCACCACCTTGCTTCCACTGCATGATCAGCAGGTATATTGAAGCACAGGATTTAAATGGTTTAAAAATGGTGCAGAAAAAACTATCAGCCCAGTCTTCTTTTAAAGTCTGCTGGAGATTTGAACCTCTCTCGTCTGTGATATGAGAGAATCTCAGGATTCATATCACAAGCTTAAATTCCATTCTCCTGATTTTTGTATTTTGTATAGCATGGCAGTGCTTTTCTAGGCTTTTCAAGCACCACCATAAAACACCATTGTCTTCTCTCTAGTCTGAGGCTTCTCAGGTAGATAAACAACTTTACAACTCCAAACCTTACCATATTATGACCCACTGGTAGACATTTGTGCTCGTATCAATACTAATCTTAAATTTAAATGCTTTGTTATGTACGTAACTTTGTATGATGTTTGCCTGGTCACTGTAATAGCTGTTAGCATATAGCAGCCCTAATCAAATAAATGAAATCTGTGCATAAATACTTTGCAATTATACATTTTTTGGGGGGTTAAAATCAGGTCCAAGGCCTGATCTTGTCTGTATTTATAATTAACCTCTAGCACATTCAAAAAACAGTCAGGTTTTTTGTTATCCTGGATGAGGTGTTTCCCTGGATGAAGCACAGGAAAATGCACTTATGCTCTTACACTTGGCTGATGACTACTTAGCTGATATTAATACAGTGTGTTTTAAGGGGAAAGCAACTGTAGCCAGACAAATGGCTTGAGGTATATTTCCACGAAAATGTGAATATATCTTATTATTTATATTGAAATATAACTTGATGGATTTGAATTTATAAGCAGTAGGTTTTGTTATATCACTAATTTAAAAAAAAAAAAACCTCCAAAAGCCACAGACAAAATCTTGCTCAGTTATGATGTCATAAATCTGAATTAATCTCAGGAAAAGTGAATTACAGAGTGAGATGAGTTTGTTTTAAATTTCTGCATGCTAGGAGCTTCCAGATTTGTTAATGCTTTTATCTGCATCTGTCCAAACAGTTACATCTTCCAGTGTGATGTTATACAGTAATGTAATACCACCCAATGTTAAGAAAAATAAAGATTAAACCCAGATTTTTGATACACAAAATACGTATCATACATGCTTTTTCTTTTCTTACAGATACAAGCATTGGCTATGACAGCACACAATACGTACTGCTGAGTAAAAGGGGTCAGAAATGTGTTTGCAATCTCAAAGGCAAGTGCCATGTCAGAACTTGGATCCATACAAGAGATGTTTTCTTGTGCTGAAAAGCTCAATTACTGAAATTAAATTTGGAAGAGGTCCTTAACCCATGCTAACCCAGTTGTACTGAAGCACTGTCCTTGGGTTAGTGCTAACCCAAATTCATGCCAGGAACTGTGCTGATGACTTACTGATGTGGATGATCCCTTGTTAGTTCTCAGGCCTGTGCCTGGTCCCTGGCCAGTGCACTGCTGTGGACATAGCCTGAGACTTGGTCCCATCCCACTACCTCAAAGAAGTCAATGTGGTCTCTTCAGTGAGAGTTAGACTTGGCCTTAGGCAGATAATTTTATTAACATTCAGAAAATGACAACATAAGTAGAAATAACCCCAAAGAAAAACAAAAAAACAGAAACTTGAAAATGAAACATATGCTTGCAGATTCAGTGCAAAAGCAAACTGAAGCAGAAGTTGCTAATATGGTTTTAGTACTTTGTGAAGGTGCCAGCTGGATGGATGATAATTTTTCTACCCCTGCAGGGCATCAAAGCTTTTATAAAATCATTCTTTTCACACATATTAGCACTTAGCTTATTAAAACAGATGATACTTTTTTTTTTTTTTTTGTAAAGATGCCTGAGAGTGTCTGGAAATATAAAATCTGAGAGATAAGTCTTATTTTGACCACCCAGTCTAACAAACAACAAATACTGACATGACATACCATGGCTGAGAGTCTATGTTATGGGACCTTCTGTGACTGCCACAACTGTAGTGTCACAGTAAAGGCTGTGAATTGCTGTTATGAAAACATTTGCTGTAACTTGCATAATTAAATGAAACTGCCAGCAAAGCTTTCTAAAATACTTAGGAGATGACACAAATAAATACATTTCAAAGTCTGTATTATGTTCCAGAATTAGTTTTGTAATAAATTCCATTTCACAGTGTCAGAGATGATTTCTTTCCCTGTTCAAATTCCTACCTAATTGTAAGTGGCTGAGATAATTGTTGCATAAATTTATCCAACTTTATAGTAAAATAAATTTTATTTTACACATATTTTACACGTGAGGTGCTTTAAATTTATACAGAAGGTACAGTTTCAGCTGCCTATAGGCAGAAAACTCAGAAAGGGACATAGTACACATAAATTAGTGGTCAGAACTTGACTGAACTGAAGTGTGATCATTTCTAACAAAAAAATGAGGGATTAAGGCAAAGGAATGAGTGGAGGGAGGCTGCAGAAGTTACTATCAATCTGAAGAAATTATTGCGTGCACCTTGAGAATGAGGATTACTCTGAACTTGTAGAAGTCAAATTAGAATTCTGAAAATGAGTTTGACAATTCAATAAGTGTTTGGTCAACTTTAAGAAATTAGAAGTCTTACACTAAAAATCCATAAAACAAAATGCTAAAAGTCATTCCTCAAAAGTACCAGTCAAACCCATAGATGTACCTGGCATAACTGGCCTCTTTCTGTATACAAGCAGGAAGTGATATGTGCAAGCTCTTAATTTAAGGAAATTAGGTCTGCAACGGGACAAATTCAAAATCAAAAGGTGGAATATAATTGGACTACTCACAGTGGAAAAATGACTATTTCAAATAATAATCTTCTACCAATTTTACTTCTGCCTCCTAGAACTTAAAAATTTCATGCAGAAAACATTCAAAGAAAGGCCACCCATGACAGCTGAAGCTTATAAATAAAAAGCAAGAGAAAAAATTATCAAGAGGGGAGAATATTTAAACTTGTTGGATATTATCAAAGTGCAGCTTATCCTTTATGATCCAGTAGTGATACCAGCAAACCTTGCAAGGGTAGTTACTCACATCGAATAACTTCTCTATGTACATTTCCTCATTGACCTTTTCTCGAAGTATATCTTGGTTTTGTCGAACAAACATAATGTAGGTGTCTGCTAGATCCATCCCTGGTTTCTGTGGAGACATAAAGTGAAGGGAGAAAGTAGTGGGAAGGGGAAGATAGACCCCTCAACAACTGAGACTTACAAGAAGTTGTACTTAAACATAATGAAAACTGAGATATTTTACAATGTTCACACATGCATAGACTATATTTACAAAATCTGCTGTGAATTCTGGGTTAGTTAACAAGTTCAGGAGGATTCACTATGAAGTAAGTTCTCCGTGCTTTTACTTATGGATGCTTTGAATCATAAATCTACATTTGCCATATGCAATGGAATGAAGTCTTGGCTCTGGTAACATCAATGGCAAACTTGGACATTTTGCCCTTTTTTGTTAGTGAGGCTTTCATAGCTACTCCACCTTAAGTGTGGAGGTCCAAATCTTGCTATCACATTCAGAAAATGGTTAAAAGAAAAAGGATTCAAAAAAGTTCCTTTTGCATTGCCTCAGATTTCTTGCAATTTGCTTCCAAAGTACAGTTGAAGTTTGTTTTTGAGGTTAGCTTCAACTAACTGTAATTCAAACTAAGTTCAAGCACTTCCAACAGCAATGGCATGAAAAGGATGACTATTTTTGGAAACTGCTGCACTGGCACAATCAGAGGATGGCTAAGGAAGGAGCAAGGTTTGAAATGTTACCCTATTTTTACTAATGTATGTTCTGTATGAACAGCAGACTAGGCATAATTTTCATGCCACAACCCCAAACATGAGACAGGTCAGGATATGTCATGTGCGTGTGATACTACATCTGCACAGCCACAGCAATGGCTGAAACTGGTCTCTCCTGCCCAGCTGTGACTTCTGGATCTCTGTAGCCACAAAAAGTTCCACACTAAGACACCAAACAGCCAGTAACACCCCCTTTACTGGCAGCATATTCAGGGATGGTAAGGAGTTCACCTTTTTCTAACAGGAACCAAGACTGCACATAGGCCCTTTGGAAGGTCTTCTGTAAATGCCTTCTGTGTGAATAAGTTTGTACAAGTATCACTTGCTTCCAAATAATAGCTTATAAAGTTCTGGGCATGCAAAAGAAAGCTAAGTTTTATAATACTTCACAGTTAGCCCTAGCACAAAGCTATTTATAAAGGATCTGGATTTTGTGAAGGCTTACTCTGTACAGAATAATTAACAGTTCTAGGAAGGAGGATAAAAGCAGTTATACCCAGTCCCTGAATTCCAAGGTATAAGTAATTTCTATTTCTCAGAAACTGTTATTGTCTGAAAACAGCATATGAACAATGCTGTAAAAACTATGCATATTTTAAAGACATTTATGCATAAACATGCTTATATAGTTAAAATGTTTATATATAATTTTATATTAAGCCTTCCTTTCTACTCTTCAAGTGATAACTTCTCATTGTTCCCATTCCCTATTATCTTGTGTGTAATATTTTATAATGTATATGAACAGGTCTGAGCACAAGAGGGAAGGAAAGGTGCAACATGCCCATTCTAAAACTTGTCCAAAAACTGCTCTCATCCTATCACAGTAATAGGATGACAGCATTGTCTCCTCAAAACTGCAGTGAGTGAAACCTCCTGGATCATAAACTTCAACTCTATTTTTCCTAAATCTATTACAGACATATATAGAAATATGTTCCAAAATGAGAAGATTTTCTTTTTTCATTTATACATGTACATTTATGGTAGTTCCATTTTTTAAAAGTAACAGTTAAATGTGGAATGATGGCCAGGTTTAACACTTGTAGCATCTCTAAAATTCACAGTGAAAAGCTGAAATGTTTCCTGCACATTTGGATTGGTCATTCCAGGGGCAATGAAAGCTCGTTGCAAAAACTTATCCCATACATACAGGCTTACATGAAACTCTTAAGAGGAAAGCAGGACCATTTATATTTGTATCTGCATCACACATCTCAATCCTAAGCATAGAAATAAAAATGTAAGATTTCAATAGATAAAACAGTTTTCTGTTAAAAAACCTGGTTGACAGAAATCAATAGACTACCTTCATAAAAATGTGCCTTCACTACAATGTGGCAGAAATGTTTTTGTATTAAGACAAATCACAAAGTAAAGCAGAATTAAAACACAGGACCCCCTTTACCTTAGTATACTCGTTTGTGATGGTACAAAAGAACACAGTCAGTTGAAATCTTATGTATTTTCTAAAACCTGATAGGCAATTTACAGGAATTGGACTAGTTTTAACTCAGAGGATTAATAGAAAAATAGTTTGAAATCTCCAGAGGTGGGTGAAGGAGATAATCTAACGAATGAAAGGCAGATGGCAGTTCTTGGAGATATATATTCAAATGTATTAATGAATCTTTATCTGGATGCTAAAATCTAGTGGTTCTCCAATTCATGCACTTTTTTCTTTACTAAGTTCAATAAAAAGTGTTCTTCTTGCAGATAGCCAAAGCTAAATAACACCATTTCCCATCAGCATTAACTCTCCCCTTATCTTTGAGATGTTTACCTAGTCTTGAAGCTGTGACATATGGGAATTTCACACCTAGTGAATATATTTTCATGTAGCTTGTGGCACAGGAGCGTAATCATTAAAAGAATACACACAAGTAAGAGTAACTGCAACAGCTGGTGACATTTACCAATTAGAATTACAGTTCTCTAAAACACTTCATCCTTCCTTAATGTGTGCAGGATAATTATCTTTGAAATTGCTGTGGAAAAAAATTAATTTTCCTTTTAAACACTGTCTGTCTACAGTAGAAGTAAGTCTGGGTAAGGTAGATTATCAGTACTCCAAACTATGACCATTTTAAAACCTTACCAAAATCATTGCAGGTTAACCATCTTTGCTCATTGTGGGCAAAGCAGACATTAAACATTGAATGAACCAACAGTATATCAAACACTTCATTATTGCATGCATATTGCATGCATTCAATTTATTTGTTTTCTCCAAACATGTGGAATAAGAAAAGAAAGCTATTATATGCATCAAAACAGCTTTATTGCTGTGTACATAATGTTTTAACTTTTTTTTTTTAATAGGGGTTTTATTTTAGTTGGAAAAGTCTGATGACATGATCCTCTACTGCTCTGTTTTTTCTGATTATTAAACATCAGAAAAAACGCCAAGTTAATGTAGAGTTGAACAAAGAAACAACAATTATGAAATTTCATGTACCTTAAGAGACAAACACATAGAAACTGAGATATATTTTAGATAACTGTCACTTTCACTACTAATATTGGAAAGACTCAAGTATTCTAGTCCCCACAACTATACCCAATATTAAAAAAAAAATTCTTCTCTGATCTTTGGCAGAATATCTACAGAAGTTAATGAGAATTATTTGCACATCTTTGGGAAAAGAATTTAACCTGGTATATTTATTCAGGTAAGTATAAAAAAAGATACTTTGTCTGAAAATTTCCCCAAGAAAAAGGGTGTTTTTTTACGACAGATAGAAAGTTATTGTAAGTTTGTTTTGTTCAGAACAGCAGACAAGATGTTTTGCCTATCTGAAAATGAAAGAGAACCAGACAAAGAGATGAATAGAGAAACTGGAAACACAAAGACATCAAATAAAATACCAGGAAATTAAGAGTTGTAAATAGGGTTACTTTGTCGCTGGTTACACAAGTAACTGAATACACTGGTGAGTGAATGAGTTTAAACAAGGGTGTAGGCTTCAGCACATTCTTTTTTAGGGTTAATCACTAGTTAACCTGGCAAGATGAACATGCTGTTTAGGAAAAAAAAATTCAAAAATCCTTGTTAATTATATACTGCAAGTACTCTTACTTCCTGCTGCTGCACCTAATCCCACAGGTGCAGGTTGTCTCTTACTATTCACTGGTAGGTGGGTCCTGATTGACAGGCACTTTTTCATAGCAACAAATTCAGATAAAGAAGAAACAGCTTAACTTTCTCCCTTTTAATAGGAAAACACTATATAGTGTCTATTTAACAAGGAGGAAAATGTTAAAATACATTATTTTTGTTCCCAAGATGTTGTAGAAGCTGTTTTATCATTGACATGCATGGCTCCCGCTGTCAAAACTGGCCTGAAGCACCTAGTGAAAAGTAATGCTGCATTGCCTTGGTTTCCAGGTATTCAAATATTTTGCTTCTGAAAGGTTTGCTACAGGCTTAGTGCTGCCACTAATATTAGGTATTTTCCTACAGGAAAGGTACACCTCAGTTTCTGCACAGCATTTTCCAATGCAACAGTTTGGTATAAACCTCAATAAAAATCATGTACATCTGTAATACTTCAGTTATGTTTATTCTCACTTTGGCGTTTGTCACAGAACATTTCTTAGCATCAGAGGGTGTTAAACAAACTTGTATTACCAAAAAAAAAACAAAAAACAAAAAAACCCCTAGGTTTACCAAGTTGCTATCCTGCCAAAGCATTAATGTTTCCAGGAGAACAGATGTTAGAGACTAACTATACAATAACAAACTTCATCCCATTTTGTGTTTGCTCTCCTCTCCACCTCTTTCCCCTCCCCTGCATCCTGGAGGGAGTCATTTTAACTACAGAGTAGATGTAACAATGAAATGGAGTGATGAGCTGGAGGGGGCTATTGTGAGGAACACAGGAGTTCCCTATTCAATGTCCACCACTAAATGAAGAGCATGTTGGAAAATTTCACTGCCTGAAATTTCTTCTCTAAATACTGCAAGGCTCATCAGTTGGGCTTTGGAATAACAGAATTAAAATATTAATAAAATATTTTTGGAATAAAACTACTTGTACCCATGAAAAGATCATCATCCCCTTCATTTCTTACAAAACAAAATACATAAGCCAGGCATGAAGGTGCATCATTTGTATAATCATAGAGGTAACATTTTAATCTCACATGGTTATGAAAAAAAAATATTTTGCTTAAATGAAAGAATACAATGCATTCTCTCTCTCTCTCTCTCTAAAACATTTTCTTGTAGAAGAAAAAGCAACCTTGGCAAAGAGGAAACGTGTATTTTGAGAACTGTCATGCAGAACTTAAATTGTGATTCTGCAAGCATTTACACAAATACCCATCACCTCTTCATATACGTATAGTTTCATTGCATTCACAGGGCAACATAGGCATGCAAGTGTCTGCACCAGGATTTTGATTCTGTAGTGCAAAAGGTCTTCAAAATGCTACAGTTCCTACGACAAAATTGGGTATTTAAATATGCTTTTTCCCCACAAAAAGTGCTATTTTACTATGCTATTTTAGCTTCCTACTGATTGGCAGCCATCCTTCTGATCACCATTTAGGAGGTATCTCAAAAATACTGCTGACTTAAAAGAGATGCTGCAGGGCTTTCCTTGCAATTCTACAATACCTTGATTTTACAGATCTGAAAACAGAAGGGCCAGTTCCCAGGTCTTGGTATACACAGGAGGAGGAGAAGGGGGAAGGCAGGAGAAGACCTGAGCATGAGGTTAATGACTGTTATGTGCTCTTCATTTTTAAACAGAGTTCTCCAAGAAAATCTGCTGAAAAATGGCTGGCACAGTACGGCCACACGTGGATAAATGCTCATTTCCCACAAAATGCCATTTCCTTCTTAAAACCATCTAAATGAGGCCTTGCAGTACAAGTGTGATATTTGGAAATGGAGGTATCTGGAAGGTCCCCGTGTGTATATGCCTGTTAGGAGGCAGAGTTCCTTCTTTGGCCTCTACAGGACCCCGTAAGTCAAATGCTGGCACATGTGTGAGGCCCCTTTTCATACCTTTGATCCCCACATAAAGGCAAGAGCAGAGCGAGAGGGCTGGCATTGTGCGAGCTATGCACTGCTGTCAGCCCTGGGTCCTTCAAACGGCCTCTCTGCCACTTGGTATGACAGGTGGCCCACATGAAGTGAGGGAGGATTAGGTTCCTTCTGTGCCCTCTAAGTGACTGGCATAGATTACTGGCTCCTACAAAGGGATTTAAACATACCTCTCCAAACAAAAAGCATGTAACTGGATGCTCAGTTTGTACGAGTAATTGCTCCAGTTGTATTGTAAATGAGGCAAATGAGGCAAAGGACTAGCTAGAGACACAATTATTTGTGTGCAAAACTTATTTACATGATGAGAAATTGAACACAATGAAATTATCTACATGATTAAGGAACAATATCATTTGAGATTAACAACATACATTTTCCCCCCTAATTCTACTGCATTCTTTCCCTATTCTCATTAATTAATTGTCTTTGTGAACAGAATATTTTTTAAAAAAGAAAAATATTAGACAGATTGTAATTCTTCATCTCCTACGGATTGCTTGGATTTTCAAAGAAACTAACAGAGTCATTGCAGATTTTGACAAGTTGTTTAAAAAAAAGTTTCCCAAATCAGCTGCTGCGTTCCCAAACACCAAAAGATAGCATTAAAAAGAGAGCAAATGTTATCCTTCATGCACTACTTATATTTGTAACATTCATGTTATTTTCCTCCAAACCCTTGGTTTCTTTCACATGCACAGCAGACACAATTTATTCCATGTCAGAGCCTAGCATACTGTGACAATTACCAATAAAAAGAGCGTAATAGCAACTAGATTTTTCCATTATTATTTTTAGGAAATCACAAGACGCTAATGTTGTTCCTCTTCTTCGTCTGGGTAATTTTGCCTGTTGCTGGTATTTCTGTTGATATTTCAATTTCCAAAACACAAAGTGGCCATATAGCCTGATATGAATGGCTGGGGAAAGCAATGAGAGCTCCTTGGGACTGCATTATGTCCCACTTCATAAAGGGTATTCTGAAAAAAGGAGGCTTATGTTGCATGTTTTCTTAAACAGTTAAAAAAAATACCCCAAAACACCTTTTTTTGTTTTTGCATGGAATTATTCATAATTCTCTGCCAAGATTAATGAATGGAAGGGTAGACAGCAACATTTTAAAAAACATATCTGCCAAATGAACCACAATTCTGTGTCTGTCTTTCCCACCCTGGCCTTGAGCAGTTGAGAGATGCACACTAGGGAGTGTGCACTTTCATGCCCAACTATTTGAAGTCTAAACCCCCTCTCAGTAGAATTTGCCTTTTCCTCAAAATGAACAAGAATCATCCAATAATGTCTTCCTTCTTTTTGCATTCTTTATTGTTCCTATTTTTATTTACCCTTTAACTTTTTTATCTCCTTTACCTCTTATCCCTTCTCTAAAACATTCTGCTCAGTACTACTTTAATTTTTTTCTAAGATCTCTTTGGCCTAGTTAGTTTCTTCTTATTTCACTATAAACCACCATATTTTCCCCTCTTTGCCAAATCCTGGTAATCAAAGATAAAAAAAAATCTGTTGAACTCACACTCTCAAAACCCCTCACAAAAGCCTTGCCCTGCTCCTGCCTCCTTCTCCCCTAGATGCACCAAGTGATCCAAGATGACCAAGTGAGACCCTCGATTGGAGGGAGGTAAGGCACAGGGGCAGGATTTTGTCTAACACAGTTCAATTCTGCATGTATTTGCAACTACATCAAATGAAAGGGCCTACTGTGGTCACTTTTAAGTCACTTCCATATATGCAGCTATATGGTAAGGAGGCACGAGAAGAGATTTTATACTGTATGAGGTCAAAATAAAACTACATGAGGCATTTAATTAGCTCCAGTGCAGACTTGCTAGGTTACTATCACACTGCCAAGAGTTTGGGATAGATTCCTCCCTCCGTGCTGCCCCTCACTCTACTTCTCACTTGAGCTGCGAGCCCAGGTGATGACCTCGTGACATGATGACTTAAAGCCCCCTTTTGCAGCTGGAATTTTTTTTTTCAACACCTGGTGATTTTAGGCACTATTCAGACTGGACACTCACTGTCAGTTGTGATGGTAATGGCTCTTCTTGGCCTCAACTACATCTTCACAACAAGGGAAAGAATGTGAGGAAGCAAAATCAAACCACAGCCTATAAAACTCCTTCAACCCAGGTAAAAATTCCTCTAGAATCTGGGAAATGTTTGTCTGGTCAGATCCATACCCTCACTGAAGTACAGTTTACACTTCTGGTTTACAACTGTGGAACTATAGTCCAGTTTGTATCTTGGGCTGTGGGAAAGGTGTGTGGGATAGCTGGAAAGTGAAGACTCTGTAACAATGCAAGGATCCTGTCAGCCTGTCTACACTCTAGTAATTTCTTCAAGCCAAGCACCACCATTCAGTGAATATGAAAAGGGCAACGGGGCCTCAGCAACCATCTCCCGCTCTGCCTTCCTCTCCCTCTGAAGCAGTGAGTGCATCCCTGTGAGACCTGATTTGCAATATTCCCCTGAGCTTGTGGCAAAGGTATTCTTCAGTCTCATCTTTACTGTGAACTTCAATGTCAATGTATGCAGCCCAATGGTAAAAGACTTTGATGTCTCCTCCTCATAGATATTCTATGTAATTCAGAGAGTTTTCCATGTTAGCTGAAAGAAGTCTATGAATTTCTTGTTTGTTCAGTAATTTTTTCTTAGGTTTTTGAGTCTTAAGTGCCTCACCAAGGACCTTTTGGGGCAGCCCTGCAGCACAATATATTAACAAGAGGTATACTAAATTAACTGAATTTGATATAAGGTCATTCCATTGAACGCCAGACTGAGCCTACTTTTGTCTTTTTTATAAAACACAAGAGCATTTATAAGGTAAAAAACCCCATGCAACCACATAAGAAAAAAAAATTTATCTGAAAACATCATCTGAAAACAATAGAAATATTACACTTTATCTAAAGAATAAAGCAAACATAAAGAAAGCAAAATAACAAATTCCAAAACCAGAGATTTCTCCTTTCATTTAGCACACATGGATTAAAAAAATAAATTCATTTCAGCTTGCAAGCGTTGCATTTTTCAGCACAGAACTGCTAAAAGTTTTTCTGGCCACCGCACAGTCTAGCATGTCTGGCACTCTTCTACATTGTAATTTAATTTTCTGTAAGATCATTAAAGTAAAAATTTTAGTCTTGGGTTTTTTTTGCTATGCTTGGAAAATAAGATTTTTTTAGAATTGCATTAAAAAAAGATGAGAGCACAGACCTCTGAGAGAACAAAGGGTATTGACAGTGACAATGACAATATTTCATAACTTTTACTTTGCTTATTTAAAGATATTCTACTATCATACTCTATAAAAATATTTTAATAACTGAATTTTGCTTCTATGTATGAAAGAGTTACTCCAGCAGTTACCCTTTTTATTTTTTATTTATACCACCCAAACATTGCATACTCACTGGTAAATCAAATGAGGATTTAGCAAGCAAGAGGTTAAATAAACAAAGTTGAGTCCTGAAGTAAGAAATCAGGAAATAATGGATATTTAAGTATGATGCTTTTACTTGTTGCTTATACTGCAATTTATCCAAATGATGGAAAGAAGATTACAAAAGAGTGTCTAAGTTACAATCCTCACTCTTCCACAACTGAAAAAGTGCATTGAGAATAACCTTTCCAAGCTTTGCTTTGAGAGTTACTTATTGCTCGAGGGAAATGAAATGCCCTCTCAGGGTTGTAGTGACTGTTTAAATACTCTGTGTAAAGCTATAATGAATCTCTGTAGGAAAGCAAAATGTCAACAATAAAAAACATGAGCTAACCCCCCCCCTAATTTTTGAATTATTATGAACACTAGAATAAATAAATAAATAAATTAAAAAGTGTTCTACTTACGGGAACATCAACATATTTTGCAGCTGCTTTCACCTTTAGAAAATTAAGCATAAAAGACACAGTAAGTACTTTTTACTACAGAGTGTACACAATTTCAGAATTATGCACAGAAAGAAGAAAAGAACCACCGTGAATCCAAACACTTACAGTGAATGAAACTAACGATGAGAAGAAAGTGCCTTCATCGTATCTTGACAATTTAGACAGCACACCTTCTAATACTGAAACAACCTGGAGGAAAAGCACAGAGAGAAATCTAAATCTAAATGCACAGTATTAAAATTAAGTATTTGGAATGAGAAAGGGAATTTGTCATCCTCATATTTTTCTTCAGCAGGGCAATGAAAATGTAAATTTGATCACTTTCTGCATTTCACAAAGCGTTGAAATCAAGGAGAACCTTTGTTATGCAGATTCACCTATTGATCAAGCTGTTGAACCACTGCAGAAATAGAAACTCAACCCAAAATTTCTCCTGAGGTGGGCCTGATTCCAATACAACATTGCTGCCTCTAGAATGTGGGGTTAAAGATAGCAGTGTGTGTGCCCAGTATGTACTTTGGGTAGAAATCCCATGTTATTTTCTAGGACAACAGTTTCTAAGGTCACAGCCTCAAAGACAATAGCGAAAGATTGCTAAAGGTGGCGATCTCACTATCATGTTTCCCTTACCTTTGAAAGTGAATAGAAACCCAGCTCTGATTTCACCCAGGAGCGTGATAGCACTAGAGTTTTCTGTCAACAGCATATGCTGTTGACCTGCTACTCCACGGCCAGGAAGGAGGCAAGAAAATGTATGCCCAAAGTCTCTGGTATGGTGTGGTTTCTCTCCCCTCTATTCTCACCTGGGATTCTTTGAGTAGTGTGATTTCTCAGTAAGAGGTGCGTTTGCCAAAATTTATTGCTGATCAAAAAAAAAAATCTAACTAATTGCATTGATTATTGCTTTAATGCTTAAACTCCCCCAAATCAGCATACAAATTCCCTTTGCACGTTTCTCTGTGATGTTATGTTGCTCAAGTAATTCATGGTATATAACATAAAATGTCTGTCATCTGTTGTATTCATGCACACTTCTTTTACATATATAAATTGCTTTTCAGTTTATATAAAGATTGTTTTAAAAGTTGTCCCTTGCTCCCAACACAGTCATTCCCACAACCACTAGTATCATTTTATGAGTGTGAGGACAGAACAAAATTCCATCTGGCATGCTGTTAATGGGCACTGTAACAGTGTCACAACAGTGTCACTTCCAGAGGAACTGAGATCATCACTTTACGATAAGCCCTGCTCTTAACAGTTCAAGGAGCAGGAGCAAGTGCAAACCTACATTTGTCATTTATCAATCCAACCTGTCATATTTACAGTGATTAATTAAGACACCAGTACACAGGTGCCAATCAAAGAATAAATCTACATTATGAGAGAGAGTGGCAGTTGTTTCTGCACCCTCTTTATTACATAAAATACCAGCTTTCTGTTTTGCTATTGCATTCTTGTGAGAAGCTGCTGTTCATACTTTAACTCATTTTATCTAACTGGCGAGGATTCTTGGGTTCTTTCTGCAGAAAAGTGTTCAACCTTATTGTGCAAAGATCTGCTATGGAAAAAGCTGATCTCACAAACCACATGGTGTCCTCAGTGCCAACATACGGTTCCAATACAAGTGGGACACAAAATAACAGAGAGGAAAACATTGCAGTGTCAAGGATGCCTGTTTAAACAAAAGGCTTAGTTATGACACTGGAAACTTGTTTTCCGAGATCTCAGTCTATGGACCTGTGAAGCTCTAAAAGCATTTCTGCGCATACCTCAGGTTCTCTGAATTGGTTACCCCGAGACACACTGTGCTTTGTTTCACTGTTTTTTAACAGTGATTTTTTAAATGCTTTAGATTGGTAAGTCTTGCACAAAAAAATGCTCAGAATAGTTCTTACCAAGTAAAGCAGCATTGAAATGAAAGTACTGTTTTCATTTTCAGAAATGACTTGCAGCTAAAAACAATGATTGAAACACTTATTCCACTGGAACACAAACGAAATAATACAGAGGTAAAGACTGAAAAATAGTGAAAATATATTAGATGCAAAAAATGAACACACATGGCTATCATGCACATTGATGCATATTTTTTCTGGCCAAAGCCAAGAATAAAACATCAGCATCCCACCGTACCTTCAGAAGCTTTCTGCCTTGAAACAGAAGCAATCAGGATGTCATTGGCATTTCACGTCTTCAGTGAGGAGACACTTCTAAACTTCTAATGATCAGCCAATGACATGGAATATATGCTTCCTGTTCTGAGATTTGAACCTTTGGTAATACTACATGTGATACTGATAATGCAAATCCCTCTGTATTGACAGCAGTTGTCTCTAGACTTTCTCGTACATACATTCAGGAGGAATATGACTATTTTCTTCCTTTCTTTACAATCTCAGATATTAGAAAAAATAAAAATCAAAAGATTTAACCTTTAATAGCATGATTTGCTCTGCCCTTTCTTCCTCTCCCTCTTCAATAACATTAAAACCATAAATTGGACGGTTAGTCTGCAGCAGTGACAGGCAGCATGTAAAACTTGAAACTCTCGAGATGAATTGTTTGTAGTTACATTTACATCAAAATTTCACCATAGAGAAAAAAAATCTGTGGTTTCTACACAGTTAACAGTAAGTGGACACATTTTGCTTAAACTTCTACAATGATTCTACAAAGTCTTCCTCTTCGACTGATGGCTGTCAAAGCAAAAGCAGATTCCTGTTCCTCCCATCCCCCACTGGCAAGCAGTGACAAGTGAAAAACGAAGGCATGATGAAAATAGGACCAGAGCCTTATTTTTTGTCACTAACTCAAATTCTAAATATATGACTTATTTCTATTACTTTGAAAATCATAGTTCTGGGTAGTTTGCAATGCATAGATAACAAAGCCTCTTATAAAATCTTTCTTTTCTGTCATTATTTTCTGTGTCTTCAAACTATTAGGGATTGAAGGCTTTTCTTTTATATCAAGCACTTAAGACTTTTATTAGAGAAGAGGTGCTACAGAAACACAAGACATTGTTTAAGTTTTCTTCAAAGGCCCTATATCATCTCAAAATACATTTTCTTATTAAATACAAAAAAATCAATTGTTCAAGAAACAACAATTTATAAAATATTTCAAATTAAATGATTTGTGGAACAAAATCTTATTAAAAGTTAAATTGGAACTCTGGATGATGTCCATCTCTGAATACAAAATTTAAATACTAAGTGATAGGAAGAAAGTTTTCATGTAAAAAATTAAACAGAAAATAACACATGGTCTTAAGATAATATCAAGATAATTAATTCCTACCAGTTCTACTATCTGCTAGAAGTTCCTCTCTGTAACAGAAATACAACAGACAAACTTATCTGAATAGCAGGTTGCGCAGGAATTGTTTACCTAATGCGTTACAAAATTTAATTTTGTAAATTCAGTATTATTTGCACAACTATTATTTAAAAATCATAATGTTGTCCCCCAAAATCTCACTGTGTAGAGAAAAACTCTGTGATATTTAAAGACATCTCCAAAGTTCAACAATTTTCTGCTTTATTATAAATTAAAATGTAAACAGTTTTACCTTTGAAACTAGAAGTGAAATAATTTCTTTAACAGTTTCTTCAATCAAGTCATCTATTTTTGAATGGTACTGTTGCTGTATTTCAAAAGATAAAGAAGCATTAGCATGTATATAAACAAACACTTTTGTCATAAGTCAGAAATGTGCAAAGCTGATAACCCTGCCAGATCAGATTTACTTAAAATTATCATTTTGAACATCAGAAGAACAAACCCTTGAAAATGATCCACCCAATCAACACTTCCTTACATTCTGTGTGGAAAATTTTCCCATGTACACTGTTGAGTTAAGCAGCTAATGGGGTTATTATTTAGATGAATTGAGTTCTTACACTCATTCAGGCAAAGGAATGCGAAGGATACTTTTTGTCTTCTCCTATATAATTAAGGTGGCCATGTATTTTTTTCTAAAGGGTTAGTTTAGCTGGAGAAGCAAAAAGACAAGAATAAGATTTAATTAATACGGCATTTCATGTCTGACAACTCTCATTCATAAGTTATTTTAAATGTCCTCTAGAAATAAAATAGTCTCCGATTGTTCATCCTAAAAGAGCCTTTCTGTTAGCACAGTGAGCCGCAGTTTATACAAATCTTACAATATGCTCAAGCAAGGGCAAAATTAAAATTTCATCAACAAAGCAGAATAGATGGTAACAAATTAATAGGCCATAGAAGACATAATAAAACAGACTTCATTTGCTTTTTCATAAAGAAGGTGCCTTTAAGTAAATGCTTTTAAAATAAATCCGAAAGAGTTTTTAGATAATGCTACAGAGTTCCCTCCTGAAATTAACAGGAACTAGGGATCCCATTCTGTCAAGGAGGCACATCAATTTAAACAGTAATTCTTCCTTTAGAAACATTTATCTGACAGCAAAGATTGTCCCCAATAGCCACTTCACAGAAAATGTGACTTGTAAAGACTAACCCTATCTTCATAGTTCAAGGCTACTTGGAACAGCTAGCAGCATAATGCTCAGAGTAAAAGTACTGAGGTCAGTGTAAACATTAGCCTAACTTAGCAGCTGCCAGCTGAATAGTTTTAGAGTTCTAAGTTTTTAAAGGAGGTTTTTATTCTGTCTCAGAATTGCCATACAAACCACAACATTAAATCTGATCTGCTTGATATATTTAGGAATAATTTTCTAAATAGCAAAGATACCAAACCTGGATCAGAATTAAGAGGGAAGAAAACGAGTTGTGTTTGCCCACATATATGTATCTGCTACAGGTACTAACAACAAATACATCAATTTTTGGTTTTAATTTTTTTTTAAAGATTAAAAAAACTTGGGAAGTGTGAATGCAGAACTCAGATAAACATCAGCAAATATATTAGAGCAGTGAAAGAACATACTAGAAACTCATCAAAGAACTTTCTACATTTTCAGATATGTTATACTACAACCATACTAATATCTTGACCAATATAATATTGTCTTGATCTGCTAAGGACTCAACCCACCGCAAACTGCCTATGACATCTGTTGCTTACACAGTCTTTAGAAGGCAATGGTTTCTTACTCTCTGAAAACAACAAGCAGTTATTCGCACACTGATGAATGTCAAAACTATACACATTCCTTTGATCCAGGAAAAATCAGTTGTCCCTCTCAGAAAGTGTCTGCAGCTTTACCTCCACAGTACATTAAATTAATGGATCTACGTATGTAAGATCAGTTCCCATATTTTTTTTCTTTTTTCTGCCCCCCTCTCACCACAAAGCAAGTATAATTTTGTAGAAATGGAATATAATCAGTAACTTCACTTCTGACTGAGGAAAAAAAGAACATGGTCAAGTTACTCAAAACCCACAAGCTTCCAAAATTACAACATTTGTTTAAAATAATTTTTAAAATTCTTCAATCTGATTTTTTTTAATGATTCATTTTGAAAATCATGAGATCAGAAATATCTCAACCCACTCTTCCCCCTTGCCAACTTGTACTAAAAAAGCCACCCTCAATGAAACAAAACTTCAGATCCTCTTGGAAGATTATTTGACTCCAGAATAAAGGCATTAAGAAGATGGCTGAACTTTGAGCAGACTGGCTGACAGTACAGGAGGCATCATCCAGAGCGGGCAAAAGGAGACTCTGTGGAGAATGAGGCTATGCCATCTGTCTTCTGCAGGTTGTTATAGAGGTACTGGTATTGTCTGTCCCCAAAGAAGGCTGTGCATCTGTGTGTTTGCAGCTTACTGCTTGTACACTATGTGAAATATGAAATGGCAGCATCAGCCTCATACAAAGAGTTGTTAGGTGAGGTTACTTCTGATGAGCCTCACTGAGAGGTGAGTCTAAAACTTTGTGACCTAGTAGGACAGCACACTGCGTCTGAAAAGCAGCAGAGTGACGAATTCGTCTGGAACCATCTTAGAGGATGAATAAGAAAAGAACTGAGAAGCTGATGATCAGTCTGTTGCAAGTGCAGACTGTAAGGGAACTCTGAGAGCCTGGCTAAAAAACTGACGTGAAAAGCAATATTACCGTTTAAAATAAAAAGTGGCTCCTAGTATTCAGTGAAAAAACATAAATTAAAAAACAATGAAGAGACACTTACCCATTGACTAGCAAACTGGTTCACATCACAGGAAACCAAAAGGAAAAATAAAGACGACAGGATATAACAGGAAAATGATGAATGTCTCATTGAATTAAGAAAAAAAAAGGACAATTACATTGAATATGCTAACTTTGAAAGATCAGTCAATGAAATATGGAGCACATTACAGAAATGCAAAAAGGAAATGAAAAAATATGACCAAATAATGTCACTGTGTGTCTAAAGCAGACATACTTTTTTTGTTGACAAATTCTGAAAATTTTTTTCCCTCTCTCCAAAACCAAATCAAACAAATTATAAACCAAATTACACTGATGATGCATTAGCACAGAGAGAACACTTTTAATTTTATGCTGGTGGTCTTTCCAGTCTATATAGCATATCCTTTCATTTCATGTGTTATTCCTGATGAGAATGACAACATGGGAAGGACAGTAGTCACTGAAGTTTACATACCCTTTGAAAGCACATCAGTGCTCCACTGTGGAGTATCTACAGTCCTGGCAGCAGACTAGTGCCAAAATGGTCCCTGTCCTTGGAGACCAAATAAGAGAATCCCATTAAATTACCTGATTTATTTCTTTCCTCTATTTTCAGGATATTCACTGCCATGAATGCTGGGTCTAAGACCCATTTAAAACCAAATCTTCCTCATTTGAAACCTGGCTGCAAGGGACAATGTTTTGGCTCTATTCTACTATTGCAGAAGAATCCTGAAGCAGACTCTTTCCCTGTTGCAACCCAAGAGAAATTCCTGGAGGGGCCATGAGCCAAGAAATCATCTGAAAGTTCAACAGACCCACAGGTCAAAGGAAATAAACTACAGAAGCAGTCTGTGTCTTCTCTGGTGGAAGCTGAGGTGTTGCATCTTGCATGATTCCTATAGGGAACAGTTGACATATGCTTCTGTACTCAGCTATGTGGTGCATTTTAGTTAGTTTGAAAGGACTCTTCTAAGGACTGTCTGGCAGTCTGAGATGTTTCAGATCAACCGAACACAGGATTTAAATATACAAAATTCCACTTACCTCTTGCCCCCCATCCAGTATGCAGAGTTTAGCTGTCTGTTTTTTAGCATCAACTAAGACGTTAAACATTGTACACAGAGAAGAAGGGATACGCAAGTCTGTTGATTTGTTTGCCTTTTGCAGTTTGAGTTCAAATGCAATTCTTGTTCTGTATATTAAAATACAATTTGCAGTATCTCTGATAATTCTGAACAACCACTGTACAAATGTGTAAATAGCACTAAACATGTTGACTTAACCATGTACATGCACATTAGAACATTTTAGAATTAAAATTTGGTAAGTGCAGAATATCCGTCCATTCAATACACAATTGCATTGGTGGCAATCTCAAGGCTCTGCAGGGTTTCAGTGAATTCAGTTGAACAATAAATGTATTATCTTTTTGCCTACTAGATAACAATATGTTTCCTTATATGATGACTAAAAATAGTTTTTTAAACAATGAAAATACCCCACAATTTTCTAGCTTTTCTACCCTAAAATGCAGTTCATCAATCAAATGCTTGATTCTAAGAAATACAATGAAAAAAATCCTCTTCTGGCTTTAATACAAAAGAGGATTTTAGAAAATAAGTAAATTATTAGGAAAATACTAGTATTTATATTAAAAATTAAGACATATCTAGAGACATGTAACACAAAGTCCCTGTTTTCTTCTCAGTGCAAATAAGGAACAATGTCATTGAAATATATTATAGTTTAGCATACACAAATATAAACATAATGTTTTATTTCCACCCTTATTTTTAAATGCAGGTACCAGAAATTGACACAATGTTTTTAGAAAATGGGAACAGAAGAATCCTATTTCCATTTTAAAAATTCTTAAAATCATATTAATATCACAAGAAGAGTTAGAATAGAATAGTTTCATCATTCTTTGCTGAGTTGCTACTGTTTAATCTTTATTACCTGTTGTACAGTATCTTTGACCACACTACAACATAGTTAGTGTATTAAGACTAACATGTTATGAATTAGTCTAAAATATTAATGTATTTTATATATTGATACTAGGATCATTGTCTATTACTAATTAAACCATTTATTGCCAACAGAATCTTCTTATTCACTATGAAATCGATCAGCAAAGGTATCAGGATTGATAAGGAATGCTTTTTGTAATGTCTCTGTGATAATAGTTCTGTTCCCAGCTTTTGGTTGTGACCTGGCAGTGAGCCATTTTTAGCCCACTTTGTGTATGCCATTAAAATACACATAGTCAAATCTGTATGATGCAAAGGCTTAGATAATGGCAATGTGTTGCATTTAGATACAGCTCAAGAAAACATGACATTGCATTTTCTGTAATTTCTGGAAATTAAGCACTATAAAACTTGACTCAATTGGATTAGTTTATTGTTTATTTATTTGTTGTTTACTGTTATTGTTTATTGTACAAACATGGAGATGTTGTATACTCTTTAGCTTGTAATATATTTCTTAAAAACAGTACTCTAAAATTGACAAATTAAGTAATCTTATTAATGGAATATAAAGAATAATGTAGTAAGGGGGAAGGGAAATCTGCAAAAAGAAAAATTATTTCTTCTTGCAGAATTCTGAGATCTGTTACTATTTGCCACAAGTATAGAACACAAAAAAATATTTGCTTTATTTACTTCCAAGGGTCTATTCACAACACATGTAGAAATTTAGAAATTCTCCTTGATATTTCCCATATATTGCTAAATTGCTGATTACCAGATGCTGGGAAATACACACAAGTCATGATCTCTTTAGAGTTGCCCTGATTCCTGCGATAGGATTCTGGTACAGATATACATCTGCAAACCAGTATGGCTGTTCCTGTGCTCATTTTCAAATCTCTCCCAATTTTTAATTGATCATTTCAACTGTACCTTTTAACGCAGGCTTCTATCATGTCAGTGGCCATGAGTTTAAGTCTCTGCTCTAAATGGTGGGCAAATTCTGGTTCTGGCCAGTGAAGATCAAAAACAAACATCTGCAGAGCATCCAGCTTCCAGAAAAGATCTTCTGATGTAGCTGATCCATTGCTATAAGAAACAAAACAAAACAAAGCCCCCAAGAAACAGAAGATAAATTTATTGATGTCTATGCCAGATGCCACAGAATTATCTAAGGTAATAAGAATTCCTTATCACACCACCTTCCTCTTCCATCTCCCTGTATTTTTTAGCACAGTTGCTCTTAAAAAATGTAAAAATAGTAACAGAAAATTTAAAAGAATTCCTATTAGGGTGAAAAAAGTAAAATTATTCTCATCTGTTAGCTGAGAAATACGGCAGGCTAGGGAGGTGTAATGGAAGTTGGGGAACATGGAAAATGAAGTAGCTCAAAGTTTAGATCAAGACAGGAAAAATATAGGGTACAGGAATTATTAATAGTAAGGATCTTCTCAAAACAGTGAAGAAGAGGCACATATGTTTTCTTGCCTTCATAATTGGTAGATAAGTCTACCAAAGAATGAGGATGCTAGTAGTAATATTGTAAAAGAGATACCCAGACATATAGTCCCTTGATAAATACTCATTAATTCTAACTGAGGGAATAACATCAGATCTGTGTGGAAAAAAAAAAAAAACAGAAACTATTTAAAGAAATTTGTGTGCACACAAAACCAGGGCATTAATAGGTTCTATGTCATCTCAGATTGTCCATATAATTTTAAAGTTCTTCTTCCACCTTGGACAGATTGATAAATTTAAAGAGAATTGCTTGTGATAAAAGACAACAATATGGCTAATTTTAGCAGTAACTACAGTTACACTTCCACTGTCAATGAAGATAATTTACATTTTAATGATGCATTGTACTGCAGTGCCTGGCTTACTGTTTCAGATTACTGCATACTAGCAGTATGGAATTCCAGGATGCTAGTGACACAAGCAAAGAAACTCCACCTGACGGTCTCAATTCAGATCCAAGTAGTTTCAATACATCAGAACTTCCATTTTATTACTTCTGCCTCATGACAAAAAACCGGAATTATCAAAATGTTAAGTGTTCCCACCTCTCACAGAAGGAATCAGTGAGTGCTGAGTATACTCAGGACAGAGCAGGGTCTGATTCAAAAACAAATGAAAAATCAGAAGGGACCTCTAATATCTGACCACCTAATGCACCCCTCAGACAGAAAGTAGCACCACCATTGGTTCACACCAGGTTAGCTGAGGCAGTCGACAGTGAAGTGAAGCAAAGCACAGCTCATGTTCAGGGCTTTGAAGTGGCAGCATGGATGCAGCAGGAGCACCGCTTTGGTCTCACAGCATCCACCACCTTCCAGACCCACCCGCCTGCCCCCTCGCCTCACTGCTTTAACACAACCACGACTTCAGAGCCACTGTTGTCTTCTGCAACGTTGCCTCAGTTCCCAATGGGGTTGCCAGGGCAGGTGAAGAGGGCAGCCAGTAAGGGCTGGGCAGTGGGTGACAAACTGGGAGCAGGGGCCCCCACCTAAGAGAAAGGCTGGCTCTGAGCGACCAGCTCTGGCTTTGGTTTTAAATGGCGCAGGTTTTGATATCTTCATGATGCATAGAATGATACGCCAGAGTTTCAGACACAGTTTTTACTTTAGGTTTTTTTGATGTCATATATTTTTTTCCCACTTATTTTAAACAGTAATTGTTAATTTTACATTGTATCATGCTCCTGAAAGAAAATAGCAGAAACAGGAAAAAGGCCCATGGGACTGGTAAGGTTACAACATGTACACGGATATTACCTGTTAAGGTTGAACCTGAACAGGGACCACTTTTATACATCACTAAGTTTAATTAAAGAATAGAAGGGAAAAAAAAAATCAAAACTTCTGGAAAATTTATAATCCTGTTGGACTGTTTCTTAAATTATATGACAAGCAAATATTGAAGATGCCATTACACCTGCCATGTACACTGGCAGTAAACGAAGTGTAGATGCTACGTTATACACATTAATTGCTTCAAAAGGGACTAAGTCAATTTTTGAGATGACTGGGATAAAAGAGTAAGACAAATCATATAGGGACAGAAATGGGAACAATCTCAGTGTTTATATCACAGTTGATAAAAACACATATTTTCTAGAAAACAAACCATACCTTCTCAAGAAACAGAACTAACCATTTTCATCATCAGATCACATGATTTAACCATTTTTTATTCTTCCATACTTTTTTTCTTTTTCGCCTAATGGAATTCCAAAGGAAATTCTTTACGACTCGGGAGGACTAATGTATTCATAACAACATAAATGTGTTCTTATGCACGTTTACTCCCGAGTAGCCACTTAATTTTGTTTCATTAGACTACCAAATAAAGTTTTGCAATTATAATAATGTAATAACAGACACAGGTTCATGGAAGACTAATTCATTCTGTGAGAAACACTAATTCATTCATTCTCTTTTCATATTATTTTTATCTCCCATTCTTCAATTGTTTATTCAGCATTGTCCAATGACATTTAAATTTGACTAACATATTATTCAAAAAAGATGGGGAGGGAAAATAAAGTAATACAACAGAAACAGTTTGTTCCTTGTTCACACATCCAGACGTCTAATTTATTTGTTGAATGCTGCAGAAGAAGAGCTAAACTCAGATTTTAGCTCCTTGTAGCAGCAGGAGTAATTCCTGCATTCAAATCAAACCTGAATCTATATCCATAATGTCAGAACCATTTTTTTTTTCTTGTTATGAAGGGACAGGACACTTGGACATTCTCAGCTATTGAAAGTTTTTATTTGAGTGTGTATGGTAAAGCAAATTCAGCCTAATGAATGGAATACTATTGCTCTACCAGGAAACTGACCTGATACTCTTTAATTAAAAACTACATTTACTAGTTATCTATGGTTTTAAAATTAAGTACAAATTCCACTGCTTTGCTGGTCAAAACTTAAGCCTTAAGGTACTATCTAGTTGTCCACTCTTATTAATTAGATCCTCCATTAAGAAAAGCTTACCAATGATTAAAAGAGGCAAATATGCCCACCCTGTCAAATTCCCATTTTTTTCTAATGGGAATTTAACTTTGTATTTGGTCACACTTTGACTGGGAGAATGGACGAAGTATCTCCAGAGGTCCATTTTAACCTAAATTATTTTAGGGCTTTATGCCTTGCATCATACTGAACACAGCAAAAAACCCCATCCAAGACATAATGTTTCTCCAAGAAATATCATATCAAAACTGGGAGATGCATACAGCCTTCTAAGTAATTCAGTTATCCACTGACCACTGAGAGGCAGCTTCCCACTGAGCTTGCCAAGTACCTAAGAAGTAGCAATTAATCAAACGGTCCACTAATAAAGCACACTTTCTGGAAAATATGCACACACATGGCTCCAGAGGAGATGTAGAATAAATAGTTTATTGCCTAGATATGCAACTCCACAGTGTGGCTTGGGATATCAAAATATAGGAGAAATATTAAATATCTCAAACCACTATCAATCAACCTCATGATTCAAAAGCAGCTGTCTTTGATTCTTCTAGAATTTATCGAAGCGAAATGATGGTCATTTTCTAAATTACCAAATTTACTGTTTTTTTTAAGGCTACTACTGAGATATTACCCTTTAGCGTTTTGTGAGGACTGTTTACAAAACAGAGCACCAGCTCTACACCTTTTTTGAGTCCCCAGATTGTGAGCTCCAACTTTACGTTCTGTATGCTGCCTCAAGATGTATGTTCAGGGCTCAGGAAGTCACTTGAGAATTTCTTCAACAAATAATTTCAGAGTCAGTTGCACTTAGCCCCATCTCTCTACTTTCCACCAGCAGACGAGGGGAAGGAAGAAGCAAAACTTCTGCAAGTATCTTGCAACTCATGTAAAGTTCCTCAAAAACACTAGGGATAGAGTTACTCCGTGATTTCTCTTAGTTTAAGAGCGTAGCAACCTAAGGATCAAGCAACCAAAACATGTTTCTTGAGTCTTCTTTCTTACTGCATATTAGTATTTTTGGAAGAAAATAAATTTGCCCCACAATATACATTTCCAGAATGCTCAATAGGAACTAGCCATATCCAACTACAGAAAGTAGATCAGCCAGATTTCACTATTCCATCAATCCTATGGCTATGCTTTTAAATATCCATCCTTAAAAAATGCAGACCATGCCTCCTACCACTTTACTGGAGGTAAGCACTATGACAGGAAGGTATGCGGTACTACAGACAAAAGCCCTCAAAACAGAAATGAAATGTGGCCATGTGACTCCTTCAGCATGCATAAACACACAGAGAGGTCCAGCATGAGAGCTCAGACACATTCAGACCAGCTCCTTTCAAATCACAATCAGGGCATTGTGACTGCTCCAGCTGGTCCCTTCTGGTCACTGATGGTCACTCATTATAGCTAAGCCATAGCAGGAAGAATGTAGCTGACACATTTCCTTTGATGCTGCCTGGTGGAAGACAAGACAGGACTATTCTCTTATAAGCATATATCTTATTCCATGTTTTCCCAGCCTTGAGTTTTCCTGAAGTTGATGTTCTAGACTGGCACCAGATAGCAACAGACAACCTGTATCTACAGCATTTCTGGTCACTGAAACTATTATTTTCTGCACTGAAAATAATAATATATAAATTAAACCATAAACAATTAAAATCACCCACAAATCTAACTTAAAAGCTATGTTCAGAACAGTCAGAGAAATTAAATTTAAAATACGAAGAGCAATTTAAAGTAGTATATTTGAATTAATTAATAAGGAAAAAAATCCCTCATTCTGGCTGATTAGAAAGCTTTTACAGAATATTCAAACTTTTTTGCTTTTTAAGGTTATCATCAGACAAATAGAATAGTAATCCACACTGCTCTGCATGTCTAGCCAAGGTGTCCTATGAGTTGTCCTCTCCTGAGACTAATAAAGAAAAAACAGACTACTACTCATAACAATTTTCCCTTTTCATATCTTGCTTTCCAATGCCCAAAAAATAACTGAAAATGAGGTGATCCTTCTAAATGCTGTTATAAGCAGCATATATTTACTGCTACAAAACATTTGATCAAGGGGAGAAAAAGGAACAGTTAATTAAAAAATAGAAATAATCTCTGCCAGTAATGTTCAAAAGAATTGTAGCAACTTTAAAGTGAAAGGAGGGAAATCTATTTTCATCAAAAAAGCACACAAAGGGGTGCCTTATTGTGAATGTATTCGCACTTCTTTCTCTTCACCAAAGTTCTTAGGTAGGTACATTACAGCTCTACTGAATATGAAGGTACTTAATCATGAACTCAGGAGCATGAACATGTACATTACAGTAAAGTTTGAAGAACACTAAATCTCTTCTTATTACAGAGAAAACAGACATAGGACTTTGATAAACCCTTAACTATAACACAATTGGCTCACAGACTGCTTTTTCTCAATCTTTTTGACTGTAGATTCTTCATTGTGTAGTTAAAATTTATAATGATTAATTGGCCAAAATCATCACTTTCAAAGAGAAAGAGGGAATTCCAGAAGAACTTTGTGATATACATAGTCATCTTCTTTCCAAAGCATCAGCTTTATGGCCAAGATGAGTGAGTACAGTGAACTGGAAAAGAAAGACTCCGGGGAGTCAGGGGAGAGACTGTGATGACTGACAAAGCAGGGCCTGGGCTCCTAGACTTAGAAGCCTCTGCTGATTATATGTACAATACAATGTGCCACTCTAGTCCATTTAAACTGGGTGTTCATCACATTAAAAAGGAAACCTGTAAGGAAACATTAGGTTTTGCTTAGGTATTGGAGCATAGCTATCTTCTATAATCTCTCCACTGAAGAATTTAACTATAGAAAGAAGCTTTGTTCCCCCTGAAAAAGATGGAATGGGAGAAGTGGGCAGAGAAATAAAACTCTTCTTTCTTTCACATAACAGCGAAAGTAAACCACTTCTGCTGGAAGGTGGGACACCATTACCAGCAGGAAAAAGGAAACTCCTTAGCATGAGAGGAGGAACAATTGATTTGCAGTGCCTTTGCTTTCTGATTTGATCCAAATACATGGCCATTCTGAGAAGTTACTTGGCTCTTCAGTAGGATGTAGGTAGGGTGATTCTTAAAATACTGCCTGAATACCAGAGTATTACAAAGGTTACTTAATGCTATGTTCAGTCAAGATTGTCAATTCATACACATTTTGTGAAATACAACCTCAAAGCTCTATGTTTATGGAAGAACAACAGGAAGAGGTGCCTACATCAGAGCCAGCATATTCTTGAATGCTGTGTGGGGTGGCTGAAAGGAGACGATGACCTTACAAAGGTCACACTGCAGTGGGGACACTACTCATCCCCACTCCTTTTGAAAAAAAAGCAGAATGACAGGTACTGCTGGCACGTGGTTACAGCATATGTCAACCTCACTGTTCACCAAATGCTATTTAAACTTCACTGATTAGTTTGGGATTTTATGCACACTTTGTCATACATACCATGAAACTAAATACTAGAAAATGTGCAAGGAGGGGAACTCCATAGCTTAATTTCACTATACTCGCATGTATTTGGACAACACAGTCTAGGAATTTATTGCTGCACCAACCCCTTCATTTAAGAAAGATCTACCCTACATTCCTCCAATCAGGATCTGTATTTATTATATAATAATTAGAAATTCAATATTCAAAATAGATGAATACGAATCAACTCTTAACTCTGAAAGCTATTCTTTAAAAAAAAAAAAAGTGACCCTTGAAAACATAGGGATAACAGAAAGGAATCTGAGTTGCAGAAGACTGATTAGTTTGTATTGAAAGAGCTGAAATGACTTGTGTATCAGGAGAAACTTAGCATTAATATAGTAAACACAAAAGGTACCACAGCCAAAGATTAAGAGGAATTTAGTCAATTTTTAGGGCAATTTACAGCAGAACAACAATCATAATAAATCCTTTGTACAAGGATTCACATGGAAAACATGTGGGATAATGCATTTGAGTTACTTTGGGGGAGACTCTGATTGGAAACAACAGGAAAATTTTTCACAATGAGGACAATCTTCTGTTGTAATAATCCCCCCCTAGGGGAAGTGGTGGATTCCCCAACAATGGACATTTTTAAGATTCAGCTGGACAGGGTGCTGGGCTAATCTAGACCATGCTTTTTGGAAAGATTGGATAAGATGATCCTTGAGGTCCCTTTCAATACGGTATTCTATGATTCTACGAACTCTAGCAGAAAAAGGTCTGGTGCTTGTTAGGAGCGTTTAAGTCTGTCATAAAACTTGAAAAGACAATACTTGGCTTAAAATCATATTATCAAGTTTTGTGTCTAGAACGTGCGTTTTTTGAAGTCTTTCACAACTTTCTCTAAAATAAGGTTCTTGAGCCTTTCCCTAACATATGTGACTGTGTCCTCACACAGAAATCTGACCTGTAACTATGGGAATACTGCCACAGAACAAGGTATGTGTATTCTATTTTTTTTTTTTCTAAGAAAAGATCACTGAAATATTGGGGAGAAATCAGAAAGAAATAAGCTTTTTGGTTTTTTCAAACAGACAAGGAAATGGATGTATTTCTATTCTGGGTACTTATTAACATTTTAATATTTTCCTGTAAAATGGACATTTAATCTAACAACAATATTTGCCATCAATGATTTTCAGAACCAATATACAATGAACTAATCAAACCCATGCAAAAATATAATGGGCTGCCTCATTTTGCAAAACCATGATCTAAAATCAATTATGCAAAAGGTTCCCCACTGTTTATTAATTCAGAAGAGTCATTAGGTTGTTTAGAATATTAAACATCATTCATACTATGACAGACCTTTGCCAAGTTGATTTGTGTTATCAGGTTTAAAACCGCTACATTTTAATGCACTAGAAAGCGCAATTCACTAACAGTCCATGCTTGGCTCACTCCCAAGAAACAATAATTTCCAACTAAGAGATGATAAACACCATGCAATCCAAGTACAGCTGCACAGAACACTAGCAAGGCCATGCAGAGCTGACATACAGTCAGAAGGTTATTGAAGAATACACACGTGGATTCATACAAAGAAGTCATCCAGGTTGGTGTAGTAAAGCTAGGTATTTGTGGAAGATTAAGAGGCAAACTTGGAACTTTTGGAAGAGCTACATTAGGAAGACTGTTGGTGATGCTCCTGTGAAGAAATAAACAATGTAGGAATACAATAAAAAATAGAATATTTAGAGGACAGTGGGGGAGAACCCCTTATTAGACAGAAAACTATAGGCAGGTGCTTTGTTCAGATTCTGTAAAAAGCACTTACTTGACAGGTTGCCATGACTCTTGTTCAAGTCCTCTGTGAATGGACTGGGCAATTGATGATTCCATGAGATCGATGTAGCGGACGACCATGGGAACAAAAATTTCTTGCAAGTGCTTGTGAAACTTTCCATTGCACAGAAATGCTTTAAAAACAAACAAACCACAAATACCTTCCTTGCTTTATTTTGTTATAGGAATAACTATATCTTAAACTGTTTTAGTACACAAAAGCTAAGAATAAAATCCATCTTGTGTAAGAAATACAGTTCAGAAAAGGAAAGTGTTACATGAGGATAGTGTAGTACATTTTAAAATGTCAGTGTAGTGAAAACTAGGTACACACTAAAGTCCTTTATTGAACCAGAACATTTTTGCATCTTCTTAAAATTAATAATACTTCGCTGAATCTAAGCATTAGCAATTTTTTTCATTAAGACAAAACAACAAAAAACAATAAACCAAAAAGATGGTACTTGAATGTCATTTGTAAGCAGTAGAATATTACCTGCTTCACAGATGGGATTTACTACATGAAAAACTGTACACACAATGCAAACTAAGATGTTTAAAACCTGAAAATTAGTTTGCCACCACCACTGCTTGTCCCTGTATTCCCTGAAATGTTCTCTTAGCAAATCCTAACTCTTAGCACACTAAGGTATTATCCCACTAAGGGAATATATGTTTCATGTTTTGAATGTCTGTCTTCACCCATTAATCCAGCACTGTTACTAGGACCTAAAAGAATATTCCCATGTGCATATGGAAATCATACAGGCTGAGCCATAGAGAGAAATTTTCATGACTTTGGTAACCCTCCTTTTCCTTCACCCATATTTTGTTGTTTTAAATTCTTTTTTGGGTTTTTCCTCCTACCTATTCCTGCATCAAGGCTTCTTGTTTGAGTGAACGCTTACAAACCCACATTTTGAGGAGGCTTCCTCCTCGTCCTAAGAAGAAAAGCCTGAATCAAAGGGTTCAAAACCCTGGTAACCATATAATAAAATTACAGTCCTTCTTGTTCCACTACTAATACAACTCCGTGTATAACATGTCAAAATAATTTCTATAACTTCCAGAAACTCATTCGACTTCCACTCCTGAATAATGTCTAGCGCAAAGTGAACCTGGGAGAGATGGAGACTATAGGAAACATGGAAAAAATGTGCCATCAATTTCAGTTCCCTACTGCTATTTGTATTGCAAGAAGTGCCTTTGTTGCTAAATGTCTGGACACTAATGCTGTTTTTTTTTCTTGAATACAATGATCTGAAAGCAAGAACTATTTTCTTGAAAACATGCTTGTAGAGTAACAGGAAATTATGTATCAATCAGTTTCACCTAAGGAAACAATATTATGCAATCAGCCCCCTCTGTCTTTGTGTAACTGCCTCTCTTGCTAAGAATTTTGAAACTTTCAGCTAATTTCAACCACATTAGACACAGGGGTGGAGATATTAGATACAGGAAGTTTCATGAAAACAGGCAGCTAGGTAGCAGACAGAGATTATTAGGGTTTCCACTGAGAAAAAGGCAGTGGCATAGGATCATCTCTTTATTAAACACTTGAGAATCCCCCCTTGAGAGCACCTATGAGTCCATTACAAACATGATCCATTATTTACACTGCTCCTAGAACTACTTGTTAACTAGTTAGTTCTGGCTTAATTATTTGTATATAGGAATTCAAAACAGTATTATTTTTCTCTATTTATAGCTATTTTATGCATCTTAAAACTGCATCATCTGTGACCAGCAGTAAATGCAACTGAGGAGGATTTGGATAGTAACACAAAGGTTTCACTGTAAACAACTGATGAACACCTCCTCGGAGAAACAAAAGCTGGCTGGTATCCATTCGCATATTAGGCTGACTTTTGAAGGTAACTTTGAGCTTAAAAATAACAATAAGAATACAATGTGTCAGGTAAATATTGCTGCTTTAGAGCAAACCAGTGCAGGACTGTAATTAATCAGGCAATCACAGTTACTTGAAGTGATAAGCTTGCAGTGTAGTGTTTTCTGAGCACACCACAGAAATGCTCTGCTACAGGCCCACCTCTGGGAATTATAGTAATGAAGCCTCATGGGCAGGAGGGTGACTCTTGTTATTCCAAAGTCAGAAGAAAATTTAAAGAAGTCATGGGCAATAAAAGATGTTCAACTTGAAAAGCTAAACCATTTTTTAACATCATGAAAAACAATCTTTACAGGGAAGTGAAATTTTCCAAAATGATGGTAAGACTTATTGTCACTGCTCCTCCACAGGGATCCCTCTGTACGTGGATACACTTACACGAGCACTGTCTCAGATCAACAACTCTTTGAGCTTTCTCTTTTCCCAGGGTTCAGAACATGGCACCTCTGATTTGCCCATCTGGACATCTCTATCAAGGATTAATGCAGGGCAGGGAAAGAACTCAGAGCACAGGAGTAAGTGATATAGCTGAGTATCATCATCAGACTCATGGCACTCTACCCTATGATTAGAATTGATCTTGCCAAAAGGTACCACCTGTGCGTCAAAGCAGATGGGAAACAAGAGATCCTTGAGGAAATGCCACACTTCAAATCCCTCAACTACCACTTGTCTTCAAAGCTTAATTCTCCATTGTCTTGTCCATATAGACACCCCACACCCTCTTCATATGAGCCACCTCACACAAGCAACAATAAAATGAAAGCCAGGGCAAGATAATGCATAGGCAACACTAGAGGAAAACACATTACAGGAACAGAAACAGATCCACAAAGGAGAAATTCTTGAAATACCGAAGATGAAAATTATTAAATTTTTACATGTTAAATAGCCAAAACACATTAAAATATGATGAGGAAATACTAGAGATGAAAACTACAGCCTAATTATGCAGCACTGGAAGGAGGTTTCATCTGTAATAGTAGGAAAAGAATCTACTGTGTTTGTGTACAACAGAAGCTGTGGGGCTTCTTTTACTTATACAGGCACATTTTAGTAGTTATCTTGGAGTCACCATGTTATTCTGACCTTAAGAGCTTCTGCAGAATCAAAGGAAAGGAAGAATGACACACATTAACATGAGTTTCTTTTCCACTGACAAAATTAGCCCTTTGGCAGAGAGTCTATAATTATCCTGCTCTCATAGGCTTCTCAGGAAGGCACCACTTGGATTTTCTGGTATAGTTTAAAATCTAAAATGAAAAAGAGTAAATTTTAAGAAGGAAATATCCTTGAGGGTCCACACTACATTTGTAGCAACTAAAACTCAACCAATGACATGTGAAAAGGAAGTTTTTATTTCCGTTCATTTCCTGTTTATTTTACTTTCTGCCTCCACAGAGAAGTTCTTAATCAGCTGTTTTAATTGTAGTGAAAATTGCAACTGCATCAACTTATATAGAAATTGTATTTTCACAAATAAGACATAATTGAAAAGTGAACTTTAGAGGTATATTTTGTGGAAGCAAGCTGAAAATTTATTTCATCTTTACAAGACAGAGTGACATAAACTGGTTATTGCACAATTTACTTGTGCCTAAAACTCCCATTTAGTCAGAAAAGGTTATGGAATATTCTGGTAAGGAGCTTGAGTTAGCTCTCAGTAACAGTAACCAAGACGTGTAGCTCTTATCGGAAAGCAGACTATGATTTCAAAGCAGCTCCTAACAGGACTGAGCAAAAACTTTAAGTCCCTGATCTAAAAAAAGATTCCCACTACAGTTCATGAGAAGTGTAAGTTTGGAGGAAAGGTATTGGTGTGGGTATCAAGTTTGCCCTGATTACATTAAATACAACTTGTTTACTAACTCTACCCTGTAATATAGGGGCTATGATGTTATACATAAATTCTAGTACAAAAGAGGTACAGAGGATGTAACAAAGCAGGAAGGTGATGATGCCGTCTTTGGTGTTGGTTGCCACTCTACTGCTAGCAACAGCATTAGTGGAAAAAACATATAAGAGAATTCCTGTTTGAAGTCAATAACCATAATAATAGCAATAGCATTGAGAAGGCTAACACTCAACATGCTGATTTTTCTAAATCAGTTTCATCAGACTGTCTACAGGTCATGGCTGAGTTAGAGAAGGTACGTGGACATTCCACTGAGTAATACTTGATAGAAAATGAAGCTTATGAGTTAACCATAATACTCCTAGTTTTGACTGATTCATGCCAATGTAGTAATGCAATAATGCTGAGCAACAGCACAGTACATAGTAAGTGACACTTGGAGAGAAAGCTTGGCAAGGAAAGGAGCAGAATATTGAATTTAGAGTTGAAAAGCCTCTAAAATGAGCCAAATATACATATACTTCATGTAACTAGGCATATGCCACTAAAAGATATCTCTGACATCATCTTCAATGAAAAGGAATTAGTACATGTCTGTCTTCAGGCACTAAAAACCTGATCAATCTAAATAATTAAAGAACTACAGAAAGTAAATTGCCCTCTGGAGCCGGCCCCTGCACAACATAGTTTGTAGGGTCTGTGGACAAAAACTAACATTCATTACTGAAAATAAGACACAATCCTGGGACACCTATGTCCTCCCCCCCCCCCCAAATATCTAATATCTTTTGCTGTCTTAGAGAGATGTTGAGTACTGTTAACACTGTACAATCTGTGAAGCTTTACAGTCAGACACAATTGTGTTTGAACAACAGAAAGCTTAGAGATCATTAAAATGTATACTATAAAAGCAGATACAATATTTTTTTTCAAACCTTTACATTTTGAGAAGTCACAACAATTTTATCTTCAATCTATTATTCATCTTTGCAGTGAATGCCATTTTTTAAATCACTTTTTGTAGTTAGCTCTCACGAGATAAGCTGAAGTATTTTATAAGATGGGAAGATAATACTACTCCCTTCATTTTTTAAAACAGTTCTTCAGTTAGACTCAACAGGAATGTAATCACTGATGAACTTTTTCCTTGTGGAATAAGGTCAGAAAAAAATGAAGAATCTTAAGGTGACACAAAATGGAGTCCTTCATAATAGAAATGAGAAACTTCAGTCAGGACTTCCCTATCTTCTCCTCTCTCAATTCATGAAAAGTTATATGCTGTATTGGAAAATATATTTTTTTCTCACTGTTAATTGAATATTGGCTTTGAAGTATTCACCTTGAATCTTGTACAATGTTTTGTACACTATGTAAAATAACACATTCACTATTATTTGAATAGCCATGCATTTTCATTATCTCACAGTCTCTCATATTATATTTTAGTGACATAGTTATAAAAATAGTCTTACATGTAAGTTTTCTTTAATGCTGTAAATGTAAGATGTTTTCTTTATTGTTAGGAGTTCTCTCATGTCAGGTTTATGTGAAAACTGATTCCTGCACTGAAGATTTAGAGCTCATTTAAAGCTCTCGAGATAGAATAACATGCAGGCGTCAGTCTTCCAAACTTCACTGAAGATTAACCTAATATGCAATATGGTGACCTAACAGTTCTTCATTTGAAAGAAATCTGAAAAGTAATCTCTGATATAGCCAGAAGAGTGAGAATAACCCAGTGGGATTTCCACCTCTTCATTTCCTAATGAGTTTTTTGATAATGAGAGGTGACTTTGCCAGTCACTGTGGGCTCTATTATGGCTAATTTACTCCACTTCACTCTCCTTGTTAATTATTAACACCAGCCTTTTTATCCTCATGAGGCCACATTCCAGTTTTTCCTTTTTTACATTTTTTTTTCTAAATATATCTTTATGAAAGTGATAGTTTTCAGGAAAAGATTTTCACAAAGTAAAGCCAGAATTATTTACTTTACTTTAGAAGACTGTACAATCAATTATATAAGCATGGGAAGCACTTTCTAATGGCTTTAATGCAGTTACAAGCTGAAAAGGCTGTTAATTAAAGAATAAGCACTGAGGTATGTTCCACTTGGGAATCAATTCTTGGTAGAATGGTCACTTGCCACTTGCTAACATATCCAGTGATTAAAAGGTGACTAATTTCCATGGTTGCTTTCCAGTAGTTCTGGGGGAAAAAAAAGTGTATAGTTTTCCAGATGGCTTTCACTCGCCAGAAACTGTAATTTACTGTATCTATTACCATTAGGGAATTGTTGAAATTGGCATTCAGGTATGATATTTCATACAACAGTTGTTTCATATCCTTCAGTTAAATTTTTACAGTATTTATGATAATCGCTTTGACATGAAAGTTTTCATAAAATGTCTTTCTTAAGGCTATTTTAACAATTTAGCATTTTTTTTATTATCCACTTAATCTTCTAAGGAAAGAAAAATCAGTAGCCTATGAGGAATCTCTTTGCCTTTGAGGGTAACTCTTGTTTCTAACACTCCTCTCAGGTTCGAACTAAGCCTCAAAGGAACACAAATGACACAATAATGTAGTTAAAACTGGTGTCACAAATCCTTCTTTTAAGACTACCCTAAAATACCTACACAGTTTTGAGAAACCAAATAATTGTTTTAAGTTCATGTAACATCACAACCGGGGATGTGCTTCCTAAACAGAAAATACAAGACACCTGAATATAGGCTTCAGATTTTTAATATGGATTTTAGATGATCAGATACCCACTTAAAGTAGTGTACAATCCACTGTATAGGAGTCTAACTCTTCTGAGATCTGCACAAGATTGAACAATTCCTACAGCCTTCTGAGCAGCCTTCTAAACTGAGCTTAAATGACACCATTAGGGCAATTTTAATAAGTTTCTGAAGATGCAGTTGGTTCAACAAAGGATCCAAATGGAACATTTGTTCTGTGTATCTTATTCCACTCATGCTAAGCCTACAATACCTTTATAGACACAACTAATCTGGAAGTAGTTTATATGAAGGCTTAGAAGGAAATACAGACTACAACTTTATTTAAGCAGTATAGGTTAAATACAAACTATCAAGGCATATTATACTACTTATACATAATTGATTCAAAACTGTGTAATTTGTGAATATTAAATGGTTAAGGGATTGTCAGAATAAGGACTGAAATGGTGCAAGAATAGAGAGAAACTTCCAAGAAATGGAGCACCAGGATATGTGTCATAGACACTGTTACTTTTATTTTGATCATTATATTATTTAGAAACACATTTCTAAAGTGTGGGCACAGAAAAAATATAATACATAGAATATATAAAAAAATTTAGAACTTACTGTCATTTCTGAGAGCATTATTCAGCAGCTGGAAAAGTGGGAAGCTGTCCCAGGAGTCCTGGGGCTGTGCCTCAAGTGCTGAATCCATATCAACAGAGTATAGAGACAAAAACTTCTCTGCATGCTCAGCCAACAATTCTGGCCACCAAGCAAATGCCTGCAAACATGACAAAACAGAATTACTGAACACGAGTCAAAGGAAAGAGATGTGTTTTATCTTTGGAAAAATATATCTGGGTATGTCATATCATGTCCTATCTCATTTGGAGAGGAAGAATGGGCAAACTGAAAAAAGTGAAAATATTTTATAAAACCTTGCATCAAAAATGTAAGAAATCAAACAGGTTATGCTGGGAAAGGTGATATCATCGGAACAAAAATGTAACACCAAAAAAACAAAAAAAGGAGTATAAATACCAGAGAGCAAATAATTTACCAGAGAGCAAATAAAAGCGTGAAGGCTCATCCTTGAAAAAATTACTGTATATGCTTCTTTTGTTTTCATTCAATTCTAAAGCTGGTAGTAATCAGATTAATTCTTTTTTTTTTTCTTTTTTTTTTTTTTTTTTTTTAAGCACGCAGGATCACCCTTGAGGAGAAAAGACAACGCAGAAAGAATCGTGCCTTGCAGAATATACCATTTAAGGAGTCTTTCTGCTGTGCCTTTTGCAACAGGACTTGCCTGTCTCGTATTGGCCTTTTTAGCCACCAACGCGCTTGCAACAAACGTGGGTAGAACCTTTCCCAAATCTTCGTTCGCGAAGCCTAGCCATGGTATCATTTTTTAAATAAATTTTTATGAATATGTTTTGCATTCATTTAGTAATCAGAAGGGATGGTTTTGGTGTGAAATTTTACTCTCTGAAATCTGAAAAAATTTTTAACAGCTACAGAGTGCTTTTTAGTTCCTATTTTTGCTGTTAAGATGTTGGCTTCTCTAAGACAGGCATCCATTTCCTTCTGCAAATGCTGTAAGTACATCTTGAGAAGGTCACTAATATCTATATTCATTTTCAGTAACTTAACATGTTGGAATACACAGTTTTCTCTGGGAAAAAAAATTTATATTCTTAGATAATCCTAACTTTAAAGAAGAGAAGAAATCTGTGAAAAATAGTGTCAGTAAGTAAAGCCAGCTCCACACCAAAGACATGTAACGATTGTACCTTTTCACTGTCACATATACCTAGGCTTTTAAAGGTCAGTATTGAAGCTGAGCATTGGATCAGGGGGAGCTGTACGATCCTGGAATTAAAGATGAAGGTGAAGTGAGTTTATGAAATAGGACGAATATCAAATACTGCTGAGAGCGTTTTGCTCAGAGTTTACAAAGATGTCTGACAGTGAGAAATGCCTACACACAGCAGGTAGGAAAATGTCATTGAATACCTAATTTTGAATATTTTTGAGTTGCCACCATGGAACATATGTAGCTTGATCTACAAGTGCTGAGTCCCCACAATATCAAATACATTTCAGAAATGCAAGTGAGAATTTCTGTGACTTTAAGTCCTAGGTAATGTAGAATTATGTACTCAGGTCTGAAAGTCACCAAATAAAAGACAACGTCTGTACAGTGGTCAACAAGTATGCTTTTGCATCCTGGACTTTCTGATGACTGCCTGTAGTTCTTTCTGATGTGGGGCAAATGGACAAATGATGAATTGGCAAGAGGTTTTAAAGAAATGCTGAGCATCCTCTGCTATTACTGAAAAGTACTTTGTGTGTTGCAGTGTCGGTATTGAAGGATGACAATTGGCACCACAGTGAGGACAGATGAGACTTCAAAAACTTTGGCAGGGGTTTGAAATGGAGCCTTTTTCATCAAACTGGAAGAAGTTTCTTATTAATAAACCCTGTATAAGTGGGAGTTCATTGAAGCACAAGACTCCTTACGCTAGAATAGGACTAAATGCAAAAAAAAAATTGTGCACAGGCTTTGGCAGGTGACCCTGACAGGCACACAGAACTCCTGTCAGAAAACTTGCCAACTTTTCAAAGCAAAGCAAAAAGAAAACTTGAAAACGAGCATTTTCTTTCCCTTTGCAAATGACACTTTGAACCCAGACAGAAATTTTTCTGACTTTCTCAAGAACTACCCATTACTTAGGCAGCAAGGAAGAAGAATAGAAAAAAAATGTTACAGCGCAGTCGATATGGACAATATGAAAACAGGCTAAAAAAAATTCACAATTGGTGACACACATTCTAGGAGAACAAAACCATTGACTGGATTAAAAGAAGAATGGACTTCTTAGATTCTAGAAGACATACAAATGTGGCTATACAACATCAGAAGTCATCAAAACAGTTTATGCTACACGTTCAACACACAGTTCCATGATAAAAGCAGTGAAAAAATAATGCTTAGTTCATCAGCAATCACATACCTCTCTTCCCTTTGGGAATCCCCGAAATTTGTAAATGTTATATATTAAAAAGAAGAAAAAAAATTCTAGTATTAAAAAATGTTATATACTATTTTACAGATTCATCAACTCAGCTATCACTGAACATTTCCTTAACACTACAATGTGAAGTCACCATAATTAAAAATCAGTTTTGAGTAGAGAATGCATAATTTTGTGATCTTTTTCACAGATATATTTTAATATTGAAATTATGTATACTCTATAAATTTTAGTGAAATTGAACATTTATTACATGAATGAAGGGGGAAATAGTCTTAAAATGATCTATTCTTTTCAAGCTATCTTAGATTAGATTGAAAATTTTTGCTGAATAGATTTTTCTGAAGGCACATGCAACATATTTACCCTTCTGAAAAACGCCACGTCTCTGACTGCAAATAAGTAGCAAAGAAATGAATCTTTGAACAGAGATGTTTAATCATGCATGTATGATTTGATCTGTTGTTTTTTTTTTTGTATTCTTTTCCACAGAAGTCTAATATTCTCAAAGTAATGCAGGTCCTCAAAATACAAAGACAGCAATATATACATTTTATTAGGTAATCATTACAGTGTAACACAGTGGCAATGGTAGTGTAGAACAGGACCTCCAGGGAATTAATTTCAAATCATGAAAACAGCTGTTTCTTCAGTATAAGATAAAACATCTATAACAAGTTCACACATGACAGATGTAAGCTAAAAACTAGATTCCATAGTGTGATATAAAACCAGATGTTTTGAATGATCATATTTTATAACTATATCTTCTAAATCATGTTTATTCCTTTGCATATTTTTTAAAAAATATTTATTGAGTTTCTGAGAACATTTTAAAAACAATTTCCTGAACCTTAGAAAACTGTATTAATTAAATGTCTATAACATATAAAATTGTGTGTATCTAGCCAAGTTTATTTTTGTAATTCATTGATATAAAAGGTGCCATAATTCTAAATATTGTGGTTTATGCATCATGAAGCAAAAGACATGAGAGTAAGAAACATAAAATTGTTCTATTTCTTCTACCTTACAATGCCATTTTAAAAAGCACAAGTTTAAAAGTGTACATTTCCAATCAACAGAAGAGCAATGCGAATGCAATTATTGTAACTATCATTATTTTTAGATCTATAATCTAGATCTGTACAGCACGATGAAAACAAGCATTCAGTTACATTTTCTTTCTATTTTGAATGAGAGGTGAAAAGTTGGAAGGAACAACTGTATAAGGCTATGAATCTTTTCCAAACCATTTCACCACCTCCAGCACAAAGATGCTTTCTCTTTTTTATGCTCTTTAATTTTCATTTCTAAACCTACAGTTCATTCAAGCGAATTCAAGTAGCGTTTTATTTCACTTCACTTTTCATAAGCTTCAAGTCTCTTACTCCTCTGTAAATGTGAACTGCCTTAAACATATGTCAGAAAGTAAAGCTAAAATGTTTCTTGACACACTTGTTTCACATCAGGGGAGAAAAAATCTAGGAACAAACCATGCTGTACAGCAAATGCAGCTACAGCCTCACCTCTGAATGATGCTCTTCATTTTGCTGCAATACTTCGATACAGAGTTCTGCAAGGTGAAGAACCTCTTCCAGTTTTCTGGCAGGTGTTGCTTGGTTCATGGTCTCTGTATGAATATAAAATGCAAATTGATATTGCTTTAGTTACAAATATGATTTACAGTAAGAGAAAATTGTGTCAGAAAGTAATAGGAATGGTGCAAAGTGACAATTCTCCGAACCATTAGCAATTTCAAGTGTTAAGGATAATCATTTAATACACATAAAGAGAGCTGAATGTCCAGATCACTAGAAAGAGAAAATACTTAACTCACAAAAGCATCACTGATCATTCTAAACATTATCTATTTAATATGTGAGAAATAACAGGTGCATCAGTGATGCTCAACTTCTGCAATAAGGAAGTTCTTTTTCTCTCCAAGGTCATACATACAAAGACAGCAGACAGTAGAGACCTTTTTTGTTATTGTCAGTACAATCTCATTCTTACCAGATGACTCATTACTGTCATCAGCAAGATTCATGTGTTTTGCAGCAGTCCAAAATTCCAAATGTTTCATCTAAATAAGACATTTCATTTTAGGCATATTTAAAAATAAGAATGCAAACCACAGTAATTCATACAATTAATTTCTAGTAACTAATTATTCAAATAACTAATTTTCTACTTGCTGTTCAGCAATGAATGAATCTGCATTTTCAGTACCATAATGAAAAGTAGCATTATAAAATAAGGATGTTATAACAGAATTGACACAACCCTAATAAACACTCCACATAAAAAAAGCATAAATGTAAAAGTTACAAAAGACATGAGAGTCACTCATCCTACATAGTAGACTTCAAAAAGAAAGGGTAAAACAACTGTAACTAAAATTCTTACAGGGAAACTAAACACTGATTAGTTTTCAATTAAAAAAAATAATCATAGGACTAGATCCCAGAAAGAGTCATGAAAGATAAAGGAAGAGTCCAACTGAAATTTTTTACAATCATAGTTTAATCAGTAAAAGTAATTTGTCCAACTACATAATTTGCATTGTTAGGAGTAACTTTAGAATTAGCTATCAGAGCTTGTTTACTTAACAACGCTCGTTTTGCTAAGAATAAACTATGGGATAGATGGAAATGATGTACAATATAATCATATATAAAGTACGGTCACATTGACCAGCTTTGCAGAGGATTTATGAAGCTGATAATGAAATGTCAGTGAGGGCCTCAGGAATCCTATTTTCTCATTTTTTGTGCATGTTCATGGATCACATGAATATCAAATTACATGAATACACATCTTCATGTACAGAAAATTCTGCTGACGTTCCCACTTTGCATTCATCATGACATAGAACATTAGCAGATTAATTAAACAATTTACATAATCTCCTTGGTCTCAGTAAGAATATCAGTTTGCATGCACTAAATATTTTTAACAGTTAACATTTCTGGCAGGTCAAAGCAAGTTATCAGACATTTTAAAGGCAGGTTACCTTGTCCAGTTCTTCATCACTAACACACTGATGCATGATACAGTGATAAAATACACAGCTTTGATGCAATCTTTTAAGAAACATTCTATTAGAATGTCCAGCAAACATCTACTTCAAGGTGAATTAAAACCCACATTGTTTTCATGAAAAAAAAAAATGCAAGTAAATTATTTATTGAAGCAACTAAGAGGAATTTTTTTCAAATCTTATTAAAATAACCATCTAACCAGACACATTGAAATAATATGTTTTCCAAAACCACAATTTAACTCAAGAAAGACTTATTGTAGGAACATGGACCAAGCACAAAACATAGACCAGGACACAAAATTACATTCATAATGCCAAGAACACTGTTATCAATACTGTGCTGTATTGAATTTGCAATTTTTATAGTACAGAACAATTATATGAATATAACAACAACCATACTGAATCAAGTGAGATTAGGAAGGATTGGTCCAGTTCCTATTATTTAGGTTATAGTATAAAGACTACTATTGGATTCAGACTAAATCAGTGGTTTCTACACTTATCCTGGACTGAAACTACTGTTTCCTCTAGTGGTCAGTGTCCTCCCTGGCCTGAACACAAAGCAAGTACTTTTCATACAGGTGATACATCACTAGCAGTGTCACAGATGTTAATGAGTCCTAGGAATAAACCAGTAATAATAATAGAGTATGACTTGCATATCTGATTTCAGCATAAACAACTCATTTTATTACAAATTCACCCTGATCTTCATTACCTTATGACTAACCAAGTAAATAAAATAATTGCATTCGCAATGGCAATCATTCCTAATCAAACTAAATAAGCTGTAAACTATTCAAAAATTATACCCTAGAAGGGCTCCTCTAAATTATTAAGAAAGTAATTCTAACAATTATATTGAATCTCATGTTGCATTTTTGCATTGTCCTCTCTCACTACGGAGAGCAGGAGAAAAAAGATTTACTAGCTAACTGTGAGATTATCCTGCACTACCACCGTGATAAGATCATGATGAAGAGAAACATTGTCTCAGGAAGGTACTAATTCCATTGAGCACGGCACAAAGGAAGAGCAGTTCTGGTCATACGTGCTGAAGTGAAGAATCTTGATCAGAAATGGAAGTGAATGGAGAGTCTGGGTTTTTTTGCTATGTTTTTCTGTAAGGCATCATAAGCCTAATAAAATGAAGGATGAAAGACAGGATCAGAAGTGTTCCCACATAGGCAATGCGGTAATAGTGTTCCCAAAGTGGTAACACTTGGGAAGGAGAAGATCTACTTATGATCGGGGATGATGCTGGCATAAGGATAAATCAGTTGTGATGATTTAAACTAGAAACTGTAATTTTCAGTCATCACGGGACTAATGTTCAGGATTAGTTTCTTCAACAAAATTAGCATGTTTAGGAGGAAACAGAGTATGAAAACTTTAAATATTCCTTTGAGGTAAGTATGGCAAGTTTCTGAAAAATGTTTCATGTAGGAATGACTAAAAATGTGGGAAACGTTATAGTGAATGAATTCCAGTTTCACTTTTCATAAAACTCACCATGCTATTTACTATTTACTAGCTTACTCTGAAACAATTTATTACTTGCTAAAAACAAATTACTCTTGATGTTTCATACAGCTTTTCACAATATTTTAAAAAACGTGATTTTCCTATGAGATTTGTTCATAAGAAAAGGTGGCAGAGAATTGCACTCACTCTGCATCCTTGGATAAATCTCCCTAATTTTGTTGTCATTTACTTATTCACAGAATAAATCAGTACAGACGATTTCTTGTGGATGATACTCAGTTCCCTATATTTCACTTAAGCTTCATCTAAAGCTTCCTTTTCCATCTGTAAGTTACCATATCATCTAGTCATTTTTTTCTGTAACTAAGGAGTTTTCACTTTCAAATTCTAGGCAGTATGTTTTATGGATAACCACCATTTACATGGGTATATAAACAAGGGGCTATGAAGTAATTTGAAACATACAGAATGAAATACTTTTTTTTATTATTATTAAGCAAATAATATAAATGAAATATGAGTAGTAATAAATTCTTATCTGGAAGTTTTAGAACCTCTAAAATACCTGAACAAAATACTGTGCTTGGCTTTGTAAGCATAAAAGAATTACAGGAATGGAAATCAGTGCTGTCAGTTTTCATTATATTCATGATGTCTTTCTTCCCACAATTACTAAGGGTTGTTAAGATGTGTTTACACTGTTCAAACTAACAAGTTGCAGTGGGCGTCGAGACAGTAAATATCCTGCCTGACATCTTTTAGAAAATAAACAGAAAAAGCCATCAATCATCTGTTCTCAGCCTCACTTTCTGCTGAAATGTAAAAGCAAACCAGGCTTTGCAAATAATGGATGCTTTCTCAAGTATGCATTATCAGTGAATCACATAGGTACCGAGAAAATATTGTTAAATGAGCTAAGTTAACTGACTAAATTGCTACTGAAATGAAAAAGTGACTGCTTCATGGACCAGTTGAGCCTAGCGCCGCAAGGGACTGTCAGATCATCCAGTCTCACCTGCTGTGTCATACAGGTCCGGGAACTTCTCGCCAGTCCTCCTTTCCTGAGACAATCAGGATGTCTAAAACTTAACAACACTGTCTCTAAAACCTAACTTAAGCTTACTTTCAGGAAGAGAGTTTATCTTTGAAGACAAATGCACAATTCACCTCTTTCACTTTCTCCCCAGCATGTAAGCTGTTAAACATGTGTGATTAATTTCTCACTGACATTTGCTGAGCACAGGAATCTGCTGATTAAAGAGGCAATTTTCCTTGGTTATGAATACAGTGCAGCTATGACATTCCTGTCTATGGCCTGTCAGTCTCCCCCCACTGACGACACAGCATACATCCCTTACTGGTTTTCCCTGCCTAGTATTTCATCCTTCCTCCTTTTCTTCAAACAAGCATATCCAGAACAAGACACTGAGGAGAGTCAACCTGTCTCAAGGCCAGAGACCAATGGCAGGGGTATTGGAAAAAAGGCAAGTATGCTAAGAGACCCCTAAGTTCACAGTCTCGGTGGACTTACAGAAACCTTCACATCCAGAGAGACAGATGTGGCTGGAGGCTTCTGGGGTGATGTTGCAGTTTAGGATGAAGTCCAGCTCATTTTGTGCGAAAGTGCAACAGAAGATCCAGTTTGCATTCTGATTCTTCATGTAAGACAACTGGCATTTGTTTTAATTTTCATCGGCACTGTTGCTCTGGTTGCTGGCAGCACTCAGGAGTTGTGCTACTGAACATTAAAGCTACCAGCATTAAATAAAGCCTGGAGAAAGTGCACGATGTCTAACAATGGAGGTGTCTGAAGATCAACTAATTTGTTTCTATGCATGTGCCAGAATTAGATGCAGGGAAGAGCAGATAATTCAATGACTGTCTGCTGTCAAACTCTTTCCAGGACACAGTGCACACACAGCAGTGCACAGCTTAAGCAAGTTTTGAAGTTCCTGAAAGAATTTTGTCTGTATAGATATTCTGTAGGGGGACCTAAATCTTGCAAAGGAATCTGACTGATCCACTCCAAATAGGAATCTGAGAGTGAACTCACATTGATGCAGTGGGAAGAACAGGGACTCCCCACTAAAGCAGGACATAATATAATTCGATAATACAGACACATCATAATTTGGGCTTTAGTGATCCAATTCTGCTGCAGTAGGGCCCATTACTTTGATCTTTTTGACATGTGAAAATTGCAAGATTGCTTCTGGACTTGTACAAAAGCAGTACAAACATCAATAAACCGGAGCTAATATATTACTAAACCTTAACTGACTCTGAAGAGTTAATCCACAACTAGGATAATCCACCCACAGATAATTTAGATTTTACTGTACTGGATTTTCTTGCAACTTCTCACAGAATTAATTCTGCATGAAAAAGTACAGAGGGACATCTGGGAGGACATTCTATATTTTTCTGATTAAAAAATAAAAATCTATCCTTATATGAATAGTGGAATTTAAATTGCTTTCTAAAAATTCAATAGCATTTTAAATTCTATGGAAAAAAATTAGAATCAATTACCATTATCAGCTATGTACAGAGAGATTATGAGATTTTTAGAAAGTTAAGAGTTTACAACTCCTAGTCCACAACCTATCATTTTATAAAGTGGGTCACATTACAATATTTTCAGGTTTTAAATGTTTATCATAGTATTCACTTGCATTACCTTTATGGGGCAATCACAGGTTGTGGTTTTTTCTGTGTTTGGGTTTTTTGTTTGTTTGGTTCTTTTTTTCAAGAAGGGGAATTGGCTTATGGAAAAGCACTGGAACAACAAATTTGAAAATGTATAAACAGGCAAACAAAGGCAGAGACTAAAATAAATCTCCTTTTTTATTGCTGTTCAAAGCATTTATTTTTTGATTCTTTGTATTCCGGTTTTGACAGCACAGACACATGCAGTTGGTATTTTCTTTCTTTCCCTCACTTCTAATTTCTCTTCAAAGGGGGAAAGAACTGATTCTCAGCACTTTCTGATCCAGTGGAGTAAAACTCAGAGACAAGAAACATGTCTAACTGCAAGGCTCCATGAATGAAGAGATCTGAATAACTCATATACTAGGTGGAGAGAAAACTGCCACTTAAAAGTGCAGACTTAGTAATAAATATTTTCAAAAAACAGAATAATCTTAAGAATCTAAATTTTAGAGATTTACTGAAAAATGACAACAAATATAATGCTGGCAAACAGGGAGAAGGGAAAAGAGATACTTACAATTATTAACTGAAACAAATTTTTAAAAAAATTACTAATTGAGGGCATAAAATAAACAGAAAACAATGAAACGTAACAGATTTGCAAAGGTAGGTTGAACTAGACTTGTGCAGCAGCTTTTCTTGATAGGATACTTTCTTACAAAAGAAATTCAGTAGATCTCATCTGTTCTGACTATTAAAGCATTTGATACTGTGCCTCATGGGAAAACTATCAGTTAAGATGAAGAAAATGAGGATTAAAAAAGAAACTACGTTGGATAAAGAAGATGTTTCAAGTGAGAGGCAACAGGTCATGTTGAGAAAGAGCAAAGAAAAATTTCTTGAGGGATTCCTTTAAGATTCATCTGGCCTTCCTTAATATTTTCAGCAATGACTTTAGAATAACTATTAGGAGTGCACTGATAATGTTGTAAAACACCGGTAATAGATAGCAGGGTCAAAATGCAGTAACAGGAATTGGATAATTCCAAAGAATAGGAGAGAGAAATATATTAAAATACTTCAAAGAATCAAAGAAAAACATATTAAACTACTTTAAGAAGGAGAGCAATACATTTTGACACATGAACAGCAAAAACATTTGCTACAAACTGGGAATATGTCAGCTGGAAATGATCAGGACTCTGAAGACTGGGTTGAACTAACTTTACACAGAATGGCTGTGTGCCACAAGCACAATACCTACATCAGAAGACAAGTGTTCCTTGAATATATTAGATGAAGCATTTGTGGTATAGCAATACTGCAAATACTGTGCAAGGCATCTCATAGGGATGACTTTGCACAGCTCTTGTCACCAATGTTCAAGAAGGTGGAATTCAAACTTTACAAGAAAGACTCCTAAAATGATAAAAATGAAGATCGGGAGGCTAAAACTCTGAGACAAGGTGATGAAAGCCGAGGTTGCATGAGTATGAAACTCTTGTCTAAAAATGCATCATAGGGCATGGAGGAACTGGAGATGATGAAATGCTAATTGAGGACAGAACTACCCCTTCCTCATTTGGGATACAGGACAAGGCTAGCATGCTAAAAATTGGGAACTAATTTTAATGTAAGGTGATTGTTACACCTATAGATAAAACCGGACTTGAAATGATGCTCATGTGGGTGAAGCAGGGGTTGGAAAAGAGGAAGCACAGTGACAAAGACAGACCCAGCCCTACTGTTAAAAGAGGATGTAGGTATCTTTACAGGAGTATCAGGATGTGAACCTAACAATCCAGGAGTTCTTTTACAGACTTCTGCTCCAAAACTGAAATCAGGGATGTTTGCCCATATCCCCTTCTTTACATTTAGTTGCACAACAGAGACCATGAAGATGCTATGTCACTGTGCAACTTACTCACTTTTGTTTGTTCAGTGAAATGAACATGCATGGAGAGCTTTAATCAAGTCCTCTCCAGGCACAATGACTCTCTCCACTTGCCTTCTCAGCTTCAATAATGTTTGTAGTGTTCTTCTTTTTAAGTCAGACAGATCCTTCTGAGCCTTGAAGGAATTTACATACCACCCTTCCTTTAGAAACTTACATGTAATGAGTATGTTAATGATTAATGTCTTTTAAAAAACAGCAAACTGTTGAGTTGATCCTGACCTTCTCTTGGAAGGAGTTAATAGTTATTCAGACATTGGCAGTCTGTCTGAGAGAAAGAAATATTAGGATGACAACTGTGATTTGTCTTTGAGCAATTGCACACTATGCAGTAACTATTTGCCCTGATTTTAATGGAATTTATTCCCATTCCTTTATTCAAACTGTTTGGCAGAAGGAGCCCAGCATATTGAGTTACTACAGTATTTTAAAAATAATGAGTTAAAAGACAACCACTTAATAAGGCAAATCTTTACAATCTGTCTATTGCCTCAGAAATGAATATCCGTGGACAATAACAGTTCACTTTACAGTTCACTTTAATCCCTAACCCAGTCCTTTTATATCTGTACAGCAAGGTAATGCCCCTCTGCTCAAAAATGTATTTACGTGTAAGTTTCTGTCATTTCTTAGACAATAACAGAAGCAATAGCAGAGTTAATTACTCCTCAGCTATTCAGATTTCAAATAAATTTAAATGGAGAAAAAAAATTCATTTCTGAGAAGGAATAAACAATATATTTTGATACTCTGTCTGTGTTAATGGATGTGTGTAAAATGAAAGTAAAAAATAAGAAATCTGTATATGGGAGGGCATCTTTTTTGAAGGAGAGAGAAAACAAATGGGGGAGGCACGCAAATTTCTATAGGTTCTTCATTGGAAGTAAACAAAATGCATATAAAGAATGCTATTTGTCTCTGGCCTCAGACTATAGAAGGTCCAGTTATGTTCAACATTATCTATAGGAAGAATTAATGCAAGTTAAATACGGAATAAAACAGGAAAACATGCCATACACAAAATGATCTACAAAAGTACTTTCAGGAAGTAAAGTCTCAAAGGCTGCATATGCTGAAGTGAAAATGGGTCATACTTAAACAGAGGTTTTCCCGTATTGATGCTGTGATTCATATCCTTGACAAATTATAAACCCTTCCTGCAAACTACAAGGGCATTATATGAGAGTTCTTAGATACAGTTCAAAATTGTAATAGTAGGTTTGCTGGTATTCTCCTCATAATGGCAATTATACTGACTGAGCAGATTAGCTACTCCATGAGAATTTCAGCTGTATGTGTAATAAGGAATGACATGCTGACCCGTGTCATTGCCAATGTAATTTTTGTTAAAAAAATCTGTTTCTATATTTGTAACAGTATAATGACAGGGGAGTATTAAACAAAATGTCATCCTGACTGTAAACAAATATTGTTGATGGAAGTACTGCTTATACCACCATGTCTGCCATTAAGAATGTAACCATCGTGTTTGGGAAAACAGAGTCTTGTTCAACTGAGACTGAAAAGGAGAGCACTTGGGGAATAGACCTAGGAACCTGGCAACCACACTGCTGAGAAAGGATTCTCTCAACAAAAAGAATTTGCATGTTCACCTCTGTATTACCTAACAAGGACACTCCTGCAATTCTTTATATAGTAGCTAGTGCACAAGGGGTAAATAATAGTTATCAAGAAATAGCTCTTCCTCATTTCTCACAAAAATGCAACGCACGGTATTAGGGCTAAGCATATCGTACATCAAGTTCGTTATGAAATCTGTACGAGTCCAGCTAGTGAAAAAAACAGGAGCAGGATTTGTCCCTGTTAGCCAGGCTAAAACTTAATTTTATTGGAATTCCCCTCAGTGGCTTCATCTTTTACATCAGAGAAATGGGTTCAATGGTGCACAATTTCTGGTGAACACAGTCTATTTACTCCTTTCTATAATTTTTTTTCTGAGTTTCTGTTCAATTTTTAGTTGCATTTTTAGTCAGAACTCATATTTAATTAAGAAACTAAATTACAGACACAGCCTAAAAACCTCCAGCTTCACCTAACTGACATAGTAAATTTCCATTTACTCACGTATGTGATAGCCTCTCATCCATTCTCTAATCTAGTTATTTGCCAGGTCACTTAAGGGACAGCTTTGCTATCCTATCTTAAGAACATGCCGATGCTTTCTTTCAAAGCATGCATAAACCTAATGTAAAATGACTGAAATCAGGTATAGTTTGTTTTTTTTTTCCTGTGCCTGTAACTATGTCATCTGTGCTTAATGGTCTAGGTTTCTCACATAAAGAGCCTGAGAAAAAATAATAAGGGTGTGGCACAAGGAAGATTTGCACTGGGGGTGATACACATCATATAAAAGTGTACAGATGAGGTTTTAGAGTGCAAAGGTCAAAGGACACGCTCTCTAAAATTACTTTTCTCATTTCACAAATTAATTTCAACAAATTAATTTCTGAACTTCTACTTTTAAGAGATACTTTCTTTAATACCTACAGGTGTAAAAATAGCAACTGGAATTATTTGTTCTATCTAGCTTTAGGTATCTTACCTAGAAGGGAAACTGTCTTAGGGTATATTTGTATTTGATGGTGTGAGATAGGTCCTTTCACACAGAAATTGTTGAAGGACAGGTTCTTTCATAGAGAAATTGTTGAAAGACCCTCAGAGCACTATGAATCCTCTGCTTAAGAAACCTCTCCCTGTTGATCAGAGGGGGTCAGCAGATTCCCTGAGCAATCCTATCAACTCATCCTAACAGACTGTAGCAAGAATAACCATACCACCAGTGCATTGTCGGCTCTCTTTTATTAAGAATTCCAATTAGATCTCTTCTCTTTACAAGGCATTTAAAGCTTTCAAACAAAAATCAGTGGAAGTTTTGGAAATCAGTGGAAGTTTTTGAATCTTTAGTTTTTAACTTAGACTTCAAAAGAAGTAGTTTTAATAATCTAGCATTTTTCAAACTCCTCATTGCCAAGGAGCTCCTCTTTGAGCTACATTCATGCAACCTTTATAGTCATCACTCCAGTCTGTCTTTCCAGATGGAAAATTATTTCATCCCGAGAGTACTGCCAGGTCAATGCCCCTTCCCATAACAGTGGTTGATATTATTTGTGAAACTCCACAAAGCATCATGATCAATCTTCCTTCGGGTATGTGCATATGTCAGGTGAGAAAAAGCAGTATGTACATCTGTTTCATAGCGTATATAGGCACAATTCCTCATACTTCTATGCAGCCAGTACCACTTAGTCACAAATACTACTTCAGCTGTGCTCTTTGTATGATGACTTTTAAATATCAGGATAGAAGTACTCGAAACCCCCTTTTTTTACTATTGAAGAATATACACCATATTAGCTTCTATAAAATCAGGAACACAAAGTACTACCATCCTCGCAACATTCAGCTGTAACTAGAAAAATAAACATATCACTAAACAAAGCCATATCAGAGAAATATAAAACCGGTTTTACAAAATTAGTTCTCCTAGCAAGACCTTCATCAATAAGTCCAGCAGTCCCATTACGAAACAGATACAGTTGTTGCTGATGGCTATGAAATTACACTTCTCTAAACATACAAACTGATTTTGAATTTAACAAACTTTCTGCCATCATTTAGTTATACCTCTCTCACAGAAACTACAACTACATCATTTTCCAAAACTGAAAATTACTAAATTGCTGATAAATATGTACATCATAGTTAAGTATCAGTGTAAATGAAGAATGCATGGATGATACTACAACAAAATGAATTTTAATGCTCACAAATATTCTGGTCAGTATCTTGGTAATGTAGAAATTAACAAAAATAATAAATAATAAAACAACAGACACAACACACTACATCTGTAATACATGCAGACATGCACACAAATAGTAATCACCTGAGTCCTTTTCTGCTGTTGCTAAATATAAAAAGAAAAAAAAAGAGAAGAAAAACATCATTACAGAAATTAAACTACTTTAATTTAATTTAATTAGGGAAGAATAAATACCACATAAGGAGGTAAAATCTCCTTAAAATCTAGAGTACATCACACAAGTGATGAATTTTGTCAGGTGAAGGAGAAATAGTGTATGTTTTTAAGCAGTATATTTGTATTTACTAGTTCTATCTAGTCTTTATTTCAGGCTCACACACTGAGCTTGAATCCATATTGTGTCTGGGAATTTAGAAACATAAATAATAGTACAAGAATACAAGAAAGTAAGAATATGAGAATATTATTTTTATTAGAAACTTCTTTCCATCTGCTTTTTAGGTACTTACTATTGGTGTATAGCTGTATTAGTTGCATTTTAACTGACTGATATGATGTTGTTCACTGAAGAAATATTCAAAGAAGAAAAATCTAAAAAACGTATGACAACCACATTTTGAGAAATTCTGGAATATTATAAAGATAAGGACTATATGCTTTCTGTATGGAATTTAGAGTAAGTATTTAATGCAAACACTAACATAAACTACTTTCCAGTGCACAGACACAATAATACTTCTATAAACCCAAAGAAGCAGAACGGAACCTATTGTTGAAAGCTATTACATTTATATGGATAAAAATGTAGGGTGTTTGTAATGGTCAGAGTATAGAAAGGGACCAATACAGATCTCATTGCTACTGAAAACCAGTGCATTACATTTTCTGATGTTATGATGCTGGAGCCCTCCACTTTCAAATACTTTATTCTCAGAAAAGCACTTAAACTTATTTCACTTATTTTTATATATGCGATCTATCATGCTTTGAGTTACAATTACATGAATATAAAACTACTTAAAGAAAGCCAGTTGTGTTCTAATCAAAAGGCAATAAATCAAAAAAGAAATTTGCAAGTCAAAATATGGGTGACAGTTTCGTGTGCTGTTCCAGCATAGTGCAGTGTTAACAGTATGCATATTTTTAAGTCCAAACTTTGCTACTTTCACTGGAAGTCCCACAGTTTAAAATCTTAGGAAAAGATGTATTTACATCACTGCAAAAAACTTTTCCAAATCATTTTATTGTCAGTGAGTTTAGATATCTTTTGTAAGCTTCTGTCACACTGAAAAAAATGTTTCTATTTTTATACCCATTTTTTCAACAGGTTTGCAACATGACTTAAATACTGAACATTAAGAATTCTCTTTATGAATACAGAAAGATAAAAAATAATGAAAACAGTTATTTTTTGCTTTTCATTTTCCAGAACAGATTTATTATTCATCCTTTTTTTTCTTTAACACAACATGATATCATAATTAATTATGATAAACTGGTTACTATGATGGTTTCATGTTGTTACTTTCATGATATAATACTGGTTGCTATAGTGATGAGATGGGTCTTTTGTTAATCACTTGTGAGATTGGTTAACTCATATTTTTCAGAGAATTTGAGCAGAAATGAAAAAAATCTTGGCTTTACAATACAGTTAAACAGATGAGGCTTCTTCATTTTGCTGCTATGCTAACTCTATTTCTTCTAGTGTAGTGCTAAAAATATATGCTACTAAAATATGCATAAAAATTAGCATTTTTTAAAAACAGAATTCATCCTTCAATATTTCCCTATAATTAACTTTATCTCCAAAAAATAGTTATATAGATGTACACAGTTTTGTACTCCTGAGTATATCTGTACAGGTGTATCTCAGGTTTTCTTTTCTTTATACAGAATAAGAGATGTGTCTTGACAAGGCTATTATGATTTTTTTTTTGTTCTACATAAGGTTTAAAAATTTTAAAATGAAATGTCATTTTAAAAATACAAATCCTTGTCATATTTTTAGCAGAATTTTAGTTAATTTCATTATATACTTTCTAGAACATACCTAAATTCCAGAAAAACTTCTGAGTACCTTCAAACCTAATATTTTGTTCCATTAATTATTTTAAACAATCAGGATGTAATTAAAGTTTTAATAAATCAGATTATTATTATACATCTGACAACACAGCAGCAAAAACAATTAACATTTATCTATCTGTCTGACTTATAAATACTTTAGAAAAGCATCTATACCCAGAGTTTTCAAATTTCAAAGTAGTGACACTACTAAGGAAAGAATTTTCTGTCAGTAGTTTAATTACTAGGAATAGTTAGAGAAATAAAAAATATTTCATAAACAACCTCTCAGATTTACGAAAAACTCACAAGTAAGAACAAAGGGTAACTCAAATTAGGAAGTTCTAGTCTTCCATTCAAACAGGGTCCCAGGAGGCATATTAAGGCAATGAACAGGAAAAAGCTCCACAGTTCACCAGCTGAGATTTTAATGAGACATTTCCCCTTGCTGTGGAAGGGGTTTATTCTAGAAAGGGAAAAGGCTGCTCTCACAATATCTAGTTAATAGGTATTATTGGCTTTTACAGCCATTTTGGCAGTAGATTGCTGTACTAACCTTCTATTTTGGCATATTCTGTAAGTCGAGTGTAATTGATCAAGGCAGCCTTCTCCAGACATTTTCTAACCACTTTCTTCACCTCTTCTGCTGGTATGGGAGTAGCAATATCTTTCATTAAAACCTGTGTCAGAGACAATTATATCACTTGATTACAATCATGACCCAAACCCCATGGGAAAATCATAAGAGTATCCTAAAGTTAGAGCTGATAATGATTGAAGGCAGAAATCAAGAAGAAACTATTTCAGCTGTTGGAACTAGATGTTCATCTTTGAAGGTTTCTGTTCAACCCTAATTTGACTGCCTATATGGTATTTATCCCTACTGTTTGGGATCTTGCAGCCTGCCAGTCAGTCTTAGTTTGGGTGATGTCAAGACCAGCATAACAACAGCATTCTGTGGATGGGCTGGATCACAGTTACCACCAAAGATGTGGTTGTAGAAATTTGCTTTCTTCTCATCTGTGGAAAAGCTTCCACCATTGCACAACCATGGACTCTTCAACAGGGTAAAGTTATTCAAATTCAACATGTCCTTGCTGTGAAAAAATGTCATCTGTAGTAGTCAAGGAAAACACTGAACTTGCGGTGGAATATTTTATCACAGACAAGTAGAAGAACAGACTATATAAAGGTTTTCAAAACCTGTGAGTTGTTGTTACCTCACCTGTTTCAACTGAGATAAACTGAGAATCTATACCTCTTTATATGAATGCAACATTATATAGTCTGGATTGCTATATAAAAAAAGGAATACTGTTAAAAATTCACTTGCAGTTTTCCTTTAATTCTATAATCCATTAAATTTCAACAGGTAGGTGTAAAAAAAACCCTCAGTATGTTTTTGTCACATTTTGAGGTAAATAATAAAATTTCAGGTAACTCACAACTTTTAAAAAATACCTCTTTGGTAGATTCCCAGATAAGCTACACCCTTATACAATGTATCTAAAAATTGTTGTTAGATGAGGGGAGAAACAAATATAGTCTTGGGAAGGACATGGTAGAAAAGAAACAGTTTCAGCAACAGAGAAGCTGTCAGGAAGACATTGCGGCAAAGAAGACAGAACTACCATACTTGCACACATATGACTTATCTGTCTTACCTTGCTTCCTTTTAACGAATAAATTCTGGGTTATCAACAAATGAATATACACTGTACAAAACCTTTTATTCTAAATCTGATTTTGTTTTCAAAATTTTCCAAGACAGGTAAAATAAAATGGTTCTTCCCATTCTGCATCCACAAATATAGGAATATACATTGACAATTCCCAGTCAAGACTGACAGCAGTTTTGCTTGAGCACCAGCTAGAGTACCACTGCCATTTGTAACAGCAGGAATGGTGAGAGGAAATGGATGTTTCATAGAGCACAAAGGAATCTGCACAGCACTACAATCACTGAGATTGCAAGTGAAATAAAACATACATACTCAGACTCTTTATGTGTTTTTCAAACATGACAGAGGTTTTCTAAGACAGAATCTCTATCTGTGGAGTGTTCTGCAGTGCAGAATAACTAATATTCACTAGGACCAAACTTCTCAGATTTTGGCAAAGCAACACAGCTTGGGATCTGAGCTTCTTTTGAATTCATATCTTCATCAGACTCCTGCTGATACAATTCCTCTGGAATCTCTGCTGGAATTTAAAGTCCTCTTTCCTCAGAGATGGCTGAGATGCTTTTATCATTATGAGGTATTCCCCTTTCTGGTCAACACAAGAGGATTTTCTGGGCAAGAGTTTGCATTTATAGTCGTCCATGTCAGATTTGCTGCATATAGCTTTTGCTTCTTAAATTGATTTGGATTATGCATTTATGGAATATTATTTGAATTATATAGATCCTTTTTAATGTTACATACAAGTATAGACAACATCAGCAGCATAGAAGGCATTGAAAGCAGAAAAAGGGGGCTGTAGAGTAGACTTGTGCTACTTTAGAGGTAATTCTGTGTACGCATTAAATTAAATAGAAACAGTTACTACAGTGGCTTGAAGTGAAAGTCCAGTAAATAAGCCTTACAGAAAAAAGCTGTTTGCCTCTGTGGAAGACATTGAGAAAGAAAAAAATGAACCTTCCATAGAGCAGTTAAAACCAGTAGTAAAATACCTGAAAAGAGACGAGTCTGCTTTCAAAAGTCTGAAGGCAAAAGAAAAGTGCAGGCTCAGCTGTCATGCAGAATTTAAAATATGTTCTCAAACTTACCCTTTCAAGTAATGAAAGTGTGGCTTTTAAAGCTCCTTCGGGACGTCCAAAAGGGAAACAGTATCTTAAAGAGTAAAAATAAAAAAAAAAAACCAAAAAAACCCCAAAAAACCCACAAACAAAACAAAACAAAAAAAACCAACCAACCAAACAAAAAAACCCCAAAAAACCACAACCCCCCCCAAACAAACAAAAAAACAAACAAACAAAAAAAAAGGAAGAAAAAGAAAAAATTATCAGAATTATAAAACCTGTGTTACAAAGTTACTTTGAGACATAACTGTATAAAACTTGCATTAAATTATGTTAGCAGAAGACTCCCATACAAGAAATACTAATAAAAGCAGAAAGGCTCTTCAGTAGTCCACCATGGAGTACATACATAGTACAGTAGTATCAGCTCATCAGCATCTCAGGCTAAATACAGAAAAAAAACTCCAAAAGGCAAAAAACATCACTTCCAATTTTTCGATTAGGAAAGATATTTAAAGGTCTCTGATGAGCTTAATTGTCATCTTCCTGGAAAGAGGTACTATTTGCCATGTAGCCATAACTGCCATACTGCTATGAAGTAGTATTCTATATATTACACTTTGTTTCAATATTGGATCAAGACAAGAATAAAATGCCAGATATTTTAGTTTCTAGAGATACATCAGAGTATAAATGCTGTCAGACATTCCATATTTTTTCCTATTATATTTAAATACTTTGGAAAAGTACTTTATGTTATCTTACATTTTATCTGCTACAACTTAAACCATGCCCACTTCTAAAATTTTGTAAATTAAAAAGTGATTATATTCATAGCTTTATTTTTTATTTTTGTTTACTGAATGATCCAATATAGCAGCTCAATGAGAGTACAATGCTCAGGCAACTACAACCTCTCTTAATCCTGTCTATAAAATCTTGCTGGGATATCCCCAATTGCAAAAAGGATTTTTTACTTTGCTGAGATTATGTTTTTCTTAATATTACTCGGTGAGAATGGTAGGCTCCTATTCTAATGTTTTTCACTACTCAAATCTTTTCTAATGATAAAAGGATTCAGACCAGTATATTTTAGATCTACATTTTGGTCAGCCAAAATAAAGCCTTGTAAATGAGGTCGAAACAGGATTTCCTGCAGTGAGAATTCCAGTATTTGTTTTTATCCCTGGAAAAACTCGAGAGATAAAATTCACACAGCCAAGCAAGAGAGGTTAAAGTCCAAGACACTCATGACAGCTTTCTCAGAAATATTGTGTCTTCCACATTTGATGGCTGAGAGTCAGGCAGAGAACTGAAATCCCAGTGGGTAGGCAAGGTGACAGAGAGGAAAGGTGTAAGTACCTTAAGAACTGGGAAATCGTTCAGATGACAGCCACCAGCATGGGATGGGCTGACTGCACCTTAGTCATAATGAAGCCAGGCTGATAGCAACAAAAATGAAAATTAAAAAGGTCATAGGGGAGTATTAAAACTGAAAGGTTTTAATTAAAACTGGAAGGTGTGGGTCAGCTGGCAGGCATTGAAGAGCACCTTTTTCTGATGGGTGCGACCTAGTGACTTAAATGGACGTAGCAAATGTTCAGTGCACCTCTCAAAAGGCAGGAAGAGATGTACACTCTTCAGTTAAACTGTCCGTGACAGCTGACCAGCTCATGAAATGCTAAGGAATGGAGAGAGGGCAAAGCTTAGAAAAATTCTAACATATTACAGGAAAAAAAAGCATACTGATGATTCTTGAAAGTCTGTACCACTGACCCACTAATTAGAATGATCAGCATGATTAGGAAATGTCAAGTGAGATCACAGGAGTTGCAAATTCAACATTTTAACTCTAGAAATATGCACTTGACTGATATCTCATTAGGACAAGATATAATGACAATATTTTGGGACACAGATTTGAATTGCTTCCTTGGACAGCTAATTTAAGATTCACAAGAAAAGATACTACTACGGATTTCGTCTCAAATGTAAAGAGGACATAGTTTGAGAGATGCACAAGAGAAGAGGTGCTCTGTAGTAATGATCCTAAGACAATACAACTTAATAGAGTAGCAAAAGAGAACAAGCCAAGAAAATTCAGTACGTGTACATTTAGTACATTTACACACAATTTCAAAAATGGGAACTATGAAAAAATGAAAAACTTGAAAAATGAAAGCAAAAACCATAGAGGTGCAATCAAAAAAGCAAGAAACCTACAGGCAGCCTGAGGGAAAATTCAAAAAAGTAGGAGCCCAAGTCAAATGCATACCACAATTAAGAAATCTAAGTGCTAAAAATCAACCAACCCCCCCCATCTGTGAATCCATGAGGAAGACTAAGAGGTTACTGTAGAGAATCTCTTTCTCCAGCGTGAGCTGGGGGTTCCCCAATGTTGTAATAAATACCTTTGCTGTTTAAAGGCTAAAACCTCTGTCTCTAAACAGTTTCATTACGCCTTTTTGGGCATCAATTTAAAAACTGTAAAACCTATCTGAAAACATGGAGGATGTGAAAGTCTCTGAAATATTCTAGAGCACATGTAAACAGCATGGATGCTCCAAGTGACAGTAGAAAGGACAGTGGAAGCAGGAAGCCAGCCTGGGAGATGGTGGGACTGTCTGATGATGAGGAATACAGGGCATTCAAGAACACTAAGGCCAAAGTAGAGAAATTCAGCGCATACTTTGCATAAATATTTACTGCTGAGTGTATTTTTCAAAATATTCTGCACTTCACAGTTATCACAGAAATTTTGATGGACTGAAATATGGAGTTGTTTTAATACCATGTTTTCTTAACAAAGCAATCTCGCAGACAAGGTTATTCCTTGTTAATTAATAGAGGTGATCTTTTTAGATTTTCTTGAGTCAAGGTTTTATTTAAAATACTATTTCCAATGCTTTATCAGGTTGTCCTGTATTGTGACTCTATATGCTTCATAAATTCATTTTCTAGGGCACTATCCTTCTTTCTTCAGGTATTCTGCCAGTATCTTTGTTTAAGTCCAGACATTCCACCTAATTTTTTTTTTTTATTTCTAACATTTGTTCACAGAAAGAAATAGTAACTGCTCTTCACCTGGCAGAGCACTGTTTGTCTGTATTGATTAAATAGGATTTTAAGGCAAACCTTGGAGTCCTCTGAAGGATGGAAGCACTTATCTTTGAATGACATCTTTAATTGCTCTCAAGAAGTTTCTAATGATGTTTAAATTTGCTCAAAATCCACCAAGACTGAGGCAGAAAGATTCAATGGTCACTGATGTAGCTCAAACTCATTGACATAACTCTAATGTGTATGCCAGAAGACAGGATGGGGTTTTTTATTTGTTCCAACTCAAAGGATTATTTAGACACTATCATACATTTTGTAATTAGTCTAATGCATGTGAGGGCTGGAATGTAGGTGGCAGTCTGTCCTACGCAGCTCTGTATCACTTCTCTTGCAAGAGCTGTTTACTCCCATGGAAGGAAGGAAAAAAAATATATGTCAGGGAAGAATCTTTAAAGGAAAGGAAGGATATTTTCTTTCCCCAAAGGAACACTCCATGAGAAGAATCCTAACTCTCTTTAGTTTAATATAGATATGAAATCCCAAGTGAAGACTGCTATGTACTCTATGCTGAAAAAAATCCCCAGTGACCTATGATGCCAGTGAATACTAGACATTTACCTCATCAAACCAGAGGGGCATTCAACAAGCTCATAGCCAACAATGCCTAAAGAAAGCAGGCTGTTTCACACTTTTTTCACTATTTAAACCATGGAACTGGTTGTCATAAGGCGACACAGAGACAAAAACTTCTACAAATACAGTCTAAAAAAGGACGAGATTGACAGAACAGTGGCAGATAGGTTGGCTTAGTGCGATAAACTAACAGGTTTGGTGGCCTCCATGCCATTCCTATGCTAAGCTTCATAAACCATCAATTGCTACAAAACAGAAGGAAATCCAATGTTTGCTCTGCTTCTTGTAGACCTTCCCTAAACATCTTTTACTGGTATTGACAGTCCTTAGTATGACACTCTTTAGTGAGGATGATGGTCCTGAGCTGATTTAGAAAAGATATGATTAGACACCAAGAAAATTTTTAGCTGCTATCAAAGTTGTTCTCTACTTATATGATTTTTCTGATCCATAGTAATCCAAAACCAGTTATGTCTCAGTCACTTTCATTCAGACAATTTTTTTTGTTAGAGTTACACAAAGTTTTAAGTTTAAAAGCATCAACAAAAACGAGTTCTATATTCTTGCACATTCTTTTCTACCATAAAAAATACAACTCATATGATACACAAAATTTAAGTAAAAACACTTGTGTAAGGAAATTATTCCATATTAATCTATTGAAAATTTCTTTTCAGGTAGGCTATTTTGTATTCACTCTACTTGTTCAAGACCAAAATCGAACACTGTGAGAAAGTTCTTCCAAATAAAAATCTTAGCACTCATTGAATAAATCACTCACCTGAAATGGCTTATTTGATTTTCTAGAAGGGAGGAAAGTCTGTCCTTAATTTCCTCAAATCTTTCTTTCTCTTCAACAGATACCGTTCCAATTCCATCTGGCCTGTAATATTAAATATTTAATAATTGTAGATATCTTTTCATGCTGATTCCTCTTTGAACAATGATCTTTATTTCTAAAGCTCTCATTTAACACGCGTGTAATGCACCTTCCCCTTTTCCCATTACCTTAAAGGATAAGCAGTTACTTGTGAATATTGTTAAAGAACAGAGTGCAACTAGACAAAGAATTCAACTTTTGAGCCGAACTTGTAAATTCAAGTCCTAGGTTTCTATCTGATCCCAATATGAACACAAGGAAACATATATCTCTCCCAAATAATTCCAAAAGGTAGACAATATCCTTTCCCAAGAAAATTAATACTATTGGCATGGTAGAGAGGCCTACTCGAATCTTGTTAAATTTCAACTCCTTGAATCTTCCATATATTTTCCCAGAGGCATAATATGGCTGAAAGTGATTCTAAAACAAAGGTGGGAGGGAAGCTATTGTGAGAAAAGCCATAGCAGGCAACACTTAGGAAGCCCCTGCATAGTGAGCATGGATTTTGATTCCTCATCCTATATTGACAAATAGCATCCTGTAATCAAGACAGGATAGGTACAGCATTAAAGATGCAACAATAAAGTCTTTAAAAAACAAAACCACTGGCATTTCTTCAAACATCAAATTTAAGTCCCAATAATTAAAAATAAGCCCTGTGATATGTGTGTTAAGCATACACTTAGTCTAAAGTCTTAGCCTAAATGTGTTAATAATGTATTTATATTAAAATGATGACAAAAGTAAAAAACTTTAAATACACCATCCCCAAATGGTATTTCTGCCGTACAGTCACAATTTCCCCCCATACAACACAGTTTAAAAGGAAGTATCTGAAAACTTTCTGTTATTACTCCCTTAAATTTTGGCTGCAGGGTAACAAATCAGCTACTGCCTCCCACCTGAGCTTCTGAGCCTGACACTAGGAATGGATCTGCCCTGTATCTTCTCTGGAGCCTCCAAAACTATCTCAATGTTTCTAGAACTGAGAAAATTGTAGTAAAATTACATGAAGGAAGATAACATTTCGTGAATGTTCTAAGAATCATTCTAGGATTCTATTAACATCTTTTTCCTAAATGATAACTTTAATTTTCTGCACTATACTTAAATCTGGGAGGATTTGAAATCTGACCAGTTGCTACCTGGTCATGACATAAACAATTCTCTCACCCTTTAAATCCCTTATATTTGTGACCTGTCAAGTCAAGGTGGAAAGAATGCCTGAATCCCTTAAATTATTGTGAAGACAACAATAAAAAATCAGAGATGGTGGGGATAGGAATAACCAGGCACATCAATATACCATTGTATAAATTTGATGTGAAAGAGCAAAAAACTTATCTTTTCTCTTTTGATGGATGCCAGGATACTTTACCTCAGCCTTCTGACAGATGGAATGAGCTCAAATTTAAGTAAATTGCACTGTCTGATATTATTGTCAGGAGAGATCGCGCTCTGGAGTGATAAAGCAAATAGTTCTGTCATATTAAGCCTCACTGAGGCATGTCATATATATGTCAGAAAAGACCTAGGGCTTCAGACAACAGTAAGTGAAAAAGGTGAGCCAGTAGGATGTCATATCTGTCAACCGGCACTAAGGCTAGGATCACTACGTATCAGGGACCTGTCACTTCACTGAGTTTGTTGTCATAAAGAACCTTGCCGACAACAACTAAAATTTTCAGAACTGCTAAACATATTTTCAGTGAATGTTTGCATAGAAGTAGATGTCCCAGAAGAAAAGAAGGAGTAGACAAAAAGGTGTCAGAAAACTGTACTACCTATAGTACCGAAAAATTCACCTCTTGAAAATGTGCTTTTAGAAAATAAAATTAACTCTGAATCATAACTTTGTTTCTTTTCGTTGCAAGCTTATTGCAACAAGAACAATATAAAAATGCATTTTTGCAACACAATTCTGAGACATATTATGCTGGTGATAATTTTTTCTACTTTTGGGAATATCTGTCTACTACTGATAAAAAAAGAATCCACGGGGAAAAAAGTATCTGACTCCTAGATGAACTGAGATAGAAAAATAGATAAGTAATTTCAAAATTCTCACTAATTTAATATTCTAAGTATTTTTTCTTTAATTACTTTGAAGACTGAATAAAATAAAAAACAGTGGTTTGAACTGGTTATTTTTAGTTAGGAATTACGGTGTTTGCCAAGAAAATCAGACTCAAGTGGTCATTTGGTTTGCAAAAGTTTAGGTCATCCATAAACTATGCAAGAACTATTTTGCAACTAAAAGCAACAACAAATGTGTCTTTCCTACTATCCCAAATGTTATGGATACTGGCTTGGAATTGATTTTTTTCAATTCAAACCCAGTGCTAAGCTTTCTTGTTGCATCCTGGGACCTCTCATATAAGAGCTTGGTAATGAAAAGTGATGTACTGTCTTAAGAAGCGTTTTCATTTTAACATCATCTTCTCAAGGAGGTAAAGAGAGAGTGGATTTTCCTTTCCTCCACACTCTTTTTCCTCCTTATTGTTCACAACTATTTTTAGGATTAGAGAACTAGGTGAAACAGTGAGCACTCAAAACCTGAGTAGCCTTCTCTCTCTCTCATATTAGTTTTCCATTTTTTGAGAACTCTGTCGATTGAATTTGGATTGGCCTGTCTTGTCTGCTTAGATCACAGTCTAACTGGCAGAGATGTAATGTTATCTCTGGTCACAAGTCAAATTGTTTAATTCGCTTAGACTTAAATACCAAAAGAGATTCGAAATAAATACATCTTGAACTGTTACTTTAAGCAAGACTGCTTTGTTGAGACAGCCTTGGAAATACTAACTGAACATGGCTGACTTTTGTCCTCTAGAACATCATTGATACCGGTACTTTTTTGCAACTTTATATATTTTAAAAATGTTGGAAGTCTTTCAAATGAGCTTTCCTCATTAAACACACAGACCATCACTTTGGTCTGTCATGAGGAGAGTAATTCACAGATTGGTATTCTAACATACACACTCAGATAAGAACAGTAAGGCTAACCAAAACAAATTTGCCAAATATGGGAAATCATGATGAAAAATAAAAGAACATAAATAGAATAAAAGAAAATAAAAGAAAAATACTTCAGCCAAGGTCTTACTTCAAGACATTTCTGTAATAAACTACATTTCAAGGGCATAGAAAAAACAAAACCAAACTCAAATGGCATCTTGTCTCCTAGAAACAAATTGTTTTAGAAGACTTCAATGGTTTCTAAGAGCGTTTGTTCTTAAATTCAGCAGGACATACAACCAAATGAAAGAACAGTGACAAGTTTCAAATTAGCAACACAAAAGTTTGGCTGCTTCTTTCTTAGTAAATGAAAGATTTAATTGTTTAGAATTTTTATGTAGAATTTTTAATATCTATTTATAGGACCTTAATATTCAAGGACTTTAATGTGGAAATTTTCCTTTAAAATGCATCTGTATTAATTAAGGCTTTTTCAGAGTCCATGGTTTATGACAGAGAAATCTAAGAACAAGGATTTACACTATCAGCTTAGAAGGAGGCAGAGCAGAAGTCTTTTTATTAACAGAAGATGAAGACAGCACCTTATCACATGGCATTTAAACATAGCTTTAACCAGCAGACACTTGAAGACCAGGCATTCTGTTGTTTATATTGACTATTCTTCTGACCGAGAAGTGGCACAATAGAGCCTTCTGCTGCATGCATTTCTCAGGCTGCTCCGACATCTGCTTACAAGTCATATCTTTTTTTCACAACTGAATGAAAAAGACCAATGCTGAAGCCCACTAAAACAGATTACAATGATAAATTGGGTTAATTTTTAATGATTTTTATGCAGTTATATTTTAGGTACAATTCATTAATACCCTTTTACTGAAAAGCAAAGCATGTGCTAATATAATATCGATTTACCCAATGTATAAGGGTATGTATAGGCAGTAATCAGACGAAACTAATGACAAAATATTGTATAATATTTAGGGAAAGTAGGAGTAAGTAACAGCATTAGCTGTTCTTTCATTGCCTAAGATGGCAAATACCACCTTAAATATGCAGAACTTTGTTCTGATACTCCTTACTAATATGTGAACGATGTTTAATTTTCTACTGAAATTTTCTCTGAGACTTTTCAGCAGCAGATTTGTTTTGATATGTTGAAAAATGTCCTTCTGTTAACATTGTAGGGAGGACACATTTTATTATAACATTATTATAGCTGAGAACACTTTCCAACACAGGACAGTAGCCTTCCTTTAACCAAAGGGGGAGACAGCATGGCTTCACTTGGTACGTGCAACTGGGTGAAGGGCTTTGCTTCTAGCTTTGGACACAAGACAACCTACTGATAACTTTCTTGTGGCTACTTAGAAGAGTAATATATGAAAAGCTGTGTCATTAATTGAACAACATCCATACCCC